>VZSZ01006805.1:508252-598481 GCA_013398815.1 Ibidorhyncha struthersii | reverse complement strand
CAAAACAACCGAGCGCTTGCATCCTTTTTTTTTTTTTCTAAATAATTCAGCGTTTACTCTTTTGCCAAACTGAGAAACACCCTGACGTTACCTTGTTTCAGGCAGCACACAGAGGCAACAAAAACAAGGCTGTATCAAGCCGTCTTGGACCAGTCCCATTGATAACTCCCCTTTATTTCCACTGCTGTATCACATAGGAAAATCAAGCCAGAGCAGACAGTATACACTGACTTCTTAAAGTATTTTTAGATGACATCAGCTACCCTTTCTCACTGCCTCTGTGGAAGAAGTGTGCAACAGTTTAAGTTGGGACCAGGCAAAGTGAAGTTACGGTTGAACAGGATGTGTAATGCCTTCTCAAAGATGACCTGTAACACAAAGTCTACTACGTTTCACAGTTAGACCTGCACAAGTAGCAACCTGAGGTTTCCAGGTACTAATGGCATCTGATTTCTGTAGGTCTATTCCTTAACGATAGAACCATCCTTTAGGAAATCATACTCCAGCTTCTAATTTATATGTCTTGATTTTCTTTCCTGCTGCTGCGTATGAATGCTCCGACACAGAAGACAGCCAAGTAGGAACTGAGTAAATATGATTATATGATCTTTTTTATTTCTTTGTTTTTGGGAAGACTGGGTTAGAATAGTGGTAAAGGAAAACAACTGTCTTAAATTAATTACTGTCCTAATTTGAAAAATACCCTTCCTTTTCCCAGTAATTAATTTCAGCTCAAGAATTCAAAAAATCAGCTGCAGTGAAGTTTAATCCATCTCTATAAAGGCACAAGAATGGAAAAACATGCTGCTTTTCATAGGCTTCTAGCAATACACAGAAATGCGTGTATAAATTTCCAAAAAGCAAATTAAAGAACCCCGCATATAAGAGAAACAAAAAATCTCGAATTAATACTCTCCATTTGTTACTGGTGCATGAGTTATGTAGTATCAGATGTCACTCACTTTTGCTTGCTCCAGCCTTATAACATATACGAGTGGGAAATATTAGGTACCTAGTGAAAATGTTACACGATGCAACTCAACAGCAATTTCATGATGGGAGTCTCTTTACAAGGAATAAAATGATTTCTGTATTTATATTTTTCAAATGTTCTAACAATACAAAATCTTGCTACAGTTGATTAAACAGAGAAATAACAGTTTATGAAATATAACCTCCAAAAAACTAATTGCAGAAGAAATATTCATTCCCAGTCCAATAAATCCTCAATTTTAAATGTCAGCTGCAAAACATAAATCCCTTTAATAGATTTCAAACTGTGGTGACAAAGTTGTAATTGTCGGGTCCAGCCCACTCAAAATCAGCCCAATGCTCTCACTTTGCATTAGCCAGTATTCTGGTTGGGTTTTTTTTGTTGTTGTTTTATTTTAATCTCATGTCCGATCTTTTAGGAATTTTCCGTTGCATTCCTGAGCCTGGTTCTGGATTACTGTTGGCTCAGATTGAATTGAATCTTGTTGCTGTTCCTCAATAGATGTCTGAAGTGCAAAGTCTACTTGATCATAACTTTCCGTGTGGTTTACTGCAGGGTAGCATGCACGTAAAGACACTCAAGTCATGTGAAATAGGAGCCGTGACCTCAAGACACAATAAAGTTGGCTAGTTCGGTTGTAGCTCAAAAGGTCACTTTTTCTGGGACTGCCTCTGAAGGCTGTTTTAAACTAATTATTACCTTTGATTTTAACTTATCATTAAAAAAAAAAAAGACAGACAGAATGAATAAAAAAAAACCCTCAGCTATTATAATTTCAACAGTTTGACTGGCATGTATTTAACATTATGGACATATGAAAAGACAAGGTCCCTACCTGAGAAGCTTACAGTGTAAATTAGACAGAGAGCACTGTGAATAATAAAAGCAGAGAGGAGAGATTTGTATAAGTATGTGGGAAGAGTGGGGAGGTGCATAGAGAAATATGCAGAGTTGAGAAATATTCTACCAATTGACACTAATTATGATGCTTTTCTTTCTTGCTCTGTTTTCATGGAAGTATGGTAATAGTTTTGTTTTTCTGCATTTGCTTGCTTATCAGTGAGCTATTCCGTTGCAGAAGCTTGCCTACTGATTTCTTTTTCTGTTCTAGGTTCTAGTATTATAGGCAGTATAAGTACATCTTTATTCTTCTGCTCAGCCGTAGCAAATAACACTGAAATCCCCCAAAATGTTATATATACTTCCCTTGGCAGTTTTTCCACAGCAATCCACAGTGACTCAATGCTGAAAAGTACGATTCACTATTAATAGAAAGTATAAATGAACTTGAAATTCTGGGCTTCTGACACTATCACCCCCTAACAAGTCTCTGTCACATCTTCAGGGTGTTTTTTTTTTTAATAAAACAAAAAGAGTATTTGCTGTCAATTTCTTTTTGTTTATGCTTAACTCCATTAGACAAACAAAAAATACAAAAAGAAAAAAGAGCCAAACAGCTTCTTCCCGCTGTTCTTTAGCAAAAAGGATGCGATACTACGCAGGCTTTATTCTTTTTAGGTGTTGAAAGTGAGATGCTATCAGAAATAGGAATATCAGAAAAGGTGATGGATCAACCCGAGAAATTAAACTGCAATCAATCAGTAGGACCAGATGGTATTCATCCGAGAGCTCTGAAGGAACCAAAGACCAATGCAAGTAAGCTGCTAACAAAAATATGTAATTTATCATTAAAAACAGCTACCGTACTGGAGGACTGGAGAGTGGCCAAGGTTGTACCCATCTCTTAAAAAGGTGCTAATGATGATCCTGGGAATTATAAACCAGTAAGTCTTACTTTAGTACTAGGAAACTATTTGGAGAATCAGGAAAAATAACATGCTTAGGCACACAGATAGCAAGGAAAAGATGCAATGTTTCTACCTACATTCTCTCAGCCCTCCTAGAACGACAGGAAAGAGTTAAGCAGTCGATAAAGCAGAACCAGAAGATACAATTTATTTAGTGTTTCCAAAAGCTTATGGTAAGGTCTCTTGCCAGAAAAACAGCAGCTCCAGAATTAAAGTCCAGGTATGGCGTAAAAAATGGGTAAAAGATGGAAAACAAGACCTGAAATGTCAGAACAATTAAAATTTTGCCCCCTAAAAGCTTTTCATAAACCCTGGAAGATTACCACAACTTCCTAATGAGCTGGTTGTATTAGAGATGAAGTAACTTACCTGTAATTGCAAAAGCAAGCTGTGTCAGAACGAGCACTTCAGTTCGTGAGCACACAGGTTCCAGAGCTGCGTTTAGACGATGAGGCAGCATCCCTTTCTCTAGGTACTGCAGAAGAATCAGTGGTCAGTTTGAAGCAAAGAGGTTAACTCTGAATTGCCCCTGGGATCAATAGCAGCAATAAAGATGGTTTTGTTCAACCTATTCATTAGCAATCTTGACAAAAAGCTTCTGAAATAAAGATGGTAAAGTTTGTTTTAACGACAACAGTCACAGCCTGCTTTCTGGTATTTAGACCAAATGCCCGTTGCTCTAAACAGGAAAATTCATGGGAGTATTTTTGGCCATTTATTGTTAACTGAATTTAGGCAAAACTTGAAGAAATTCCAGAGCAAGTCAGTGAAGTGAGATAAAATGGTGGCATGATGGCATGTCAAATTAAGCAGACTAATGCCAAGAGGTGCATGTTGGAAAATATTTTGAAGAACCGGTGGCTATTAATTAGCATGGGAAAATCTAGGCATCATTCACTGAAAAATGCTATCCAGCATATTGCAGGGGCTTAGAAAACATACAAAAACAGAGAAGACACTCAGATACACTAAGAACAAGAAAGGCGGTTAAACATAAAATATTACTATGCGATTTCATGAGTAAAAGCTGCATTTCTGGACATTCTGTTGTATTTTGGTCTGTGGATTAAAGGCAAGGCACAGCAAACCAAGGAAACATAGAGAGAAATGCAGTAAACATGATTAATGAAATGGGGGACAGGACTGAGTGAGACGGCAGATTTAAAAGAAGAGCTAATTTAATTTAGAAACGTGAAGAGGTTGAGGAGGTTTAGGATCACATAAAATTTCAGTTGATACAGAAGAGCTCAGGTGTTCCTCCCTGTTCTCTTTCGTTTCACAAAAAATAAGTGGGAAGCACATTTAAATGAATATATGGAGATGCTTTTTTCATCAGGATACGGAGTTAAATTGTCAGATTATTGCTGCTGCATAGGATTGAGGAAAACAGCTTTGGGGCAATTGCTCAGAAAAAAAAAAAAAAGAAAAAGAAAAAAGGAGGCAATAAAAGATTAGAAAACAAAAACAAAAGCAAGTGAAAGGAGGAGGACTAACTCTTCGTCATGTCCTCCAGTTCCCTGAGAGTCTTCAGCTGCCCCTCCACACAAAGGGCACTTGGCCAGTGATATGCAGGTTTGATGAAAGGACATCTCAGGTTGCAAAGGAAGACCTGAGAAACAACCATCCTGTACAACGCAGTTTCTCCCCTAAAACTATTGCTTTTTTTTTTTTTCAGACAGAAATCCAAATAGCTGCTGCTATAGGAGTCCCTAACTCCCACTCCTCAGTCTAAACAGCCCTCTCAGTCCGGGCTCAGGGACAGAATGAGGGAGGAGGAAAGAGCGGCCGAACTTGGAGCCCGACTCCCCTACGAAGCCTCGGTCTGCGCTGCTTGACGTCCTTTCCAGCCCTGCCAGCCTCTCCACAAGCATGCAAACTGTACTCCCCTGAGAGGGGAGAAAGCAGTGGGAACTCGATGTGATTCTCCTTGTGGAATTTCTCAGCACTTTTTCCTTCCTTGAGATTTTTCCCGAGAGATGAAAGTATTTAGCCCTTACTTAGCTTTACCAAAGTATTAGACATTTATTTGATTAAGTATAGCATCTGCAGCCACACTAGCTAGAATAAAAATTATAAGGGCTATCAATCCTCATACTTCAGGGCATAAGCTGATCACCAGCTGGGGTCGAAAAGAAATTTCCCTCTGTGGTATAGTATTGCAATTAGGTGCGTTAGGGGGGGTTATGCCTTCCTCGGCAGCCTCAGGCATTGGCCAGTATGAGAGGCAGAGAGATACCAGACTAGATGGACCACTGGTCTGCTCCAATATGGCAATTCCTTTGTTCTTAGGGCTGAATGTTTCTGCTGCTGAGCCGCCCTACTTTGTCATAATGTCAAAATCCAGCATTAATTATAATTCTGAAAATGAAGGAATATTCATGAATTATTATGTTGGCAATAACTGCGTGTAATACAATACAGACAAAACCAGTGTCTGCTGCAGAGTAAAAGGAAGTTGACAGCTTCGAGCACCAGGCAGTTTCTGTTTCCAGTTACCCTCCAGAACTCCTTGCACCCGAGAGTCAACACCTTTGAGAATAATAAAGTAATTACAATTTTATTTTATGGTATTCTGACAACAAATTTGATTCAATAGTGTCTGCACAGTTCAGACAAAGCAAAACACTCCAACAGTTTGACTGTGCAATGCTGATATTTTTTATGAGCTCAAATTTAATCCCCAAAATGGCATGATGGTCTTGGTGAACGTATTTTAAATAAAATTTCCTTCTGTCGTATTCTGGTTCTATCAGCATTTTGACAGAACTGAAAGAAAAAAAGAAAAAGAAAAAAAAATCCAGTAGCTGCTTTATTCCTGTCATGTTCTTTTTCTAAAGCATTTCTCGGAGATGATTGCAAGAGTACATTAAAGGCATGCATTTTCGAAGTTAGTCAGTTGTCAAAGTGATTCTGAGGGTTGACAATCACATTTAAGACAAATATAGAAATCTGAAAGAAATGCTTACAAGCAATTCCATATTCTGGGCAATGATTTAGTTTGGAAATGCATCCAGTTCAAGGGTTAAATGAAAGCAAAAGCAATCACTTCAACCATGTTTTTGAAGAAAATAAAACAGCTTGATGTAAGCTAAATGAAGGGGGTCTGTGACTTAAAAGGAATGGACAGATAGAGAAAAAGGTCAGAAGATTAAATTTTCCCTAAGGGAAAAGTCATTCTTTGGAATCATTAACCTCCTTCTAGGTCACTACTGAAAAAAACAGCAGGAAATCCTACTGCTCCTAGAAAGATGGGTGCATCGTATACCGCCCACTGACCTAGCAACTCTATGGCAAACATAATTGTGCTTACAAATTCTCCTCCAGGCGTGCTTGGTTTTACTATGCCCATTTTAAAGCAATATGATCTTTTAGCTGAACTCTGAAGTGTACCCATAAAGACAATATTCTGGGGGCTTGGGATGTGAAAAAGAAGAATCGCTTGCTTAAATGTCTTGTCTTTTAAGAGAGAGAAATCTAGAAGCGGAGTTTGAGAATTTAAGTTGGTCAGTGATACGTATTATCCATTAGCCATTTCTCTTCAGGACTGAAATTAATCATCATCATCATCGTTTCGATGTATTTTAGCGGCTTTTTACAACCTAAAACATATTGGCAGGATGCCAGGATCAACCGTATGTTTCAAAATACCTTTTTGTCTCAAAGAACCCGCATCACTGTGTGTTTTCCAGGTTTTATTGTAACCTAATTCTTCTCTCTTCTAGAGAAGCCAGAGAGTAAACATTACACCGAAGAGGAGAACTGGGACCTTGTATAAGAAACACAGTGTCCCATCAAGCATTTGGAAGGCATTCTGTAGCATTTATCAGACCATATTCAGATGAACAATCTTGCCAGTATCGATGGAAACAAGCATCTCGTCATGGTCAAGCCCCAAAATAAGTGAGGGAAACTGCCTCCGGTCAATTTGTACCACATGATACCTCGCAGGAGCACTCACATCTTCACTGAAATGAGACCTCTTTTCTTCCCCTCTTGCAACGGAAATAAAACTCTCGATCAACATAAATGCAAATTCATATTTGCTTTTGATAGAGGCCCCAATCCAGCAAGGGTTGTCAGGGCAGTTGGATGCCTGTAGCTCTGCAAAGCCCCTTGTCTACTTGGACACTGCAGGCAAAGCCTGCATCCTTCTGCAGAATCAAGCACTTAATCTTAAGAATCTGTATTACCGGAAAATATTCAGGCAACTATCTTAAAATCTTTTGCCTCTGGTCAGCAAAATTTCAAAAAAGACAACTCAGAAGAGAATTTTAACATGAAAATAAGACTTCAACAACTTAAAAGGATGTAACACAGTAAAAAACATGAGAATCTTGGGTCCTCTATTAAGATGTCTCAAATCTCAGGCCCTTTGCATGAACACTGAGCAATACTTTTTCTTAATTTGATGTTGTCTCTTTCCATTATTTTTACATATATGAAATTGAAAAAAGAAAAATCCACAGAAATTATCACAACCAATTTACTGCCCTGGAAGAAGAAGGTGCCTTGATTAGCTTTAATTTCTGAAATTGTGCATTTTGTTAAAAGCCACTTTTCACATGTAAGCAAGATCTTTCAAGATTTCAGAAGACAATGACATGACCCCTAGAGAATAAAGGCATTGAAAGAAGTAGCTAAGAGAAAGACAAACAAAGCATAGTTTGTGGAAATTAGCACCCTTTAGAAAGCCTACATGAGGACAGAATCACACGGAGTTCACATTCTTCAAGAAATCATAATTTTTACTCATGTTCGCACAACGACTGAATAGCCAATAAGCAGGAATCTCTTCCTAGATGTTAGCAGCCCAATTACCTAATGTGAACGGGGTACGTGGCTAACAATTTCCTGATATGTGTATGGCAAGAAAAAGAATCATATGCCTCACTGTTTTTTTAGCCAAAATGCATTTCTGAGGCAGGAAATCAAAAACACATCGCAAACCTTGCAAGTAGACTACACGCGTTCATTCTGCCGGTATTAGTAACTGTCAAGAGGCTGTCAGACTCAGGGAGTCACAGCTACCCGAAGCAGCGCTTCACCAGTACCTCCTCCCCGAAAGTGGGGGTTTGGATCATGCTTTGCCAGAAAATAGTGAGGAAACATTCTGGTGTTTTTGCAACGGCTTAGAGAACTCCCCAAATTCAATGCAAACGGCGCTCGGAAACAAAGCGACCAAGGAATGTTGCAGCAGAGCCCTCAGCTGAGCAGCAAGATGCAAGATTTATTATGACACAGTGCAGGGGATGTCTGAAAGGGAAGCCAAAGCATTAATGTGTCTTTTCCTCCTTATTTTCCCTCGTATTCTCTTTCCTTTGTAATTCATATATATATATATAATTGTTTCTTTTCTCAAGTGAAATGGCATCTAAAATGATCACAAATTTTAGGAGGTGAGGGCTTCCTAAGGTCTTTTCTACTTGTTTTTCCTGTGTTCCAGTGTTCTCTACCCACAGGACTCTGAAATGCTGAAATTTCAGCAGTTCATATGTCTGCCTGCCCACCTCTTTTATTAAAGGGTTGTGTTTCTTTTCTGTCAACACCTATTCTTTAGCACACATCTCTGCTATCATTCAGGAAAATGTTNTTTTAAATTCATTTCTATAGCTGGGCTTTTCCTTTTAAGTCCCCTTAATTTCTGTCATCGGTTTCAACCCTGAAGTTCTCACTTTTGCAAGACAATGAGCTATTTTCACACATGTAAAACTCTCTGTAAAGTGGAATCGCAGATGTCACATTTACATGTTTATGTTTTCTGTTTCTTTTTTTTTTTCAGTCTGTTGCTCAGTTCAGCTCAGTTCAGTCCAAGGTATTTCAGTGGAGCTGAGAGACTCCCTCAGTTCTTCTGCCCAGACCTCTAGCTTTACAAAATAAGCAGGTATATCGAAATACGTGGCAGCTTCAGTTCCAAGGATAAAAGCAACCGCTGTAAAATCCAACAATGACCCTGCACACAAACGCTCACAGCCTCTTACACACGTGACCCGTAAAGCAGTGCAGTTAATTTTCCATATGGTCTCGTCCCTTTTTATGTGGAAAAGAAAAAAAGAAAAAAGAAAGAAGAAAAATAAAGGCTGTGAAAGGTGAGTTTTGAGGAAGAAATCCCTCTGAGGCTCCTCTTGCCGAGATTCCCTGCCAGGATTGCAGGGGGCAAGAGAAGACCTGCTTTTGGCTCAGTGCGGTAGAGGCCGTGGGATCTGCCCCCAAATCTGGCAGCTCGGTGGGATGCCTTGACCCCTCACCCTGGCGCCTAGGCAGCTCAGCCCCATTGTTCCCGGGGGCAGGCNNNNGGCGGCGGGGCTGAAAAGGCCGGGAGAGGGGGGGAGCACCGCCGCAACTTTTGCGGCACTGGGAAAGGAGATCACCTCTACATGCAGGTTTGGAAGATGTGAGCTGGCCCACGTTTATTGATGCTATTCAAGATTTCTGGGGTGCTCAGGTAATGTAAAAAAGGGCCGTGCAAGTAAAAAGATGCGCTCACTGCAAGTGGCACGTGCAAATTTAATTTGCCTTCTTCAGGTATTCTTGCCTGTATGTACATGAGCTCATGGTATTCTCTCTTCAGCTCAGGAAAGCAGAGAGCCCAGGAGTGAATCACTCTACCTTGAGCTCCAGTCACTTGCCCCACGCTAACCTGCAGCTGCCCGCTTCTCCGATTTTTTAAAGGCTTCTGATTTGGCCAGATCGGGGTCTTTTTTCACAAGAACAAAAAAAGGCTCATTGCTGTCACCAAAAGTGACACCCTCCCCATACATCTCCCTCCCCCTCCTGCACATCCAATTATCAAGTCTCTTTTCCAAAGTATGAGATCTCTAGAGCTTCTCAATGAAGGGTTTGTAATAATTCTTTTAACATGGCAAAACACCACATTATTCCCCAAACATTAATGTTGCATGAATGCGAGACTTCTTTTCCCCATGAAATTTCCTTTTTGATTTTACAAAACAGAAAGTGCAATTTAAAACAATGCTAATGGAGCGCCTATATTCCATAATCTAAAATTATGTGGTGCGGTGCCAATAACTAGCTTGCTAAAATGCTTGTCTGAGGAACCCACCTGACCTTGAACAAGGGCACTTGAGCCCTTTCTTTCGTGACAGTGCCCTTCCGAGTGCCCAGAAAAATATATCACATCTTATTTGGCCACTTGTGTACTGAAAGACCAGAGCTCCATATTTCAGACCTGTTTAACAGCATATAAAATAACACTCAACCACTTGGCACTAGCTAAATTCCTACCTATTAAAATGATTACATCCTACCCATGGTGTTTTTCAGTTGCCGTTTGGGACAGGTACTGTTTTGCCCTCAGTGGTACTTCATTCAAGCACAAACCTCCAAACTCTTGAACAGCCTGGGGTGCTAGAGCACTTGCTGGAGGAGAAGTCCATGGTACCTTCAGGAGCACAGATATAGAAAAGACAGAGCGGCTGCAGAGGTTCTCATACTTTTGGAGATGCGAAATCTGCGAAGTGCCTGCTTGAAGGCTGCCCAGCAAAACAGGTAGCCAAGGGAGGATTTACTGAGGAAAAGCAACACTGATGTGCACAATCAACTCAAATCACAGTACAACGATCTGAGGATCTATATTCGTTCTTGTCAAAACCAGCATCTCACTGTTTCTGTCTTTGGAGTTAATATTTAAAGACTAATGCTGTAATACACTCCAAGGCACTTTCTTGTTTCCTTTCATGGCGTCACTTGACTATATTTTCTTGTTTATACAAGTTGTAAATTGTGTATCTGATACATCCACCTTGAAAACTGACTTTTGAACCAGTTCACGTCATTATTCAATCCTAGCACCACATTCCACATTGACGTCTCATAAAAACAGCCCCATGCCCAGTTTTCTGCTTGGGTGTCACCACTCAGTGACCACGAAAGCATGAAAACAGATACTGTTCTAGCAGGTCGCTGTAACTACGATTTGGCTAAACAAAAATAAAATAGCTTTTCATGCTTATTGATCTTAGGGTTTTTTGGCCATTTTAATGCTTCGTTGGCTATAAGCTCAGTCCGGATGTATTTTGTAAAAGGAACTGAAGTTTCTCTTCTCAGTGGATTAGACATTTTGCATTTTAGCGACTCCCACTAACGTTTCCATTTCCCCCTCCCAAAAGCAGCCCTTTCCAATGACTTAAAAAAAAAGGTTGATCTTTAAGTAATACATATGATATTAGTTTTTCCGTTTTAAAATAATCACATTATTGCAGACATTTTAATAGCTGTAGAGGTTGCTATGTATTAACATGATTCATGGTCCTTGACAGCAGTGTCTCTGAAAATCCCAGAGGAATGCAAAATACAAAACTCCACACACGTTCAAATTTTACTGCCTGCAGCTAAAAGAGGGGAAAAAAAACTTAAAACTGTTGAAACCCTTCAACTTTAAAAGCATTAATAGATGGTCCCAGGGGATTAAATCTAAATCTTAATGTGTAAAAATCAAGTTAATAACCACAGAGATTAATATGGTTGCATTTGATTATTGTGATAATGCAAACAATTAGTACTGCTAAAGTGAGATATATTAGCCTCCTACTTGCCCCACACACATCTGCAAAGCATTGGAAATAAATGGAAATAAAACATTTTGCTCTGAAAGGTTTTTCTTTTTTCTTTTTGCCTTTGTCTTATTTTCTCTGTAGCTGACTCATTTTAAAATTATAATTGTTAACATTTTATTATTAAGCCTCTCTTTTTATAAGACTCTCATAAAATTGGTTGCCATAATCATCCATTCCATATTGTCGGCAAATTATGCATTCCTTGCCAATACCAGTAAATAAATAAATCTTCTAGATAAATGGCACGTTTTTTTTTCTTTCTTTCTTTTAAGGACAAAAATGCTATACAAATGTATTAACCTGAGAAAAATAAGAACTTCTTCCTAGTCCACTGTGAGTCAGTTGGTTTAATCCAGAATGCCCTGGGAACAGAACCAGGCATCTAATCCAATCTATATTATAGGCGGAGTTGGAAGTGCCACCTATACTTAATGCTTGACACTTCCCATTATAAAACCCTTTTTTCAGTTGCATATAACTGTGCCAGACTGTAAGTGTTCAACTAAAATTCCCCATGCTGGATGTCTGCCTCACTTTGATTTATTTGTTGTTCTAAAATTTTAGTGAAAATAGTTCAGCAATTTCCAAGAACAAGATTATAGAAAATATATTATTTTGTCCACATCAAAAAAACAGTGTTTGCAACTGTTTAATTGATTAACTCTAATATATCCATCCCTTAGAGCATGGACATTACATTTGGCATAGAAAGGACCTACCCTGATGTCAAGAATGTGAAAACAGACCAACTTGGGCCAAATCCTTAGCCTTTGCTCAAGTTCAGTAGATACTTCTCAGAAATTTGGCAGCGATGTCCTCCAAAGGCTCTATTTGTACCAAGCACACGTCAGCCCCTGGGTCGCAGGCTTTGGACAAAACTTGCCCCACTATTGCTGCTCCCAAATGCTGTGGTTGCACATGTTTAGGCACGGGATGCGTGAATGCAGGAAAGTGGAGGCAGAAACCTGAGACTGGATGTCAACGTTTTGAGAGTGTAGAAGAGAGACTGTCATCCTGGCTTGGTGAGAAGCCCATGTGCAGAAGGACAAGGAGCTTGGGAAAGGGGTCCAGGGGAGCAGCTTTGTGACTTACTGCCTCATGGGATGGGAGAAGGACTGAAGCCAGGATGAGGAGTAAGGGGATAAGAAACTGGGACTGGAACTGAGGTGGGCTAAAAACGGGACACAGATAAGAAATCCAGTGAGAAAAACTTAAACCAGGCTGATGGCGCAGGGAGGAGGGACTGGGATTCCCAGTCACAGGACTGGACAAGGTTGGAAGGTGAGAGAAGGGGCCACTGGCTGCTTGTCTCCACTGTGACAGACCCCAAGCATCTGGGGTCATCCTTTATGCACCCATGAAACCTCCCACAAAGTGAGTGTCTCATTCTCCTTAAGCACTGGTGTGCATACAGGGTAGCAGCAGCCACCTTCTTCTAGCTTGTGTGGCTGAGGTCAGCGCTGTGAGTCTAAACATTTCAGTCCTGCTGCTGAGCCACCATGATGGGACTTCTGTGGGGTTTCCAGATTGCCTTTTTTAGAGAAAAATATAGGATAGTACACACAGAGAAAGTTTTAAAAGGCTGGTATCAAAAGATAAGGCTTTCAAGGTGTAGGAACAAATAAAATTACTTATGCAGCCCTAATTTGCCCTCTCCTTGCTGTTTATCTTCAGTGTGATGTGGATGGACTTATCTGATGATCGGTTAGGGAAAGTAGCAGAGAAAAACCAGCACGTGATGTGTTGCAAGGCTGGAGGATTAGGAAGAAGTATGCGGGAAGTGAAAGGATGGCTTCCTAGGTGATGTATTTGAATGTTGTCCTACACAGAGGGGTCTGTCCTTGCCTCTTCCTCATCCGCAATGCTGTGGGAACACCAAGACCAGGCTGTTCATTTATGGTCACTTACTATGTTTCGAGAGTATTTGACCTGACACTTCAGTGGTCTGCCTTGGCAAGTGCCACTCACGACTACATCTGAGCTGTGCACTGACCCTATACCTGGCTGTGCAATGCCGAGCGCTCTGACAAACCAGGGTGTAGTGACTTTCCTCGACCATCTATAATTAGTGTGAATGCTGGCCTTGGTTAAAGTCTGGTTGCCTCAGTTCCCCATTTGAAAAATGGGAATAACACCAACCTACCTCTCACATGAGTGTTGTGAAAATGAATGAATTACTATTTATGAAGTACTGTAATGATGAGTACCCATGAGGAACAGCCCATGAGGAAATTAATTATTCTATCTTCAGAACAGGGTTTGAATAGTGAGCAGTAAATAGGATGTAGGGCCATTACACTGAATAATGAGAATGAAGCAGATGAATAACATCCACTCTGTGCAGTTAACGGGGCAGGGGCTTGATGAAGAAAATGGTAGGAAATCGTGTGGTTAAAGACCATATCACGGTGTACGGTAGGAGAAGGGAACTCTGCCATATACTAGCCCTGGAGCGCCTGGGTCCATGTCACAGACACCCCAAACCCTTCCCAGCTCTAACACCGCAGATGTGCCATACAGCCTCGCATCCCCCGTGATCTCGCCTTCTCTCTCTGGAGGTTCCTAAGCCAGTTTCTGAGTCCAGCCAGCTCCAGTTTCCTCCCATCTGACTCATAGCTCTAGTTTCCTCGCTCGGCCAGGCCCTGACTCAAAAACCCTTCAGCTTCCCTCCCTTCATCGAGAGCCATCAATCCCGGTTCCTACAAAAACAGGAAAAAGCACATTCCTAACATCGAGACACCTTCCTTTACCAAAATCCTAGCACAGCTCAAAAGCAGAGGGATAGCAGAGCTCCAAAAAAAGACAAGGGTTAATCAGAAAATATGCACAAATATGCAAATATACATACATTTTCTAGCCTCAGCAGCAGCCATATCTTTACAATGTCATCAGATATTTTCCAAAATTTATTCAATCTTATTTAAGCCCAGTATTTATCTGGAGTGATATAGGTTGGAAATTACAACTGAAAATAGGATTTTCCCCTAAAATATATCAGCAACCACAATTGCAATAGCAGGCAGTGCCTATCCTTCTTGCATAATATTATTAATATTGAGGTGTGTAAGAAAAAGAATTCAAATGGTAGTTTCCTGGGCTCTATAGCTGGAGGGCAAATATATCAATACAGTACGCTATTTTTTTCAGAAAATTACCTCAGAACTAAGAAGCAGTCTAAACCAAATCTGAATGTAGCTCATCCTAATTCCAGGTATGCCAAACTTTAAAGAAACCAATGAAAAAAAAATCTATGAATGCCTTTTAGCTAGCAAGCTCAGGTTTGAAAATTCGTGTTTTCAGATCAGTTCCCTATTTGTTTCATTACCTTTTAAGCCATATGTGTCCCAAGATAATTTATGCCAAGACATAAACCAAGATTTCTCATTTTGGGTTCTGAGTTTACAGCTCATCTCTGACTGAGATTCTCTCTGAAATTCGAGATTTTGTAACTTAAGTTTGTCAACTTTGGAACTTGCTGCAAAGGATTAGTGACTATTTTGTACCATTGACATTAACGGTGCTTTTGTGCTCAGTGAGAGAAAGAAACTTAAGAGAAAACAGAAACATTTAGGAAGGAATGTCTCTTCATACTATGCAATCCATTTGGTGAAAGAGAAGGAAAAAACCACAAGCTTTTGGCTAAAGCTGGCTGGGTGGGAGAGCCACCAGACAAGCAGCTGCAGTTCCTTCTGCAGTTCCTTCGGGTTGTTCAGAGGAATATGCGCAGCTGACGCCAGTGCGACCCTTTATGCAAGACAGTTGAGGGGTGAGACAGGAGCAAAGGAGCAGAAAAAGGGAAAGATACCTGGCTGCTTCTCTCCAAATAATTATTCCTGCCTTGGAAAAGAAATAAACAGAAGGAAGGAAAACAGCAAACCAAGCTGAGGCTCTTTTGTTCTTCCACCTCGATGAGAACGGAGCCAGGAAGAATAAATACCAACCCGCAGCAATTGTTGCAGCTCACACAGAGCAATGGAGTAGCTATACAGTCAGGAGCAAAGATCAGAGGCTCTTTAATGTTCCAACATTCTGCTTTCTGGTTGTGCACTGCAAAACCAATAATGCTACGTGGCACACATGTAACTAGTATCACCCAAGCAGTGTTCACACCTTCAGCACGTAATTGGGGTGTTAGTAGTAGCAGCTGAAGTGCAAGCTCCTTTGGATATTAGGAAGTTCTTCACAGAAAGGGTTGTTAAGCATTGGAACAGGCTGCCCAGGGAAGTGACGGAGTCACAATCCCTGGAGGTATTTATAAGACAGGTAGATGTGGTGTTAGGGATGTGGTTAAGTGGTGGTTTTGGCAGTGTTAGGTTGATGATTGGACCTGATGATCTTAAAGGTCCCTTCCAACCTAGACAATTCTATGATTCTATGAAACCTGGCAATCAGTTCTTCCACAGATAACCAGGACAGGTACCACTACCACAATTTTACATAGAATAGTTTGGGTTGGAAGGGATCTTTAAAGTTCATCTAGTCCAACCTCCCCTCCAATGATTAGGGACATTTTCAACTAGATCAGGTTGATCAGAGCCCTGTCCAGCCTGACCTTGAATATTTCCAGGGATGGGGCATCTACCACCTCTCTGGACAACCTGTGCCAGTGTTTCACCACCCTCAGTGAAAAAAATTTCTTTCTAGTCTAAATCTTCCCTCTTTTAGTTTAAAGCCATTAACCCTTGTCCTGTCGCAACAGGCCCTGCTAAAAAGTTTGTCCCCATCTTTCTTATAAGCCCCCTTTAAGTACTGAAAGGCCGCTGTAAGGTCTTCCTGGAGCCTTCTCTTCTCCAGGCTGAACCACCCCAACTCTCTCAGCCTGTCTTCACAGGAGAGGTGCTCCATCCCTCTGATCAGCTTCATGGCCTTCCTCTGGACCCGCTCCAACAGGTCCATGTCTTTCCTGTGCTGAGGCCTCCAGAGCTGGACATAGTATTCCAGGTGGGGTCTCATGAGAGCAGAGTAGAGGGGCCTCGACCTCTCTCGACCTGCTGGCCACTCTTCTTTCGATGCAGCCCAGGATATGTCTGGCTTTCTGGGCTGTGAGTGCACATTGTTGGCTCATGTCCAGCTTTTCATGCACCGGTACCCCCAAGACATGCTAGCCAATACCTAGCACAAGTGAGGTGGCATGGTCTGCCCCAAGAAGTATGTTTAGTTCCCTACCCTTGTGCATATATGACACTAATGATCTGCCAGACCCATCTCCATTTCATACATTTCAGTCTTGTAACACTGTCCCAGCTGCTCACTCCATACCTTGCAGCATTCAGGCAGTATGAGCCTCATGTTCGTCTTTGAATCTGTGATGCGTGCTGCCCTGCTGGTCAGTCCTTTGTCACCGTAGTGAAGGTCCGTGTAGTCCCAAACACAGAAGGTAGAAGGGAAGATACATATCAGAGGCTTAACTGACTTATTGCTCATATGGGGCAAGCCTGTTCTAAGAAATTAATATCATGTGTCGTCGCAGCATCTCTTGGACTGATCTATCTGCCCAGGAATTGTTATTACTGGGAGAGACTCTACACACAGTTTGTGGATGTTCTCCATGCTTGCTGACCTTTGCTGTGACATATCCTGTCATAATCCAGTACAGAACAAAGACCACTTCATGACAATCATTTAACTGACTCAGCACCTGCAATGCGTGGGCAAGGGCACGGGAGGAAGATAGTTCATCACCAGAGAATCCTGACAGAGTGAAAGCCCTGGACTCCTTTGCATCCAGGGTGCATGACCTTGGCATCATCTAACCCAGCCAATTCACCACTCTATCAATCTACATGTATTATTTACTTGTTCTAGCACAGGAATGTGTTGTTTGATGTAACTTCTGCCAGTCCTTATTTCATTCCAGCTAAACTCCCATTCTGCTTCCCGTGCTGCACTGATGTCTGGGGCAGCAGGTTAGGCTTCTTGGAAATGGAAAACATTCTAAAACAGCCATAAAGTGTGCCCTGGCAGCTAATACAAATTGTCTGTTAGCCATTAGGAATGGGGCACAACTGGGGGTTCAGTTTTGGTTGTTTTTTTATTCTCTCTCCCCTTCATTGTTCAAAGATTTAAGGAGTGGGGACCACCATTCCTTTTATACTAAGCTGCCAGGTTTCTAGTGTTCCCATGGATGGTTTCCTATATCCTCCAGATGTTTGTAGGAACAAACCAAGCTCAGCGGGGTGACACCAGGGATAAGTGGGAAATAAGACAGCCGGGTGAATGGGTAGCTGAGGTGGGGCCTGGAGCAGCAGGTAGTGCTCTAAGCTTCCACGGGAGAGCACCAGGGCAGGAGATCTGCAGATTCACCGGGGTGTCTGCTGAGCTGGGTCCTAGGCCCTCAGTGGATAGGGGGAGGTGGGACAGGGTGAAGGCAGGGAGTGCAAGGGTATATATTATGGAAATGGAGCCTGGGACGTGTGAGGTAATACCAGAGGAGGAGGTCAGGGGCTGGTTAGGCGAAGTCAATGACAGAGATGGTGAGCAGTGTTGGAGCGAATGGGCAGTGGCTGCAGAAGTGCTCTCCCACCTTAATGCGGCTCAGTGGTGCCTGTGAGGCAGCGACGGGCATCAAAGCAGAATGGCACCTTCCCTCGGCAGCCAGCGAGGTCCCCAGGAGCAATGCGTTATTGCCTCCTTGCCACACCATGGGTGCCTGAGGTCCCTTTGAGCTGTGGGTGGAGGCCACAGGCAGAGGCTGGGCTCCATGTCTGAGTACCCTGTGAGATAAGTAAGGCTTGGTACACCCGAGTACTGGTGTCCGGAGAATTTGACACTTCTCTTTCATAAGCACATAAGAAGAGAGATGCCTGGATAACCTGGGAGGTGCTGTCTTTGCAGGAGAGAGTGGGGACTATGAAAGAGGGGGCTTTCTCCCCAGAGGGCAAAGAGGAGGAAAACCAGCCGGTGCAGAACCAGCTGGATTCCCAGCCAGGGCTCCAAGCAGCTTCTCTGCCAGAAACCAGGCGTTAGGGATTTTACATTGGGGAATTTTGTCAGTGTCTGTGTACTTAGTCAGATTTTCCTGTAATAAAGCTACATTTTGGGCACTCTGATTCTGATAACACGGGAACTGGCACATAATTTATGTTTCCAGATCTGTTTTTCCTTATCCTGAAGGAGCTGCTTCCCCAATATTTTTCATGAGCAAATCTCCTTTTTGTCTTTCAGCACTTTTTTTTTTCATCATTTTTTTCATCATGTTTCCAGTGCCCTTCTCCCTGGACTGTGCCCAGCCACAGTGGCCTGGGTTTGTAATTATGGCAAAAACTTGTCTCATGACTAGGCGATGACTAGAGATAATTCCCCAGAAGAAACACCTACAGATGAATGCCATTTCTGCTCTTTTCCTCTCCTTTTGCTTGGATTTGTCAGGCTGCTGCTCATCCATTGCTCATTATGCTGCTGTTCATCCATTGCTTATAATTTTTAACTCTTCAGCTATATCTTTTCTTTTGAACTGCAATAATTCCAGATATTAGAGAGCATTCACAATATGAAAACGTTGCCATATTTACCCTAATACTCCATGAAGTCCTAAAGTGACCATAATTCACAAATCAAAATCAGTCTACTTGCCTGTCCCTGAGTTTGTCAGTAACAATGGTATGTGGGTCTGACTTATTCTGTATGAACAATGACAACATGTGAACCTCTTCCAGCAGAATGGCAGGAGGTGTTGTGCCACTGTGTGATTTTATATTAAGTTGCACCTTCATCGGAGAGGAAATGCAAAATCCTAGCACTCAGCAGGAAAAATCGTTGGAGCTGTGCCTTTTCTTTTGGGGCAGTTTGCTCTGTAGTCTAGTGTCTCGATGGCAAAGCTGTATGATGGGGTGTTTTTATGGTCAATATTTGAGATCTAGGGATTTAATTCTCAAATATTAATGATATAATCTGGCTATAATTAGAATAAGACACTAACACATTTTCATAAAAACACAACATGCATTTTAATGCATTTCTCAGGTTTTTTTTACAGATGTCTACATTGGAGGAGAAAAGAACCCAAAAAAATAACACGTACAGTGAGAACTGGGCTGTGGCACTTTCTGGCATGAGTCATACCTCTCCACAGGGTGAGAAGCTTCTCACAAGACACATGTTTGACTGTGATTTATCATTTCCAGGTTAGGGACATGCTTGAGTTCCTCGGTATGCTACAGAGCATTCAACATTGCAACCTGTGCTACTCTTGTTTTTAAGCTAACATTTTAGTGCTAGCGAATTCGGTTTAGAGACTTCAGCAAAGGAGTGACATGGCTTCCTTTAGCATGGCAAGTGCTGTATTTCTGTATGCTGTGCACATTCATGTGCACAGTGACCTCTCCCCTCAGTGTGAACACAGAAGTTCCTACAATGTGCCATTCTTTGTGTACGTGTGTGTGTGTGCACATGTCAGAAAATCAGGGGCCAGAATACCATGCCTGGGTTTGTGAGCCAGTTGGTGCATGAGCTAAAGGTGAAAAAAATGCTATTGCTCCAGTTAGGAAGCAGCAACCATAAGTCACCCTCAGGCATCCTCCTCTGGGGGGAAGGGAGAACGACACTATAGCTGTGGAACGACCAATTCTCCTTGAGCTGTAAGAGCAGAACTGTAAGGTGTCCTCTGGGGAATCCTCAAGAAACAAAATGGGTACTTTCAGCTGGCTTTCAAGTGACTCTGTGTAACTGCTTAGCCATAGCTCCTCTATGGGACTGAGACCAAACTACGTATTTGTGTGTGTGTGTGTGTGCACAGTTTATATTCACAGCAAAGTTATCCATAACATAAACAGGGACAAGCATTTCACCTGTTTTTTTTTTCTTGGGAAAAAGCCAGCTTGACTTTTTTGGGGGGGAGAAAAGAGGACAGTAGCAGAAGGATGCTATCTCTGACACACCTCTGTACAGTGCTCACACATGCGATCTCAAGCACAAGGTAAGCATTGCTGTTGTGGGTATAACTCTAAGTGATGTGACTGAGATATTCCAAAGTATTCAATAATGTTTAGGGCTCTAAGTCAACCTCAAAGATCCACAGAGGAGAAATGGGAGTCCCGAATATTTTGGTCATCTCAGGGGGGGTTGATGTAATGTGATATTTTTGATACCACTATACATCCAAGTAGTGTCAGGTATTCATTGTAGTGTTGCATCAGTGACCTTAATCCTAGTAACTAACACAAAGTCTGCCTCCCCTCGATGGTGTTGCACCCTCAATACCCAGGTGTACTGCACCTTGCAGGGATGCCTGGAACAGCAAAATGTTGAGCCATGAGCAAGCGAACATGACATAGAGGGCATGATCATCTACTAAGTGGCAGCCTATTTATGCTGCTGAGATGTGGCAAAGTGGCTGGAACTTGAGCTCTCTCCTCTCTTCCTTCAAGCCGGTGATGCTTCTTCTGCACCAGCTGCCATCTGTGGTATAAAGTGGAGCCACTGGGCTCTTCAATGGTTACAATGATGCTTTGTCTCAGACTGAGTCCAGGATCAGGCCAAGGCTGCTTCAGGGACGCAGGAAGCACAGCATCATTTCTGGCTCCAACACAGCCTTCACCTGCAATGCACCGAGCAGAGTCCAAAGTATATTTTGCATACAAATTAATGAGATACATTTATAGCACCCCTTAGACAGCTTTATTCTGTTAGTGCTTACCTTTATTACTGTGTAACATACTCAGCTCTCATTGTCATAAATTGTGCTCTACTTTTGAAAGGGGAGAATAATTCCATATAAAAGATAAATAAATATGAAGAACAAAATGTAGTCAGTTCCTCTGTGGCTACCAAAAGATGGCAAAGTCATTCCATACATAAGTAAAACATCAGATCCTGACCCTTGGTAATTAGAATCTTTCGAGCAACTTCGACGTGCACAAAGTCAGCACACCTGGGAACGTCTCTGCATCTTGCGTGTGCATGAGGCAGTAGGACAGGACATGCACCATTGCAGCTTAGGGGCTTCTGCAGGCTTAGGAGCCTCTGGGGAAGGTGATGTGGTGGCCTTAAAATCATCTGTACAAGCTAAGCAAAGTTTTGTCTACAGCAGTATCCAGATGATTCACTGGTGATATGTATTTTGCTTCCAAAGATAGGTAACAAGTTAAAAACAAGTGGGTGGAAAATAGCTTTCTGCTGCACTTGGCCAACCTAACCTGTGGGTTTCTGCCCTGTGATATGAAAGTGTCTGCGTTGTTGGCAGAATATCTGCAGTGTTTGATTTTGTGCATTTTCATACATTCATATTTAATAGTGAAGGACCACTGTTTTTTGCTGTGCCCAGGCCACTTCCATGTCGCTCTGCCCCTCTAAACTTCAGTTTGTACGGAAGTAAGCGACAGCAGCAGCACAGCTCTGCTGCGTAGGCAGCCCCTCACCCATCTCTGCTAAATCACAAGTTACATCCCAGCAGATTAAGGTAAATTTCAATCAACAGCAGTTTAAATGAGTAAATTGGGCGATGAACTGCAACAGCTGAGGAAAGATGAACACAGCCATTTCGCCACTTCTGAGGTACCCTCCACATGGAGAGAGGGGCAGGGGATCTGGGGGTAACCTCCCGCCTCACCCCAATGTGATTCACCAGGGCTCGTGACTCACAGACATCAGATATCATGGGAACATCTTCTGTGAAGAGGTATTACTCAATGTGAGTGAAGGTTGCAAAATTGGATTCTATTGTAGGAAGGCTTTTAAGTTATATTAGCCTATGTCTGCGAAGCATTTGTGGGAAATTTCACTTTCTTTAAGAAAAAAAACACTATTTGATTTTACAAATCCAGGGAAAATCTGAACCACTTGGACTCTATAGCAGTTCTCCAAACACAGCATTTTTAGCACAAGTTCCCTCATGTTGTGGAAGTTTCCCTGTACTTTGCAGCAGCACAATCTATTAGCCAGTTTAGTCTTTGATTGCTCTGCCCAGCACAGGTTCTGCAGTCTATTCAGATATTATACCCTCCTTGCCTGTCCTACAAATGTTTAATAATACACAGTCAAAGTATCATAGGTGATACCCCAGTGCAGAAAAGGTAGACCTGTATTTACAGCAAAATGGCATTCTTGGGATATATAATAGCAAAAAAAAAAAAGATTTTTCTGTATTTCCTTACAGACTCACTTCCGAAAACAGTGCTATTGTCTACCATTCATAACTAGCTGCATTTATGAGTAATAGAATAATTCCTTACATGTGAGGATAAATGTACAGTATTATGGCATAATCAGCTAGGATGTATTTCAGCAGAGCTTTGAGTAAGTGAAACATTGCAATTCGGAGGTTATCTTGAAGATCAAATCCCCAGTCAGAAAGCTATATTGTTGCCTTCATTTTCTTTTCTCAACCCCATGAAGGCTTAATTGGCAGCTAGCTTACATTGTGATCTCCTAGCTTCTTAGAATTTTCTTTTTTGTAACAGATTTTTTTTAATGAGCATTTTCTCGAGGGAATTAATTATTACTTTGACTGGTATATTCATATATTTCTATCAAGAAGTTTTATAAATTACCAAACTCTTGACACAGTGTGCAACCATAAAAATCACAAAGAGTATCTGTAGTTCTTTCTAATCCCATTAAATCATTTTTTTTATCCGAAGCTTATTCTCCTCTTTGTTAAATGACAACATTCAGTTTCAATTGCAGCTAATGTCTAATGTGCATGTGCTGTGACACTGCTATGGAATTATAGAAGCTGCACCATAAGAAGAAATACATGTCACGAAGTGAGATGAGCTCAAATGAATGAAGAGTTTCATCACTGCGTGAGCATCATTTCTGCAGAGAGAATGCTCATTACAGACTTGACTTTTCTACCTTGTTTACATTTTATGCAGAGCTTTTAGAAACATGCTTACTGTGAGGCACTCTGTGGGAAAACGTAGTTTCAGTATCAGTCACCATATTAACAGGGGGCCGTATCCTGGGGCCTCAACCCTGTTTTTAGACAAGCAAACTTCAGTCAGGTTAAGGACTGAGACAAGCCCAAAGGCTTTGGCAGTGACTTAGCCTCAGACCCTTAAGAAAGAAAATACTGCATAGCTGGGTTTCTCCAGAGCCGAGACCAGAAGCCGAACACAGCAGCCACAAGCCTGTTTATAAGTCCATCCTGATCCACAAGGAAGGTGCTCTGTGCCCTCCCTACACCTAGCAAAACCTCTCCTTTGCCTCCAGGTGCGTCTCTTTTCTTGGGCTCCTTCCTACCATTGCCTAAAATTTGCACCCATTTTTTTTCCTAGAAGGAAGCAACGGTTGCAAAAGACTTTGGGTTTCAGGCATGTCCATCATCATTTGGTGACTTCCAGCGGCAAGGATCTGGGACAGGAGTCTTCCAAGCCCTCTGCTTGCTTTGGTTTTCCTTGCAGTAAGCTCTCCATGTAGCTGGTCAGGATGAGGAGGAGCGTGGGGATGGAGGTCCTGCCGACAGCCTGTGGGGAGGGTGGGCTCTCCCCACCAAGGCCCTTCTGCACTAGCGCCCTCTACACTGAGAGGACTGAAAGCCACCAGCTTGTCTGAGTAAGGAGGCACCTTGTTCCCTTCTTTCTACTTTCTCTCCTTTCTGCCTGAACTGGCTTGCCAGGGTTAAAGTTACCCTCAGTGTTCAAGTTACAACTTTGTAACAAATGAAAACAGCAATTAAGGCTGCCACTTCATTCCTAAGTCACACCATTTTGTCTAATTGCAATATATATAATACATAAGATCATGCTGTGCTGGGGGATATATATGCAATAACTGAACACAGTGGCATGATTTAGGACAGACTGGCTTTGAATTTCTTTGTGTGAGCAGGTGGTGTTTCTACACTGCCTGAAATATATTCAACGTGACACTATAAGGTCAAACTTACCCCTTCTGAGGGCTTGCCTTTATTAGAGGTCCAAATAATAAATAACAAAACACAAACTTCAGCCAAAGCTCTCTTTCTAGAGTTTCCAGAAGGAATTCCCCAGATTTGCTCTCAGCTCATCCATCCAGCAGGTATTTACACAGGTCTTATGTTTTAAGGGACTTCCCAGGACTACTTTAAGAAAATTGCGATAGGTAAACTGGTTCCCACTAAGAAGTTACTGTCCATCAGCTGAGAGGGGGTAGCCGTCAGTGTGCTCCTTGCCCACACCATCTGTCAAGGAAAGTATTAGCTTACACCCTCATACACCTTGTAATGGAAGAAAGGCAAATATAGTACCCATAACACCCACTTTAAGAAAGGGGAGAAAGTGCTCGCAGCAACTACGTGCCCTATTTTAGTATAATCTCAACAGTATGCAGTCCTCTAGGACAAAGGCACTGAGGTAAAGAAAAGATGGGCCAGACCGCAATGTGTGTTTGCCAAAGGCTGATTGTGGCAGAGTAACTGGATAGCTTTCCTCCCTGAGATAACAGATTTTCTTGACTAAAGAAATGCAGTAGGTCTCATCTCTATGGACTTCTGAAAAGTAGGTAATAAGGTGCCACATGGGAAATTATTAGTTAAGCTGAAGAAGATGGGAATTAGTTCAAAAAGTATAACGTGGATAAGAAACTAACTAAAGGGAGATGTCAACTGCTTGTGTTGAAGAGGGACATCAGTCCTAGAATGAGGTTACCTGTTGCAAGGATGTGGGCTTACAAGGTTACTAGGACCTAGCCTTTATTTGTGAGCTTCATTTTGAAACTGTGGTGCAAAAAGTAGGACTGTGCTAAAAAAAACCCATAAAATTACTGGTCACAAAAATTGGAGAGACATCATAAATGCAGAAAGAGCTAAAAGAACAGAACCACATCCAAAGTTCAGGATTGTGTACTCGGAGGTCATCATTACATAAACTTCTGCTCTTCAGCTAGAAATGGTGTTGGGAAGAGGAAAGATCAAGAAGTTCTCATTGGTCATGCCCTGGCTCTAAGTTGGCAGACCAATGGAGATGGGACCCGTAACCCCCACATGGATGACAGTTCCTGTGGAGGCACAAGCAGTGTTAGCAGCAGAAGGGGCCCTTCTCCAAGTTCCGTGAGCAGCTCTGGGTCTTCTTGTGTCCAGGAACTGCCACCTGGGAGAGGGGCATGGAAAGGCTACGTGGCACGAAGGGAAATGAGAGCCCATCTGGCTAAAGGGCCACACGAAAACATCACCTGTGCAGTCTAGTAAAACACAGGCTGAAAGGGAAGCTAAGTGTTCCCTTAGGGGGACCAAGGGGATAAATGCCAGGCAAGAAAAGCAGCTATTTCACTTGAAGGACAATGTTGTCACAACTGTAAGTATATATGTATATGTATATTTAAACTGAGTAAATCTAGGCTGAAAATTAGAAGCAGATTCCAACAGCTAAAGACTTAAGTATTTAAAATAGCCTTTCGCCTGAATTTATGAACAATTATCTCATTTCTTTTGATAGGGAACCTGATCAGTTTATGAAATAGGACTGCATGACAATAACCGCCTGTGCTACAGCAGGGTTTAGTGACCAAAGACAGCTTTTCTAGTTCTCTGCTCCTATGAACTGTTTGATTTTCCCAGGTTTAAGATTTTATTTTTCCAGCTAAGATTGTTTGACAGACTCAATCCGGAAATCATTTTAAAAACACATTGCATTACTAAAAAAAATTATTTAAAATGTATCCTGTTTTACCTATGTGCTTGTTTGGTGATGATTTGTTCCTTGCCATCGCTATGCAAAGTTACTTGTGTTCAGGGGATTCTTAGTCTTTTACTTCTACCTTCAATGCAGCATTAAAAACTGAGGGCCCAGGGGGAATAATGTCATTCTACTATGAAAAATATACTAAATAAGGGTGGAAATATTCATGGAGATAACTCTCCTAAATGCAGATGCCATGGAAATATCTCCTTTTAACATTTGTGTCAAATGTTTCAAAGTTGGAGCAGTGCAACTTCGTGCCCATTTTTGTCATTTTGAATTATCATATTCGTTCTTTTGCTATATCTGTACTAATCTTTTCTTCCTCAGATTGTCTACCCCAGTTCAGGCTGATCCAGATTCTGTCCCCACACATTGCTGAAATGAGCCAACATCAAGCCAGAACTTGCACAAGGAAACAAGGTGGGTAGCAACATGCTGAAATTTTAACCTTTCTGTGCTGGTACTACCTCTAGGCAAAAATAGGTGGAAAAAATGTTCAAATATGTGGTTTCAGCACAGATTGATTGGTGGACATTTTGATACAAGAATGACAAGTTTAGTCCAAAGGTTTTCACTCTGTGCACTGTCACCACAACCGACTTTTACACAATGGTGAGTGCTAATCAGTGATTAGGGAATAAGGCAAGCATGACTGGTAAAAGATAACTGGAGAAAGCTGTTAAAAAATTCAAGGCTCCTTCCCATGTGTGGTTTTTCCTAAATGACTTTGACTTGCTCCTTCCTGAGGTGCATTGTAGGGGAAGGGTTTGAAGTTCTCTGAATTTGCATGTCTTTGCTGGTCAAAGACAGAATTCTTTGTTTCCTGTACATTATGGGAGCGCATAAAGAAAAAAAAAACCCTACCCACTCACACACACACAAAGTGGGCCTAGGGCACTTCACATTTTATTCTCATGAAGAAGCGATATTTAAAAAAAAAAAAAAAGCCATCCTGTGATGTGAACCAGTCAGTTTGCCAGTTTGAGCTGAGGAGCTGGAGTGACTGAGGCAAATTGGTTTCCAGCGGTTGCAAGAGAAACCTCAGGAGATGGCTGGCTCTGCACAAGCAAGCTAAGCTGTGCTTTACAGTTATGGCATTAAAGTCTAAACCTCACAGAAGTGAATGAGCATCTGAGGAAAGCTAATCAGAACTCCAGGTAAAGGACCTTAAATCTGTACTGCACAGACTTTGACCCGGACTTTTCTCTGAAGATTTAGTAAGTCTTGAACGTCCACAATGTATAGCAGAGTAAAATTCATTATACGGTGGTAAAGGTAATCAGCAGAGCATCTGGTTAAATTGTTCCAGGCAGAAGAGTGAAAGTAAAATATAGAGGAGCATATTAGGGCTTTATTTCATCCTGCTCTGCATAGGCTGAACACAACTTAAACTGCTTTATCTTCTGCATGTTTTAATCTTAACTCTTTCAAACCAGTGTGCGGTGACCACATCTCTTACAGAATGATACAGGGTGAAATATGAATTCATCCCTTCTGAATCTACAGAATCACCATTAAATGACTAAACCTATCAAATTTATAATCTATATGCACAAAAAAAAATCATTATTTTACCACTTATTTTGATAGCAAACATCTATTTGAAAGAACACTGTTATTAGCAGCCTGCTTTCAATTAAGAATCTGTTCCTTCATGGCTGTTTTTTGAAGACTTAACATCATGGCTGTTATATAAGTCTCATCAGCTTTTTGGCATAAGCATTCTTAGACCAGATGCAATAAGGTTTCATTTGGGTAAATTGTGCTTTTAGTAAAAGACACAGTTAAAAAAAATAAACCAGGTTTGGGTTCCATCCCATCATTCTCACTTTTAAAAGAGACAGAAAAAATGTAAATTTAATAATGAAAAGTAATGGTGATATTTACAAAGATAATGCTAATTTGTGCTGTGCGCTCCAGTGGTGGTGTGAGGTGAACATTTGTCTTTTATAACTGAAGCAGAACCATTAAACCCATTTCACACAGGCTGTCAGCCATCCATCCAGTGGCAATGCCTTTTAGTCACAATTAAGCAGGCTACTTTACGCTTTGTCATTTGTTTTACTTAAATAAAAAAAAAAAAATCAAACTTTGCTTGCTAAAATGAATTTAAGTAGGAGAAATATTTGATTTTATTTTTGCATGATATGTCAGCCTGTTACAGCTGAAGACAGATTGAAGAAATGTGGAGAAGTAAGACCAGCTTGGCTGGGGACCAGCATGAGAACCCACTGCAGAAACACTTCCACCCCAGCCTCTTCCCCTCTTCCACGCCCTCCCTGTCCCACAGCTGCATCCTCCAAAGCATCTCCCCACCACTGCTGTGCTGGGACTTCTCACCCATCCATCAGCTATGCCCTCCTCCCAACTTCCATACCGTCATCACCAACCCCCTCAGGAGGGGCGACAGTCATGGGAGGGATGAGGGTGCAGACCCAACAACGCTGCTTTGTGCGCAATTGAGTAACAGCGGAGAAATTCCTGCACACCTGAGCAAGTCAGCTCCTCAGCTGCGCTGCTCTGCCGGGCTTGCATAAACCCGCTACGTGGAGAGGCAATGAGGGAAAGAGGAAGCAGAAGCAATGACTCAGGCACCCAGACTAACGCAGGTGTTATTATTATCATGATTTTATTGACAACGTATCAGGTTTGGGTGAAAAACTCAAAGATAATGCAAGTATCATGTTAATGGGAAGTTCTGTAGTATGTATTAAAGGCACTGTAAGGCTGCCAGAGCAAATCCTGCTTCAGTGGTGAATTGGGTAATCTGTTGCATTTTTAAAGGCCATTCGTCCTGAGAGATTATGAATTTATATTGCCTAAGGTTGTATTCCATCATTACAAAAGTGCTAGAATCCTCCTTAAAATTTGTTTTACCTGTAGCGGCACTGGGAATTTTGTCTCCTGCACTACATTCACTAACACTGGCATTTTGACATTTGAGAGTTATCTTTTGGTTCTACCTGCTGCAGGAAAAAATTAGAGACACAACTTCTTTTAATAATGTAACTAGTGGTTCTACTTATTCAGTAGCCTCAAGCCAATGACACCTTTCTTTACTTTCTATATAATCATCTTCATGTACAAAGGTCTACTGTTAAATGATTAAATCGGTGATCAAACTGTGATCTGTTTAACTTAACCGAGACTTTTCTCAGCAAAAGGGAGATGTCACTTTACACTTTCTCCAACAAAAATGTGTATATGCTATATTCTGTTAATAGGAGGAAGTGTAAAGATAAAGGGTAAATGTGATTTCTGTACAGTACTACTCTGCAGTAGTCTACTATTTCAAAAAAAAAAAAAAAAAGCCATGTATCCCCAATGTATCTCTTTTCAGCATGGAATCACTTTTATTTACAGTCATTCTGAACCTGGGCTTGGCAACTAACTCACTATTGTTTGTGTGAATTCAATTTTGGAAGAATTTAAGAGCTGATGTAACTTTGCCTGTATCCCTGCCCATTTTTCTGTTACATTTCCCTCTGCTGTTCTAAGGAATTCTTTTGTTGCCAGGAAAGTTTGTGGAAAAAAGTACCTTTTGAGCAAATGGAAGAAAATACTGTAAGGAGTGAAGCTTAAGCCCACTTCAGATTTGGCTGAGAAAGGGAAGAAAGGACGTGCCCCCAGGAAGGAACAAGCCCCAGCCGTGGTGACTCACCGGTAGATGTGATTTGCCATGAGGACTGGAGACTGATATTCTTGCGTGCTTATCAACAACCCACATTCTCTTCCTCAGCCTGGCTTCAGACAAAGGATCATTTAACATTTCTGTATTAACTCTAAACAATCTCAGCATTCCTGGGTGTGCTGGACCTTCTAGGCCATCATCTGTAGGATCTGAGGGTGCCTGTTGAAACACAGAGGGTACATAGACCTATTGAGAGACTGTTCATCTAGACATAGTCTTCCTCGGCGCTAAGTTTTTAACAAAATACTCTTTTAAGTAGCACAACAAAGGCACGCTGTCTGTCCTTGATTCTCCCAACCATGCTTAGTTTTATTTTGTGTTTTCCTTCCCCCTGGATTTCAGTTATTGGTTTATAGAAAACGATAGGCAATGTATTTCATTTATTTTGTACATGTACCTATTATTTATGTTGAGATGGCAAAGGAAAATTCTAAGACATCCTAATCTATTCAAATCTTCATGAAAAAAAGTTTTTTTTTCTGTATATCAGCTAGAAAACTTAGGATGGTGCCTTACACTGTCATGTCACAGGCCTTTCAGAGATTTTCTAGTTAATCCTGACCGATTGCCAAAGATGGCTTGACAAACAAAACAAACTTTTGCAAGATGAAGCTCTATATAGATGGGAAGTGCTTGCATCTGGAGGAGTCCTAGAAGATTTATACCTGAAAATTGTGGTGTGGTACTACAGAGGAAGGCTATGAATGTGCTGACCCCTAAGTGCCGTTTGTAACCCACATCTGACCCACATGAGGATTAAACATTGGTGCCTTCCATGCAGGCTGAAGAAGTGAATGCTCAGTGATACAGAAATTATCTCCAGGGCATCCCCGTGTCATCCATTGATAAAATGGTATTTTACAAGTAGAGCAAGAAAGAATTTGTGTTGGAATTAAAATGGTTGGCCAACACCTCTGCAATCGTCATCTCAGCTAGAGACCCCGGTAAGTACAGTCATTGGGGAATGCAGTTTCCTGGGGTCAGCACGGATGACATCTAATTGGAATCACAGGTTTGAATGAAGTTTGAGTGTAGTCTAAAAACGGGGACTATGAAGGTCTTTTAGCCATTACCTGGCCTTACTGAAAGCGAAAAACACAATGGTAGGAATACTTAAGATTATTTTGAATGAGATGTGAAATAGAGATTCATCTAAAGCAGGCAACAGGGAGACCATTAGAGAGAAGGAAAAAAAAATAGCATTCAGGCAACCTAAAAGTATAACCTATCTGTTCTGCTCAGCCAGATGAGAAGTAGGGTTTTGCTGAGGACATTAACCATCTTTCAGGTTTTAGCTCTGTTTAATTTTTTTGTTTATAACATTCTTGAGTCTGCAGAGCCTGGCTGTTGTGGCAATGGATGAATGTGATTTGTAAAATGGTGGGCCTTCATAAAAGAAGTGATGCCTTTGCAAGAGAATATTTACCAGGACTTGCACAGGATCTTGTAACACTTATGTTTGATAAGGCATTAGAGGTGGGGAGACACATAAACCCCCAGATCTGTGGGATGTTGTAACAGTCTTTCTGATGGTCGGGGAGTGTCAGTGACATGAGCCTGTTTCTCATCCTCTTAACACCAGATGGAAATGCCAGAAATAAACAAATATTGCAGTTCCGTATAAAAGTCCTTGGGAAAGGCCAGGACAGATAAAATACTGGGGAGGGGGAAGAAACACAATGAAGAACGAACCAAACAATAAATGTGACCACGTGCACTGTGAACCGCCTGACTAAACCAGATGCCTCTGGAGAGGAAACAGCAAAATACCTTTATATCCCCTGGAGCCATCAAAGGAAGCCTGCAATGCAGGGCATCAGCGTTATCCTCTCAGGTTTAATATCTGATGTGTTTGCATCTGTGATGGGGGAGCAAGGCAGAATTCCCGTTAGAAGAATACAATAGTTATAGCTCTCCTACAGGCTAAAGCTGCGCAGGCCAATAGTTATATTGGGGCATATGCTGGACTCAGATGTGGCAGAAGGCGGGGGATTTTTTTCCCTTGGTATTGGAAAGAGCAGTAAATGGAGTCAGACTAATACTCTGTACCTGCTGCACCTCAAGAGGCAAGTTTCAGCCTTGTCTGAGACATGCGGCTGTTCATAAACAATGCTTTTAGTTCAATTTCATTTTCTTTCTGATTCATTGTTATTTTAATAAATCTTTTATTTGCAATATTATTTTAAGACAGTGAGACAGCCGGTAAATATCCTGACTGTATTCAGTTAAGCTTTCTGGACGAAGAAAGTTTCTAATAACTCTACCGATGGGTCAGTTCATTCCCTACTCACAACAACTAGCGAAAAACGGACGGGAAACTCCCTCGAGGAATTTTCTACAGACGGTTCCATCAGGAAGGCATTAAGTGTATATTTATCTCTTGCCTCCCCCTGTTCCTCTTGGAACAGGCAAAGCGGTTCAGATCTGGGAACCAGGATATCTCAAGGGATCTGCCAGAGGTCAGGCATTTCTGCCTAGAAACCCAGAGCCTCTGTGCTACCCATACTCCCTATGGTTCTTTCTTAGTCCTGGCAGTGCAGCTCCAGAATACATCCAAGGCATGGAGAGGACTTCACACAATGTGTATTTACTTTCGGGTAGATTCTTGATTATTTCTGGATGAGAATCGCATGAGACATACCAAACCTCCTGGCCTGAATATGCAACCCACCCTTTTTCCACTGAGTGGACAGCATCGGACTCAGGACCAGGCTGGGGAGAGCGGACCCTGCAGCCTCCTGTCATGATCTGATTCACACAGAAAATCACTCACAGCTTGTGAGGCGAACATGACCTAAACATGTGATACCTTTACCAGCTCTCCAAAATTTTAAAGAAAAAAAAAGTGATGTAAATGACACCGTGTTCTTCTGATATATTCAGTAACATTGCTTTGATTGGAAATTAGTCAGAACTTACTCATGTCATTTGTCATCGTCTCTTTGTTAACATAATTGAATATATTTGCAAGTTGTTGACCCAGTTAAATGTTGGTTTTCCATGCCTCACATCACTGGGAAGGAGTTTTTTTGGAAGAAGGAGGCTCTGGAGAGGAACAAATGATCCACAGTGTTTTGTAAACCCAGGGCGCATGAAGAAGTCAGTCAAAACAAAATAACAAAACAGTAAGGTAGCACAGAGGCTTGTCATGCCAAGAGAAAGAATAGACATCTTTTATATGAATTGTAAGTGGTCACCTGAGTAAGGAGTAGAAGATTTGTCCCTTAGTCATGGTAAAGCTAGAGATTCCTCAGGAACCAAGAATGTGTGGATGAAGGGTTTTATCACCAGCGAAAAGGGATATGGCAAATGGTTGAGGTACTTTCTTCCTCTCCAAAGGCAGAGTTCTGTTATTTTGAGGCCAGTCTGTCCCTCATTCAACTTCATTTTCTTTTCTCACAGTAAAAGGCTGTCACAGACAACAGGTATCTCATAATCATACAAAATGCAATAGAGAATAGGAAAAAAAGTTTGGGGATAAATAATTGATTGCTTGAAGATATACTGACAAGGAACAAGTATTTTTTCTGTAAACACATTATATGTTAGAATGGAAGAAGGCACTGCTCTGGAAGGAAAAGGACAAGAGAGAGATCCCAGCAGAGCATGGGGGAGAGCACTTTCCAGTATTTTGCCTGAGGGGCAAGAAGTTTTTCCCCATAGGCGTCTCTAGGAAAAAGAATATTTTTGTTTGCTCTGTGATCCCTGGTTATATTGTTGTTCAGCAGTTCTGGGATTGCCAGCCAGGAAATCACCACGGGGGCAGCATTCAGTCTTCTAGAGCAAGGAGGAGCTGGAGGAAACCCTCTCACCACACACTCCCTTGCAGTTCAGAAGACAGATGCGTAGCTGGGTGCTTCCCCCGCACCTCACTGCCTGTGGGCTGAGGGATGGAAACCAGTCGAGGGAAGGGCAGAGCCCAGGCAGCAGCACAACCTCATGGCGAGCGCTCCAGGGGCAGCCCTGTGTGTCTGGGGCATGTTTGGCCCTGGAATTCAGATTTCAAAGTGGGACCCAGGGACAGGCATTTGCTGGGTCTGGTCCAGTACCAGCAGTCAGAAATGGAACTACTTTTTTTTTTTTTTGTCTTGCATCCACAGCTGAGCAGCTGGGACAGATTCTTAGTACTGAATCTATAGAAAGGAAAGCTTTGGGGGCAAACTTGCTTAGCTGTGGGGACATAGCAATCACAGGTTGCTACAATTTCGCTCTTCTAATCTGAATAATTTATCTGGGGGGAAAAAGATATGAACTACAGTGTGCATTATAATACAAATGCTGTATTTTGGAAACAAGTAGATTCACAACTCACAGTTTAGCTGCATTTTTTCTTCAGGAAAAAAATGACCAGAAATAAATTTCCTGGGCATTTTCCATATCAACTAAGTGATTACCTCTCTACTACAGAATGAGAACATCTCATTTCATTTCACCCACTGGATTAAGATAAACTCGAGGTCTTTTTCTTGCAATAATTAGTCCAGCGAATTAAACTTGAAAGGGGAAGAGGACACTCAGCTGCCAGAACTAAAAATGTCTACAACAGGGAACTAATTCAAGAAGAGACATTGCACAGTTGAGTCTGAATTACCTTGTCCCTCGATGTGAGAAGGTAAGATCCCTGGCAGGCAGGCAGGAGGAGAAGCAAAGACCAGAATCTGGCTTTTGTACCTGCTTAAGCCTCCTGGGACCCTTCCTATGAGTACTGCCTGCATAGCCAGAGAGCAAGGGAGGAAATGCTTCCATTCAGGTCTGTAGGTGCTGCGTGGTGGGAGGTGGGAGCACCCTGGCATGCCTGATGGGAAGCAGTGGGGTGAGTCATTTCCCCAGCGACATTCTGTTTCTCTCTGTTTTTGCGAAGGTTTATGTTTTATTTGTTCTTCCCTTGTTGCTTTCTGTAGTCAGTCATCAGCCTGAAAGCAGCTGTTTTGATCTTCTTTTTAGGTGAAAGGAAATGCATTTGGGCTCTTCACATGGGTAGGGATTACTTACCTGAGCTGAAGGAAAAGTCTGACTGGCTCAGGCTTGGATTCCCCAAGGAGAGGCTACCTGTCAAAATTAATGATAATGATACCTTTCAAATTAAGGTGACAGTCAATGAACACCTCTGTTGTAGCAACTGTTTGCTATGTAAGGGCTTTTTAAGGCAAATGCCTTTGACTAATATCAGCTCCTCATTAATCGTTTAGTATTGGAAATAGGAATTTAGTAGAGGGCAGAATTCCTCTTGTTTTCACTAATCTCTGAAGAATACAAAGACAAGACCGGGAAATCCCAGTGCTGAAACAAAATATTTCATCTTTTATTTTTTCCTGACCCAGCTTGCAAAGTGTTTTGTGTCTTCTAATTGCATTTCTCACTTGCAGTATTTGCATTATTGGCTGTAATTATGCTGTATCTGCTAAAAGTATTAAAAATCAATAAAACGCAGTTGACGTATAGACCATAAAAAAGTAGTGTTGTTCCGGAGTGCAGAGAGAATAGGAAAGCTGCTGAAATTGTTGCCTTCTCTTTTGCATAGAATAATGGCCTGAAGATCTATTTATATTTTACATGATTATTGGCTTTTCCATTCTTAGATTAATATTCAAAATCAATTCACATAAGGTTGGGATGATACTGCTAGTGAACGTAGTAAAATATCTGCCACAGAAAAAAATTACACCTCTCTCTTCTTTGAAAGTCATAGTTAAAGGTGCTGATAGCAAAAGGGTCTTTGGCAAAGTGGAAATCTCAGCTGCAGATGGGAGGTTTATTGCCTTCCTTTGCATTTTATAGCATATTCTGTAAGTCAGCTGGGGAAAGCAATGGACATTTGCCAAAGCAGAACCCCATTTGTCTAATCACCAAGTATACCCACAAGCTCCGCAAGAGAATATACCCATGAAGCTCTTTACATGACTGTCTGGAGTGTAAAACAGAAGAAATGAGGGAGGACTAGAGTTACTGTAAATGCTTGAGTATTTCTGCAAGTGAACTTTTTCTTTTTTCCCTTGAAATGGTGCATGACACTCATACTCTTAAGATCTCTGCACTCACTTTATTTCCCCCCCACCCCCTACAAAATAAACCTCAGAAGATACTGAGAAAATGGCAAAAAAAATCATAGAGAAGGTCTGTCTTAAGGTACCTAACAAAAAACTAAAGAAAGGAGACTCACTGCCCCCCTTCCTTCCCTTGTCCCCCAGGAAACCTCATTGAATTTAGTGCTGGGTAAATTTACCGGATCTGAAAACAGAGCAGATTCTGCTCAGCACAACACATGCAATGGCAGAAAGGCATCCTCCAAACGTCCTGGACATCCTGAGCTGAAGAGACCATCTCTAGGGGTGAAACAGTGCTTTGGTCTCGGTGCTAATTCAGTCCTTGTCCTCTCTGCTGTGACTGCCAACAACCGTATCAATTAGTCGTACCAATTGTGATGGTGATTTCTGTGATGTGAACACCTGTCCTCTAGGAACTGGGCGAAGGCGACCAAACAGTTGTCAGATGGTAAGTGTAATGCTAATTGATCCAATCCATAGATCTGTCTCTATATAATGCTTAGTGCCAGAAAGTTACACAGCCAGACATCTGGCAACTAGATGACCGTCTAACTCTCTATCAGTTTGACTTTGGCAGGCAACAAAGTTGGTCTAGTTGTGTATGCTGTGGGCAGCTTAAGAAAGTTAAAGCATCGTTTTATGCCTGTTGAAGGCCTCTCTGTCTTGGTCTTTATTAAAATTATAATGCTAAAGTGACCTTCAGTCAGTACCAAGTACCAACCTGTCTCAGATGTGAACTGATGACCTAAGAGTGAAAGGTTCCTTATCTAGTTAATCCAGTTGTGCTGTATCTGCTAAAATACTGAAAAATCAATGAAGTAGTGATAAAGCGTAGACTGTACAAAAAAAAGCTGTTTCATTGTTTGTTGCCTTGAATACATTCACTGTTTGTCATGGTTGTAAAGCAAATGGGGCAGTGATGAAAACTTCTGATTACAGAGGGAATATTGGATTAATATTCACGGTAAGTTTATTAGCAGTTGCACTTGCAACTAAATGGTCATGAGTCCTATATTTGGGAGCAGAACGCTCCTTTATGTTGAATGCAGGGTAGTAGCGCTTGCCTATTACATTCAACGTTGCATGTAGAAGTGGTGTGAGCATCATTAGTAAAATGGAAAGATAAATATGATGCTTTTTTTTTCCATCTATTACTTATCCTTCTAGTTTAAGTACTGGCAGCTTTCTTGGAACACTACACGGCAAAAATAAAGGTAGCTTCTATCCCAAGGAAATTTGAAGGACCAGTAATAGCATATGAGTTTGGAGCAGTCACAGGAAAGATTATTATAACATTTTATTTCATTCATTCCTTTATGATGTTGAAATAGAGTGTGGATTGGTATGAGTTAGCTTTTGTGGAGCTTAAAAAAGAAGAGCTGACACAAGGAGACAGGTTCATAGTTTGCACGTGGAACATACGTCCTCTACATAGACCAGAGCATGAGAAGATGCGCATGAATGCAGAAACGACATCGCAGGGTTACAGACTACACTGAGGGAAGCGTTAAGAAAGGAAATACAGAGTGTAGACCTGCAGGGAGCTGTGAGAGCTCATGAAGACAGGCATGAGAAACTGGAATTTGTTGTGCTTAAAGATATTACGGAGGAAAGTAACATAGTTTAAAAGAGGGGTTGACAAGATAATATTGGCAATTAGGTTTTGAATGGGGTGAACTAGATACAGGCTGCAGAGAGGGCAAAAGGGAAGAGGTTGCAGCTAGCAGGGATGTGGTTATTGAAATGAAAAGAAAGTAACTTAATTTCTGAAGACAGTGGCAGAACGTGTTTTTGAGAAGATGGAAGTCTGGGAGAAATAAAGGAAGTTTCACATATGGTCCTGTTATGGCATGAACAGTGGTAGGGGTCAACAGAAAGAGAGGAAAGCAGAGGCAGGAAGAAAACTTAGAAACACTTGCTTTTAGCAATGTGTTTAATCTAATGACAATTATCTAGCAGAAAGACATGTACAGAAACCCATGGGAAAAATGGGCAAGTAAATTTGTGAGCACTCAGATAAATCTTAAAGACAGGCCAGTCTGAAGCTACACAGATGTGTATGCACATGCACAGAGTGCCTGGAGTAGGTGATGGACCTCCCTGGCGCTTTTTCCCAAATGATCAACCCTGAATCCCCACCCCTCCTTAGGATGCCCTATGACTACTCGAAGGAATTGAACAAGAGCCAGTGTTGCCCAGAGAGGAAGGGTAGACCTGATGAACTGCTCCACTCACAGTGCCCGCTTCCATTTCTGTTCTGTCCCAGCAAATGCCAGTTGACCGAATGGTAACATCTTGCCGCCCTGTGAGGCCCTGGGTTTTGGCTCTACCAGCTTGAAACCATACCCTTAAACCTTAGCAATTAGCACAGGTAAAGATCGGAAGGAAATCAAGGAGTCATAAAAGATTCAGTCAAAATGGGAGGATAGAGGAGATGGGGCAAATGTAGACTAGTGCCTTTTCAGACAGGCTACTGTTTGTATTTCGTCCCTGCTTTCATGACATTTACCAGTGTTTTAAGGTTGGAAGAACAGGTTTGCTGCTTTACCTGAGTCAGAAATCTGCAAATTGGGGCACAATTTACTATTTCAGCATGTGCCAACCTGACGGTCCTGTCTTTAGGATAGCTGTTGGAGGTGGGTGATTTTCATGAAAGTTCATTTTGCTTCAGAGACTCCCCAGGAAGGTGTCAAGGCCAATGTCCTTTCCCCACCTAATCACAAACAGAGTATTGGATACCAGTGAGCTTGGCCCGCAGAAGGCACTGGGCACCAACAGCTGGAAATTACTTTTGTTAGAAAGGGGATGATCCAAACCATGCCCTTTGTACTCTCTGCAAAACACAGATAATTTGAGGGGAGAAGTGAGTAATCTTTAATGTACTCATCCAAATCAAATATTTGTCTCTGTGGTTTTGGAGGCTATCTCTCCTACACCATCTGCTGAATAAGAGCTCAGCAAAGCTTGTACTGAAGGAGATGAGTAGTCCAGGGAAAAGGATTCCCTGTGGGTTTGCAGCTTCGCACTTCAGCAGTATTTTCGCTGTGTGACTGGCACAAGGCAGTAGTGGGGTCAGTCTGTCCATCATCCCCAAACAAGAGGGGAAAACACAGGTTTGTTTGCACAAGGCGAAGAGATTTTTAAAACAACATCTCGCAACACTGCTCTGATGCAGGAAGTGGCAGAGATGATTACCCTGAGTTTATAGCTCTGAAGATAATCTGACTTCCAAAAGCTCTTACGCTGTAAGGGATCGATGACACTGTAATGATTCTGCTCCATCATTGTTAAGTCCCACATAGGCACAGTGTCACGAAAATAAGACATATTCAGACATGTTGAGGATAAGTTCATATATTTACCTCCAGTATGTGAAGAGAAAGCAAAACGACAGTGTATCTTTTGCTTACTTGAGCTTCAGGACTGATAGATGGAAATATTCTGCAGTCACCCTCACTGAAACTATTCCCCCTGAAGCTGTACTGTCATCAGTTCGGATTATAAGCAAAATACTAGGGCTGGGCTGGGCCAGCCTTTACCTGGGAAACAGCTAAGAAAGACCCAAAACACAATAAGATTCAGAAGGTAAACACTCCTTGCAACAACTCGTGAACCATTCTGCTAAAGCACATTTTTCTTCTGGTTTCTTGAGGCGTTTGTTACGATTCTGTGGCATGTTTGATGAAAGGAAGATGTTAACTCCAATGCCCTGACCCCATCTCCACCTTTCATCTGCTCCAATCCATCCCTCCTACAGCCTGAATGAAATTTTAATGCTCTTTTTTGGTGTCCTACCCTGAGTGCAGTATGTGTGTGTACTTAAAATGGCAGCCACCGTTCTACATCACAGACTGCAGTTGTCACAGGCCACTGAAGACCTCTCAGCTGACAATAATTTTCAGTCATTTCATTAGCCATTCAGGCTCAACTTCAGCCAATGACTTGGACGTGACAGGTTTTGCAATATCACACTAAGCTCTGGAACCATCTAGCCCTGGATGTTTTGGAAGTGTGTTTTATCAACAAAGAAATTAAAAATGTTAGACTTCCTCTCTCTCTTTGATCTGCAAGGCACAGTTGGTGCATTTTTCTTGAAATTTTGAGATTATGTTGCAATAGAATAAGCAATAATTTAGGAAGTATTTGGTATCATCTGATTCTCTCCATTTTCCTTTCCTAAGGAAAGGATCTGATTTTCTCCATTTTCCTAAAGGCCTCAGTGCAAAGCCTTTCTCTCTTCAGCTTGTCTGAAGCTTGAACTTTGTTCAATATTTACAAACTGCATTGCTAATCTGTGCTCAGTTTAATTTTAACAAATTTACTATGTCCTTTACCTTTCTGCCTTCACACAGGTCAAGTAGTGTAGCCTTAGAAGTAGTCACGTCATAAGTCATATCATTAGTGACATTAGTTATTTTGGAATACAACGATAATTGTTACCTGCTTTTTGCAGAGAGCCCTGGGGAAACCTTACTGAGACAATGCGCTTCTCTTGCAAGTGTCTAAAGCAGACAGTGTACCCATTATATCTTAAGGAGGGTGGAAGGCTGTCTTGTCCAGCAATCCTTGATGGTCACGTGGTTTTGTATCACTACTAAGTCCACCACAGCAGTAGGAATTCTTTTTCAGGTTCATCTGGATAGCAGTGATAAACTTTGTATGTAGAGTGAGCACAAAAGCATTTCAGGAGTAAGTGAATGGGCAATCTTTGCGGACTTTACACTCATCTTTACAAGCCCCACAGTAATGTTGAAGGACTTCATAGGTGGTCTAGTTACCAGAGCCACAGCAAGACCAGAGTGTTTGTGTCTTTTTCCAGGGACTCAGTTTTCTTTCTCAGCACAGAAGTGTTCAGCGGTTCTTTTGCCATGCCCAGAGGCAGGCTGCAGGAGCTGGTTGACTCATTTCCCTGCAGTCCCCTGGGTGCAGGAGGAGTCCAGTCCTGCTGCACAGGGCCACGGGTGGACAACGTGCCATTGTCTCTGACAGCAGCTGGGGCGAATGTTTTAGGAAAGGGCATAACAATGGGACAAGGTTACACTGATACTTACCCGAAGATCCCAGAACTGACCTCATTATCTCATTATTTCTCATTAGCTCCTCAAAAGCTGAAGCAAACAGCTCGGTTTTCTTCTTGACTCACAGCTGTGCTTGGTGCCAGCTCTGACTCAGGGCTTCCTACCTAAGGCTCCCTCCTTTCTGCTGGGAAGATGGACAGGGCCTGTCACCGAATGCAATGGCAGTCCAGACTCCAAAAGGTCTATTCATTTTGTAAAATTAAGTTCCAACAACCAAGGTCATGTCTACGGAAGGGCTTAATTTTTTTTTTAATTTTTTTTAAGTTCCCAGTGTTCCTAATTCTGGCTTAGCTCCACCAGTGTTAGCAACATGAGGATCCCGGAGGTAAACCAGTTGCCAGCACAACTAATACCACATAATTTCATCCCACTCATAGCAGTTTAATCAATATAGCATTAAAAATTTTGGCAGCAGCCAGGCTACAGTAGGGCTCCCCATATTACTTATATTGGCAGAGATGAACTTATGGAGGGCAGAAAATCTTCAGAGGGTCCTCTGAAGATAAACAAGGCCTAAGGGACAGCACTGGTTTGGCTGAGGGAGTGAGAGCTGGTTATAGGGGTCTTCTCATACCGGGCATGGCGTGCATCAACCCAGCTTTGGCAGGTGGGACAGGGAGATCACAGCCATAAGGATGTTGCTGAGGGGACGGAATTAGTGATGTGCTGTGTTTGTGCTCCTTTAGCATTGCCTAGAATTTTTAAGTCAGAAAAAAATGTACTTGTCTCCAAAATGATGAAAATTGACTATCGTAGGATCACATCTGTTAAGTGACAGTATACTATCTTAAGTTCTGATTTACACCAAGAGATTCTAGAAGAAAGGCAAAAAAAAACCCCAAACAAAAAGACAAAGGAAATCATTTTGAGTGGAAAAAAACCCTCAACCAACCAAACAAATGAAGCAACTCTAGAAAAAGTCCCCGTTGTTTTCTGAGAGTCCCAAACTTCACCAGCCCACAGAGCACGTGTGATGGCCAAGTGAAAGAAGACCATCCCACGTGCCAGCTATACACAATACAACTCCAACAGTAGTTTTTGTCTGAAAGCATTGATGTCCATTTTATTAGTATGAATAAAGGGAGTTCTTTCACATTTAGCTATATCCAGAAGGGCAATAGTCCATAAATCAATACATGGCATGGCTTTGCTTTTCCAGTCCATCAGTATAATTCTTTTGGCTGCCAGTGCTGCTCTCAGGAGTCATCTCTTTTCCCATTTATTCAAATTATGTAGCGAGTTGGTGAATTCCAATACCAGCACTGCTGCAGCTTTGTCTAAATTGATTTCCAGGACTAACTCCATTTATCTAAGAACATCGTTCCAGAAACTGGCTGTTCTATAGACGTTTCACATCTAAAATATGAGGGTACTTTTGTCAGCGCTGAATCTACAACTCTGAACACAGATTGAAGTCAATGAGTATGTGCAGATCTTGTAAATTATTTTTCATGTTGGGCCCAGCTGTTTTGGTCAACAGAGTTCTTCTGAGAGGTGGAAGACAAATCTATTTTAATCTTAGGGTTTTCTCTGGCTTTTGGAAACTAGGGATTGGTTGGGGTTTCTGATCCAGACTTGGAGGCTGAATACAAGTAGCCAGCAGAACGAGAGCTTGCTCAGTATCGTTTATGGTAAAAGCACTGCTACACCTCTAGGCGAGTAGCTAATTATGTCACATCTGGTTGATCAGTTCTGGTGAGGACAATGAGAGTGCCAACTGAACAGAGATAATTTGTTGTAATAGACTGTCTAATCCACTTGCTGGCATATTTTATTAATATAGACATTCACAGATCTGTAAATGTGTAGAACATACAACACAGGAATATACAAATATATCTATAACATATTAAAAATGTGGTTTTTATGACTGCAACTTTAATTATTTTTTTTCAGATTCTGTTAGGACTCTCAGCTCTTCTAAAATAGCTATACTTGTAGCCATGTAATCGTTGTTGTTCCACTGTGGTAAGATTTCAGAAGCTAAGTTCAGGAATAAATCTCGTTGTCTCATTGTAGAATATAAATCAGGCAAATATTTCAAAGAATTATTAAAAATGAGGATCATAATCTTTAATTTTGCTTGTAACTCTAAAACTAGTGAAGCTGTGAAAGCTCCATTACACAGCATATGATTCTGTGCAGGCTTATGCTCGGTTTCTCTGGCTTCTTGTACAGTAGGTGTTTGTCTAGTATTGTCATTGCAATTTTTATTGTACCGCATGATGTGTGCAGATGTGCTTCATCAACATCCCACGAGGAAAAGATTCTCTGCTCAGTATCGTTGCTCCCAGATGACGTCTACCTTATAGAATAACTTTCTGGGCTACTTCCTCTGGGATCAGGTAACCATTTAAATTCTCTGGATTTTGGTGTTTTAACAAGGATTTAATTACAAAGGTAAGTGTATGCACCTGCTAAGGCAGTCCTAATTATTTGATAATGGGGCAATCTTTCTCAATACAACCAGGTTTTGTGGTGGTAAGCTACACTAATGAAGCACACTGAGAGAACAAATCCTCTCATGTTAAAAGGCTTATTTAAATTAAAGAAATCTGTAAAGATTGAGAGGCTTTTTTTTATCACAGATATTGACAACTATGGCGCTAACATTCATGGAGTACACCCATTACTACTGGAGGGCGCTTGGTATTATTTTTGCGTTGTGTGACTTCCTTAAGTAATATATGGCATCATCTTTTAATGATCGTTTCTGACATTTTTATCTCATCTGTTGCTTTCAAAAGCTGGTTTATATCTTGAGCTACTCAGTTGGAACCAATCAGTAACATTTCAACAGCGCTACTGTATTTCCTTCATCCAGTACATCTGCTGCAGGCCTGTGTGGTATGCACTGGGTCACCATCATATTTTAGTTTTCAGAAACTCACACCTTATAGTTAGCCCTTTGCCAATTTACAATTGCAGAAGCCAGAAGCTAAACTACAGTGTTACAACTTTATAATCTCAGGCTAATAAAAAAAAAGTGGGGGATCCATAAGCCAGATGGGTTCCAATGCCCCTGTCAGAAGCTATGTTGATCATATACCACTTGTTTTTTTTGTTTCTTAATAACCAAAAACATGTTAGCATTAAAAAAGCAAATGCACTTGACAGCATCAATTCCATTATGGTTCCCAGTCATCTGCTTTATTGGGTTTGAAGGAATTTAGCCAGAGCGCTGTATTTTCACTAGAATGTCATTAAAAACTTTGCAGCTTAGGCAAATGGTAAGCAATATTTTTTTAACTCTCTCATTTTGCAGAAGGGTTTTCTTTTTTAATTTCTTGCCTTTTAAAATATTTTTACCTTTTTTCTTTGTTCTTCTTTTGCACTAAAGAAACATCACTTTTAAAAACTTCAGTGCTTTTCAGCAGTGAGATGAAAAATATCGACAAATTACAGATGATGAAACATGGCCAAATTTTATTCCATTTGCTGCTGAATGGTAGTTGTGCCTGCGGAACGGATGAAAACAATTCAAAGTTCTAACCCTGAGGCAGACCCCAGATTATTGGAGCCCAAGCAGAAATTTCAGTATTTGGCCCATAAATATCAGAAGCTAAAAAAAAAAAATCAATTAATGCCACTGCTTAGAAACAATCTACAAAATCCACAGACTATACCTTCGATCTCTATTCTTTGACTCTTCTTAGGTAATGCCTATACAGTAAACCCTTGCTTCTTCATCTTTTTCCCCATCTTAAAGCAAGAAAGTGGTAAGACCCCCCCCCCCCAAGAAAATACACAGGCAGGGAAGAAAAGGAATTTGCCTTTCTTTGCAATCCAAGTAGCAAAGTGAATCTTTTCAGCCAATTCCTCAGTGTCCTAGAGATCTCTGTTATTAATGTGGCTGGGGGTGCATGCTGCTGATAATTACTGTTAGCTGGAATAATTAATAAGAATAATTGCTTGGTATGGTAAGAGAAGGGGAAGCTCTGGGAAGGGGAAGGAATAGGCTGGAAGAGTGATAGACTCCCTGAGCGCATTTTTATAGACAGGAAGTTCAGCAGAAAGCATCCTGAGAATAGAAGAATTGTCTGGATGCCAAGGACAAAAGTTAAGACATATAAGGCTTAAGTGAGATAGGGGTAGCCTGGAATGCTACAGTAAGATCTGATCATGGATATGTAGAAGAAATGAACAGCTACAGGTTTTAAAGAGGTACAATATATTAGGGATTGTGGGGTGGTCTAAAATTAGTAGAGTAGACTTTATTTCTGGTGCAGGACCACTGGAGACAGCCAGAAGTCAGGCGGAATAGAGAGAAGTGGTGCCTATGAGAGAGGTTTTGTGTAGTTTATCCCAGCTAGAGAGAGGACAAACTAGTCATTAGAAACAAAATATAGGTGCCAAGGGTGTGGAGAATGACCACAGTTTTGGTATAATAGGATAAATTTCCTGCACACTTTGCACTTAGGGAATGGCAAGCACAGCTCTCAGTGCTGTTAACAGGAACAGTGCCTGCAGCAGGGCTGGATGCAGCCCCTGGGGATGGGAAGGCTGCTTGGTGATGCTGCTTTTCCCTGCCATGCCCCCCGCACTCCAAGTAACTCTGCTGCCGGACCACCACCTCCTCTGGGAGCATACCTGCACGCATCCCGTACAAAGAGCCATGCAGACTGCGGCGCTTGCTGACTCCAGCCCATCCCCAGCTGCCTGCTGACTCCTGGCTCAGCCTGCCCAGCTAAAATCCTCATGGAATTGCTCTCGATCCAGTCTTGAAGCACACGAGCTTCAACAGTGGCTTGTTACTGGTCTTGGTGACTACATGAAGATGAGTTAGGGAAAGATCCTGTCAAGTTGGAGGGTCTGGAGGGAAGGGGGACAGAAGCTGCCCACAGAGAGATGGTGACAAGGTCCTGGATGATATCCTCTTTGGCCATCACAGCTGAGACCAGGACAGAAGAAAGACATTGTCCTTGAACTCTCTCCTGACACCCACCAGGTACAGCCCAGAGTCTTCCGAGGGCAGTGAAGTCTCTCTATTTCCTAACCCTCAAAGGGCAAACTCAGGAGCTAAAAATCCAATCCTTTCTATTTATTTTGGTTTTAATACTTGTAGTTTAACAACAGGGATTTTCACAGCTGTGCTATGGTTTTGGTGAAGACGTATTCTTCTTTCATTAGTTTAGAAGAGCACCTGTGTTCTCCCTCTCCTCCCCTGCTCTTTTCTGATGAGCTTGGTGCTGTCTGTACACATATCCTATGCATAAATACCTTCCCTACCTGCCATACACTCAGTAGGATATGTCTGTAGAAACCGAAGTAAACATGGACAGAGGAAAAGCAAGCAAGTATGGGATGGCAGAGTCTATCTAGCAATCAGAGCAGTGATAACATCACAAAGAACAAGTGTGCTCAGTCAGAGTGACTTTTAGTTTAGTGCAAGTCATAGGGATATTACCGTTTGCTAGAGACAAAGTATAGCATTTAATTCTGTCACAGGAGATAAGAAAAGCTCGTACGGACAAGGTGTGACTGGGTATGATTTCACCTTCCTAATATAAATCTTTTAGGGAAGAGCAACTGAAACTGAAAAAGATAGATATAGTTAATTACTTCTGTCTGGCACAGGGTAAAATCCCATTACAGAGGCTTCAGTCTGGATCCTGTCTTCCCCCATGACGCATACTACATAAATTAATTAGGGTCATACGACAAGAAGAGATGCCAGCCTACCAATGCACAAGAGTGACATGTTATCTTTCCTGAAATGATGCTGAAATTGCTGCTGTCACCATGGGTCCCATCCTGTTCCCATTCCTGCTTTGCAGCTTCTCAAGTCCAAGATCAGTAGAAATTATTTTAAAGGAGTGTTAACCAAGCCTTTCCCCATTCCTAGCAGCCAACCTCCAAGAGAGGACAGAAACTGTTAACAGCTTTTCCTTCAGTGATTGAAGGGAAATGTTGGTACAGCACCAGTACAACTGGGTCTTGGTCTGGGGTGGAGCCTCCTGGCTGCAACCCCAGTATGAATAAGGGGTCTTATGACTGCTGCTGGCTGAAGGAATTCCTCCCTTAACTTAAAAGGACACACTTTCTTTGTACAGGGTGACAAACAGAGAAGCCTCTAGAGAGGTAGGAATGAGACTGATGTGAAACAGCCTTTACGTAAAGAACTTTCAACCCTGTATCTGTGAGGAACACCAAAATGGCTTGTCCAGGGGAACATCTGAGAGCTTATTTCAGGCTTATCCCATTTATGTAGGGATGATAGTTTCTTCATCTGGCCAGGCCTCGGAGAAAGCAGCAGCCTGAGGATTAACTGGTTTGACAGAGCACGCAGAACCACCAGCCAGCTTGTTCGCAGCATAACTAGAGTCAGATAGTTTAGCTAACGCAGGAGTCTCCCACGGGCAGTTTCACAAAGCATCATTTTAAGAGGTTCATATCTATCCAGAGAAGCCTTTCCCAGGTGTTTGAATGCAGTCCCTTGTTCGGGTTATCTTCTGAGCACCCAAATTGCTACTGACAACCTAACTTGCTTGGTAAGTACATGTCCTTTGGTGCCACAAAGCAGCTGCAGCAACAGCTCAATTCTCAGGCAGGTGGAAGCAGCCAGGAGAAATCTGTGACAAGGTAGTGCTGCCATACCAGTGTCCTCCCTCTGCCCTGGGGCAAAGGGGACTTGGCTCCTGTTTTGTCCTCTTGGTCTCAAGCAGTTGGAAGAGCGCCTTTTTACTCTGGATGTAGTGGGTAGAAACTGGGGCAGGCAATGATGCACCAAGTGCCTGGTGACGGAGAATCATCTTGCCACTTCTGAGCAGCAAAGCAAAGAATATGGGCAGCTGAAAGAGGTAGGCAAAATAAATGAATACATAAATAAGACCAGGTTCTGATCCTGCAAGGTGCTGAATGCTCCCACATAAGGACTGAACACACAAGAGTCTCTCTGAAATCAGCAGGGGAAGACAGTGCAAAAAGCTGCGTGTCCTTGTGAAATAAGACCAGTGTGGCTATCTTTGTATCTTCTTTCTTGTTTCATCTGTTTTGGTTCCTCTCCTCCTTGGCCCATGTCTGTATCACTTAAATCACAGACACCTCGAGGTCAGAAGGTACCACTCGCAAAGGCATGCATTATATTAAAATCAGTAACTGAAAATACAGGTATTCTCCTGGAACTTTTTGGAAGATGGTGAGCTGTAGGATCCTCCCCTCTCTGCTGGGATACCTGTCTCCTGAGAGCAGCAAGAACACCCGCCCCCTGGTAGCTCCGCACAGGCTGTTAGCCAGGGGGCTCCTGGGGGACGATGCTCTGCAAGGCCAGCCAAACAAAGCACTTAATCACCTGCTTAACTTTAAGCACCTGACTAGCTCCACCGAGTTCAATACAACCGCTCACGTGGCTGAAGTTAAGCACATGCTTAAAAGATTGGTTGGATTAGGGCCCAAAAGATTAGAGCCCTGTGAAAGTAGCTGTGATCTTTAAAATGACAAAATGGCTTTCTCAGTTGGTAAAGGCAAAAATATTAACAACTCTGGAGAAATCTGATGGTAAAAAAAGAAAGCCCTTTAAGTCTTTCAGGTGTATGTTATATATCAAGAGGTAAGGAAAACGTAACAAAAAAATGTAAAGGAGGTACAACAAAGAAAAAAAAAAAAGAATATAAATACGAAGAGATTTTTCTCATCACCTGCAAAAGAGTGGAAATCAGTCAGGGAGAAAGTTAGAATACAATGGCACAGGAAATGAAAACGAAGAAGTTAGTGAAGGCTTTCCTTTGCTCCCACCTCCCCCCATCCTCTTCAAATGAGGTATTGACTGACTTCTTCAAACTGAATCTTAAAAAGGGAGACAAAGTTAACTACAGGTCAGCCTGTGTCAGGGTCACTAAGGCCAGTGGAGGAAATTACCTAAGGAAACTAAAATCTAGGACATATCCAGGACCTGGAGGAAATGATGCTAGATGTTAAAAGACATCTGGAAGGAAATCTTTGATTTATTATCACAATTTAAGTGAGTTCTTAGAAAACAAGCAACCACAGCATAAAATACAAGAGGGAGAAACTAAGCCCTTAAACCATCACCCGGCAACCTTGTGTAAGACACAGTACAAGATATACTCAGAGGTTTTTCCCATTCGCTGTCAAGGCAGGGCTGAAGGCAGGAAAACAGGGTAGTGAGAGAGGGAGAGGCTTCATCTCTAACCTCCTAAACTTTCAAGCAGGTTGCGGTGCGTGGCGAAGGGGCATGGCTATTGCAGCGCTCTGGACAGCCCATGATAAAGTGCCACATGACAGTCTGCTACTGAAGCTAAAAGCAGCGGGAGCTCAGAACAGAAGAGGGGAGAAGATAAAAACACAGCTGAAAAACAATGTCACGCTGCAGAGAAGTGTTGAGTGGGGCCCCCGCAGGGACCATTGCGTGGACCTTTAAGGATTTCATGTTCGCATGATTAACTAAGATGAAGAGGCCAGCTGCAAACTTTAATTTCCTGATGACACAAAAGGCCATGAACAATATATATATAGGGCTTGAATTTGTAATGGCACTGGCCTAATACACAGCAAAGGCTATTCAGTGTAGACAAAAAAAAACGCTGTTCAGGTTTATTATTGGTTCTTCATAACCAAATGACAACATTGTTTCCCAAATAATTTTGCTCGTCAACAATCCCAGGGAGACACAAACGAAAAAAAAGAAACACTGAAAAATAACAATAACACCAAAGAACAGAATGCAATTGCCAACAAATCTTCTGTTATGATCAGTCTCAAGTAACGATTAAAAATTATAAGAACTTCTCAAAACTGATCAGGAACAGACACTTATCATTCAAAAGAAGTAAAGGCTGCTACAAGATTGTTTCCACGTGTTGGTCCGTGGAATGAAGAAACTGGATAAATGTTTATAGCTGGCAGCTTTACATAAATCTCATGCCTAAACATACTGGGGCAGATTCTAGCCCTACTCTGGTGGTTCAAAGGTGCTGTAATGATGGGTTAGACACATCTTTGGACCTGCAGTCTGCAAAGAGCACAGCAGGTTCCAAGTCACTTAACCCATTAAATGATAACTGTCATACAGGAACAGAAAACATACTCTTACTTCATGAAAAAGCAGATCTCGTAGTATCTGTGTAAGACACCATCAATGCCAGGCACTGTTTGCGTTCTAGATTCTCTCTCCATATTCAGTTAGCATTTATATTACTACCTTTGCTATAGTAACTCCATATGCAGAGTCCAAAGTTAGGGAGTCAGCTGAGAAAATGGATATGGGTAAAGGCTGCATCTCGTTGGTATTTTCTGTGCTTCACTTATATGAACTTCTTTAAAATCCTAAGGAAAAAGCAAACCCCTCATTTTTCGTACATAACTAACTTCACATAATTTAACATTGTGTGGGAGGTGACAAGAAACAATTAACCTATTTTGAGAAAACACAGGCATTTATAGGAGCAATGTAACTCATGAAGCAATCATTTAAAACTGTCCTTCTAGTTCATTTCACCAACCCAGAGATAAACACTGTGGAATGTTTCAAATTATACAAGAGTCTGCCTCGATCTAAGTGGGTTGAAGAGTCAGACTAAAAGCATCTCGCATAAATTCAAACCACAGTGACAAATATGCCTACTGCAATACTGATACATGAGTAGCAAACTTTTGGCTGGAAATTTTTAGAAGGAAAAATGACAGTTGATAAAAAGTAAACACTTTCACAGCAGTGTGTTGATTTCAGTGAAATGTTGTTTGGAAAGAATAACTGAAATATTCCATTAAACTTTTTTGGGATGGTATGTTACTTTTTCTGTTTTGGGTTTTTTTTTTTGTGTGTGTGGTTTGTTTTTTTTTTTTGTTAAGGCACTTTTTTCTCCATTTGAAAATTTTCTCTAACAAAATAAATCAGAATGGCGCATCTCAGTTAAGTCAATGTGTGAAACACTGTTCTATAAAAAATGTTAGATCTTTTCATTTTCATTGTGCACCAGAGAAGAAGCTGCCAATTTCTCCCTGAAGATGACAAGCCCTGGGTTCCCGTGGTGCCCTGGCAGCAAGTGCAGGATTTCTGCTCCCACTGGTGGCATTTTCTGACCACCTGAGGGTTCCTGAAGACTACAGGTAACTTGTCCATGTTCGAGTACGGTCTGTGTTTCTCTACAAAGAAGGTTGCTTAGAGACTAAAGTACCCAAACAAGCTGGAAATGTAGTGGTTATTAAACCAGCAGCAATCTATGATAGAGAGCAGGTACCTGTCAAATATTTCTTGAACGGTCCTTGTAACCATCCATCAGGCCCTTTCTGAAATTAGGCAATGGGTGGGTGTGCTAAATGAAAGACAGAAGCTCATCGTATACTGAAGCCTAGCATAACATTTTAATTGCTACTTAAATCACACTTAACCAAGTGCTGGGACTGGGGGCAGCAATCTTAGACTCTTAACCTATCTTCCTGACCAAATTATAAGATGAAAAACAAGAGCTCTCAGATATTTCCCTGGGAAGTATTGTGCATAAATAAAAGGTACCAAGAAGGGGAGAAAATATTATCTTTCTATCACAGGTTAATAATTGGCTGAAGATGTTTACCTGAGTTGTTGGTAATGATAGCCTCTGGCGCATCAATACAAGTGGAATACATGCTGTCTTGAAAGAAATACTGAAGAAAAAGCTTTTATAGCTCCCCCTGCTCCCCCCCAAAAAGTGGCCTGGTTAAAGGCAAAGTACTTTCCTCAAGCCCTTTATTTTTGGACCAGCCCGAGTACCCCAAGCTTGGTGCCAGGAAACCCTGTGTTAGTGTTATTTGCATTTGCATTGAAGGTGTCAAACACCCAAATACTCAGGAGGAGTGGAGCAGGGGAGGAAGGGGGCACACTCCTACACATTTTATTTTCCCTGGGCCCCTTTGCAGGCCTCTCCACAGCGTGTTTCCTTTGTTTGGAGGGGTATTCCCTCACACCCGGCTTTCTGCCAACGCACTTCTCTGTGAAGCTCAGAAGAAAATGGCCCATCAGGTCCTGAGTTCCTATCCCTATCAATACTCTCCATATAATGGAAGTGACGGCAAGACTCCTGGAGTAACAGATGCTCCATATGTATACATGAAATTGCATCAAAGAAACCGCGCTGCTCTAGCCCTTCCTCACATCCATGGAGATTGAACTAATTGACGGGAATGAAAATAGCTGAACTGCGAATGTGAGCCAAGGAAATGTTGGGGGTCCAAGAAAAACTGCTCTTGGCTTATGTCACTAAACAGCTTAAGTTTCAATTTCGAAAATTACTTCAGTTTTACTTAAATAATTCTGTCTGCCAAGCAGCCAATTTGGGGAACTGATGAATGACAATGTCGCCCCATCTGCGCTCAACGCAATATCCATTTTATATGACCTGTAGCAAAAAGGGAGGAAAGCATTATATTCCCAGCTTCTCCCTGGCACTCTCTCTAAGACTAAATGGGGATAGGGTAGAGAATTAATAAAAGACTAGTTTGCTCACATGGGAAAGGAACAAAGGAACCGATTGCCTCCTGCACTGGGGCTGTGCTGAGTGCATCGCTGCGCAGTTTCTTTTATCTGCATGCTTTGGGACTAGTACGGCCATATGAAACAAGTCTGATACTTTTATTCTATACAGGTCTTATATAACACTAAAATAACAGCAGATGGAGGATGAGAAGGCTGCAAGTGACTGCAGAAAAACCTAACTGACCATGCGTCTGTGCAAGAAGGATGGGCAATCCAGCAGCAGGTTGTCCATCATGCCAAAGTTCCAAGACCTCAAATTAAAATTAAAATTTGTTTAAACCAAATTTGCCAGATTCTGAGTTTCCCCTTCCCAACTACCAGGGTAGGGGATAAGCCAGATATTCCAGTCCCAGAGATTGTAAGTGAAATATAGATATCCAGCTAGTTGAGTGAATAATTTTTACTTAAGCTGTGGGTTAGCTGGGCTAGGGTGGTGCCACTGACCTTCCGCTCAGCATTCGGTCCTAAATTTTTCCTTCCTATTTTTGCTTTTTCCTCTTCCTGAAGGCATAAAAATTTCAACATCAGGCCACCACCTAGGAGTGCAGACAAAGGCTTATACCTCAGTGCCTTTCATCCCAATCTCTACATGTGGCCTCGGTACTGGTGTGGGAACACCAGAGGGGTTCTTTTTATTCTAGTGTATGCCACCTTCTTAGCCTTGGTTTTATTTTTTTTTTCATCTTTTTTTTCTTTTTCATGAGAAGAATAAGGGTGCCAGCATCTTCTCACATGTCAGTATGATTGGTACTATGAGATGCCTTGAAAATATTTTGGGTTATACCCTTGACATTAAAATTTTAGTAGAAAAAAAATTAAAGCTTGTGTGCTGAGATTTACAATGCAATAAGTCTACCCAAGGTCAGGGAAGACAGGCACCCGTTTTGGACCAGGGACTATTGAGATGTGTTCTTACTATAACTTTATTTGAGTGCAATAAGCAATGAGTGGAGAACTACTCACTATGAAAAAGTGAACCCCATGTGTAAATCAGATGACTGCATTAAAAAGATTAAAATGTCAATGGCTGCTGAAGTCCGAAAAAGGAGTCTGCAGAGACCTATAAAATTATAACTAAGAGAGGGAAGTAGCCCTTAAACTTTTAACCAGATATTCTAGTGTATGAATGACCACATTAGTTAATTTTCATCATGACAATCTAATTTTGTATTGATTATTTGCTTTTATTAGTTGGATAGCATAAGAGATTAATAGAGTCTGAAAAGGTCCTTCCCCCCCCACACCTTTGGAATACTTTTTTGAAAACCAAAGATTAGGCACTACAAAAAGCAGGCGGTCATCCTGGTTTTCACAGCCTCGCGCAGGAATTATGTTCCTGGGGCAGCCTTGCACTACCACGTCTCAAGGTTCTCTCTCAGGCAACTGGGAGTTTTATGAGGAAGGATGGAGAGAGGACTTCAAGAATTGGCCCCTGGTGAAGAACCTTATACAACACGAGCATTGTGCGGCATGCACTGCCAAAGGCCCGCAGAGAGCTGTCTGAAACAGCAATAGACACAAGGATTTACGACAAGAAGCAGCAATTGCAATATCTGGCTCTAAACATTTAATCTATGGTTACAGTTTTTACTTCGGATCAGAGCTGAAGTCAGCAGAATTAAATCTTCAAGTGCATTTCAGCAGCCCTAAATCCTTCTGATACTGTTAACAGTGGCAGACTTCCAAAATGCATTCTGTTAATAAGACAGTAAAGTATAAAACCGAGTTATCTTCTTCAAGGAAAAAAAAAAAAAAGGAAAGTAAGAAGAAAGAGTCTTATAAAACTGCATTTGTGGTGTCCTGGCCATTTTCGAGCTGAGTTTCTTTCCAAATTATTTTTTAACCTACTGTCCCTGGTGAATAAGAGAAAATTCTACTAGGACAGAAATTCTTTCCCCAAAGCTTCAATCTTTCCTCTTATTTTTACAGGTTAGAAGAGGTTAAGAAATCACCAATCAGCTGGTAACATGCAGTACCAATTCTCCATAGGCCAGTGAAAGGGATTCAGCAGCTGTTACCTTCACTTCTGCACTTAACATAACTTTTTGTTCACCTGCAGCTAAAGAAGATTTATGCAGAGCGCACTGGGAGGTTGCTCAACTCCCCAAGGCAACTCCATTAGCTTTCCCAGGAGCTATATTAAATGCGTATTAAACCACACACACACACACACTGCCTTCAGCTAATGCACTGGTTCCAGCTTTAAACTGACAAAAGTGAGGTTACTCACAGTAAAGGCCCAGGTACCATCCTTAGGTCCCTGCTTTATGTCCCAAAATTACAGAGTATATGGTAAATAAGTCTGCCTGCTGCTCTGAGGCCTCTGTGGGTAAGACTAGGTGTTATGTGTTTCATTTCACCCTTTGGTCCAAATGTCTTTGCTTCTGTGAGTTTCACTCAAACTCTTTGGTTCATCCAATGGGGATTGCCGAGGGTATCGCGTTTGTAAGACATGAGTGCTGCATGTATGTGTGTGAGGGGTTTTAATAGGCAGATTAAAGAAAAGGAAGAAAAGGATAACATCTCTCGTTTGCACATAAGCATTCATACGAACCATTAATTCATTTGTGTTATGCTTAATGAATGGAATTGTGGTGTACCTTGAGAACGATGCACCTGAGTCTCTGAATGCTATATTATGGTCGCACTAGCGAACGCTCTGGAAAAGGAGCTGTGGAAATAAATGCCCCAATGCCATTTTCTTGAGGCTTCCTCCCTGCAGAGGGCTCAGGTAGCAGAGTGCCTCTGGGAGCACACACGGAGAAGGAGCAGCTGTGGCACTGGCCCTAGTCTGCCAGAACAGCAGTTCTGGTGGAGAAGTCCTTGAAAAAGTAAGTGGGATTTAAAAATGAATGCTAATCTCATTGCTGCATTTTAATCCTAACTGGTAGAATTTGTTGCTATATTCCTTGGGATGGTTATAAGATTTACCAGAATGCATATCCTACTGAGCTTACTGTGTTCTGCATTTCAGTTTCTGAAGGATCCCACTCAGCCCAGACTAGGAAAAGCTGCTCTCAAATGCAAGGCATCGCCGAGCTTGCTGACTGATGTCATTGCCATGATGTCACATTACTCCAGGCTTCAAACATATAAATAACCCCAGCATGACCTCTGGTTTCCAAGAGAGCAAACCCACGCAATGGGATTTTGGTAAAGGAAAGGAAATGGGAAGTTCTCTGAGCTCTGACTTTCCCTTTGAACAACGACTAAGATCCGTGAAAAGATGTATGTTATGCCCCAAACTGTACTTAAATTAGGTTAATAAACTTGTAAAAAGGTGCAGTAAAAAATTAAGATAAGGAAGTCTGTCCAACCTTATTTCCACTACCACAGGTGGGTGCTTGCACATGATATACTTGTCAATTACCTGGCCAGGCAAATTTTTTTCCCCACTAACTCTCTCCGTTTCTTAACACAACCCTCCTGGCAAATTTTAGGTATTCTCCCCGCAGCATGGGAACACTATTCAAACTAAAAGAAAATCCTGTCAATTGAAATGTGTACTTTGCTTAAGCGTATTTCGGAAAATGTCTAATTTCTTCTAGTTTAAAGTTGCCCTTAATAGTTCATTTGATGCAGGCAGCTACCATGGAAAATTTTGGTCTACAATGTTAAAGCTTGACAGATTTACAAAGAACTCAACATGGAATTTTACTAAGTGAAGTGTTGGCCATTTACCAGCCTTATAATTTTAATAGTTCCTAATAGAAATTTGTTTCCTGCAGAGAAATCATCAGAATCATTGCAATGCCTTGTAGGTCTTCATGCCAGCCTTCTGATGTGGAAACCTTTTGCCATGATGGTGACAGTCAGATCATACTGCAAAGTCTATTTATTCAGTTTTTGACTGAGCAATAACACGTAGGTTAGCCAAGGTCCTTGGAGAATTGCTCCAGGTCAGCCAAAATTTCTGCTTGCAGTATTGTCTATCAGCTGGTGCGGTGGGAGACACGGGGCATGAGAAAGTCCTCCAGAGGAACGGTTACTTGGGCAGATGGTGATTGTCTGTTCAGCATAAGGTTCCTGGCAGCTCTAAGGTGGTTTGGGGCAGCGCGGGTCAGAACCAGGGAGCCAGAGCCAGCTTGCTGACAACACTTCTCTTTTGCTGTGGACACCACAGATCTAGAAAATCTGCTCACTCCTTGGTTTGTCCAGACTTCCTGGCTCAGGACAAATTTTCATTAGAGAAAAGGACACAGAGTAAGTTTCAAAACCTTAGTGAAGGAACATACTCAACAAGCCTTTACTCAGTTTTCTGCAAGTACTTAAGTCTCAGTGTCTTGAATAAAAATCAGAGGCCTTCTTGCAGTGAATTTTGTGATGAAATTCTGTCCCGGGTTACTCATTTCTAAGTCATAGCTAATTTAAGGAAATATTAAGTAGAGGCAATTTTTTTGTTTGGTGGTTTGGATAGTGGCCTTCGTAAGTTTGAAAAAAAATCATGCCAACATTTTGTCTGTCTCTTTTTCCATTTTTCAGTGAAAAGCTGTCAGAATTACAGATTTTCAATATATTTTTCTGTTACAGGTGCAAAAGAGTCATAGGAGATGATGTGGAGCAGCTGGATAATTCTGTCTACATGATCTTATTTCTGTTCAAACAGCAAAAGATCAGTCCTGTAGTGCAACATGCATATCAAACATAATTTAAAATAAGCTTAGGAAGGGAGAGAAGGGGAACACAGCAGGAGGGCCAGGCGCAAAAATCTGGAGTTGTTTTTCAAAATGTCCATCTCAGAGCAAAGATTTTAGATCTGTTATCACCGAGGCACAAGGAGCAGATTTCTACAAGAAGCTCTCATTAACAGTTTGGAGGAGTCATTTCAGGCTTTTTCCTGGAAGTGTTTTGTGTTTCGGCGCTCCTGCCCTGAGCTCAGATTCGGAATAGCAGCCCTGAAGACCCTTAAACAGAGCTAGGATTGTGGGCACGGACATAATTCCTACAGCTGTGCAAACAGTAAAACAAAGATAGCATCTCTTTGCTGCAACCCTGCAGATCACTGAATGATAACAAGGCAGAGGATTTACAGTGGATTCAAGGTGCTTCTCTGCTCTGGAATTCCTTCTGACTTGTCAAAGAGATGACAAACAAGTCCCTCACTCCTGAGGTGTCACGCACAACTTTGAGGAGCATAAATATCTAGTTGCATTTCCCCTTTCAGCAGTTTACTGTGTGGCATATTTCAGCCATGTATGTGGCATATCATTCACTGCACCTTTCTCAGACCTATAGATAAGGTCCAGTTCTCTGGTGAGGAAAGTTCTGGGATGTTCTTCCATGTTCTGATGGACTTCAATTAAAAATGAGCTTTTCTAATGAAGTTCTGCAGTATATGCCATTATCCTTCTGTTTTTCATGTCCATATAGATTTCCGTACGTCTGGCTCTTTTCTCTTTTTGACAGTCATACAACTCTCTTGAGTTAATAGAGTTACTTCTCAATGCTGTCTCGACATTTTCAGTTTTCTGTACGTTACCTATTTTATACTAAAAGAGCCTCAGGGCATTGTTGGTGTTGGCAATGGAAAAGCTAAGATTTTGGCAGTTTTGTGAGGCTGCTGGGTTTTGGCCCACAGGAAGGTCTTATCACTTAGGACAGTTGAACAGACACATTACCGAGAGTTTTCTATTACAGTTATAAGCAAGCAGGTAGTCGTGCTGACATTTACATGATACGTAACAGCTGAAATCTAAGCTAGATACTGACAGAAAAAGAGTCATAAAATAGCATCAGGCCACCTTCCATGGCTTGGTACTCCACACTCGGACACTGTCTTCATGGACGACAGTACGTCAAGTCTATGTAAGCTACTGGGGAGAAGCCTGTTGTGTTTACACCATGTTGCAAAATGCTCCAGCTGTGGTGATGCCGCGTTCCTGTCTGCAGATTCTGTAGTGTTTAGCAACAGAGGGGAGATGAGTTTAGGTCTTAAGATATTACTAGATGCAGAGTGAAATGGGTGGGAATTGGCCAGTCCTCGTAGCGGTGGTGAAGGTGCTGGACAAATGTTGACTTACCTCGATGTAGCTGCTCATCTAAAAATCAACTAGACAAAAAGGTATCTCACGGTGTGCTGTAGATTTTATCCTACACTAAGCTATGCTGTAGCTTTCTGACAAAGATTGAGCCACTAACTTACAATTAGGTAAACCCCAGTTTCTAACTAAAATAAGTTTGATTTCTCTTTGCAGAGTTGTAAGTAGAAATTGGGCCCCAAAAAATCGCTATTACCAAAATGTAGATTTTAAATCCAAATCAGCACGATGATTTTTGATAGTTTGCACATTATGAACAGAATATAACCTCTAAATGTTTCAAAATAAAACCAACCTATTGAAAGCATTCACTTCTATTAATCATGCTATATAATGGGCTGAATCGAGATGCTATATTTATTTCACTCCAGAGGAAAGATCTCTATAACTCAACTGCATCTTTGCCACTCATGAATTATCAAGTCTCACTTTACTTGTGGGATAAATATATCTCAGTTATGTATGTTCTCTTTTCCTCTCAGTGTATCTATATATTTTTTGTGTCAATTTTTATTTATATGCATATACCTGCAATGCGCACAGTGGAGATTGTTACTTTGCAATAAGTCGAAGCAAATCAATTTGGTCTACAAACACAATTTATTTTCCTACTGCAGCATTCTGCAGTATCATCACAGGAGATGATACCTCCACAGGCTTCACTATAACTGTTAGTGTGTGGCACATGGCAAAGATGTGAGGGGGTCTAGCATTTGATCAAGTTGACAGGGAGTGTCGGGTTCCTGCTGTTAGCTGAAACACCAGCATGATGACATGTATTTGATGTCATTTCAATGTAGATTCTGACATAGGCCAATTTATGGTCCAATTTATGCCTTGACTCTCGTACCAAGGCCAAGCAAGCTATAAAATGTAATAAGAATTTCTTCAATCAATGTCCAGAGGAAAAACAAATCACTTGGTTACTGACACAATATTGCATCAACACTCTGGTAAAGTTCTCACAAGTGTGTGACATGCCCCTAAGCTACAGCGAACATGTGGAGTAAAAGGCTGGGCATGACAACATCACGTCCCTGAAATGGGAGCTCCTCAACTTTACTGCCATTGCCAGGTTGTTCCTTCATCCTTGTCGCTTTCCAGTTTGTTAAGAAGAAAATCCTTCTCTTTTTGCTTCCCAGCATCAACCTTTCCTCCTCACCACTATTTCTTTTACTATGTCTTGCATGCTGTAGCTAGTTATCTAACAAGTCTCAGCACAAAATACCCAAACAAGGTTGTGGTGGTCAGACATTGATCACATAGCCTGGCCAGTGAGTCTGTTAAAGGTTTATATATTTTCATTTTCAGATGCGCTCAAATCAGATAGAAACGTCTACCCTCCTCTTCAGCTCTTCATAATCAAGACACTAACCCTGTCTCAAGCAGCTGTTAGAAGAAGTTGTCAATGGAAAATAGGCATGTATAGCACATATTTTTAATTGGATATGGGATCAGGGATCATGTGTTTTATTTTAAAAGCACAGTTACTGCGTCTATAATGTGGAACAAATGGTCTTGTCCTGTGGACAACATAAAGAAGGCATGAGAAAATGTGTGCGTGGTCTATACTGTATACCTTCATTTCAATATTCCTCTGATTTTGTACATTTAGAACTGTGAGTATGAGTATTTTTGGTTTTCTGTACTGAACCAGAACAGCTGACAGGGGACTAATTTTATCCGGGAAGGTCTTTGCCCTGGTAATTTCAGGGAAGTTGCTGCGCAGATGGGGCTGACTCTTTAGGTGGCTGTGAAAATGAAAACAAGGCAAAGGGACAATACTCTACACCTGAACATTTCTCTGCACACATCAAAAAAATTTCCCTCTGAAGCTTCCCCAAGTGTACCACAGGTACACCTACACTGCAGTTACACTGCCAGCAAAATGTCAACGCGTTCACTGTGCAACAAACAGGCTCTGACCCAATGAAGGGCAGAGTGTGAGGCTTCAGGCTGGTTGTCCTGTCCTGTTTCAGAACCGTTGTGGAGCAAGGGCTGGGGCTCATTCTTAGCTGGCAGAGTAGCTGCAAGACCTCAAACAGCTTCTGCTGCCACTATGGTCCTGTCAGCCAGAGAGCAAAGTGGTTTGCAGAGCTCTTGTACCTAGACATATAAATTCTGCCAAACCCTGTTCTCAGCATTAGCTCAGGGAGGCTGTATTGCTTCCACATGGTTTAAGCATCTCATACTATGACTCTTCACACCTCCTCAGATTTGGTCATCTGGATATCTGCAGAGGTTTTCTAATATTTCCCTGGTACTATTACTAAAATTCCTTTGGCAATAATCCAAAGTATGTTATCCTTCTATTAACATCCCTTTAGTCTCAAAGCTAGCTCTAGCTGCTTGTTCTTACATTTTCCTCCTTTCCTTGCTACTTTCTTTACTAACTTTCTTGTTCTGCCCTCATCACCTGGGTATGTCAATATAGCACCTCCCAGTAGTGCAGTAAACAAAGTGAGCAATATCTGTCAAACATGATTCAGTCTCTCTCTACATCTCCCAAAGAACAGAACCGTAGATGAGGAATTTTGTTTTAACAGAGATTGTTATTCTGTTTGGTTTTTTTAAGAAAGATTCATATTGTTCGATGTTTTTATGGTATAAAGGGCAAGCATGTGTGTTATATTAGAAGAAAAAAGGAAGGGACTGTGAAAAGAGTAGAAATTTCTTTTTCTTGAAGACTGCAAATTGTTGCAATTTGATTTTTCTACATCTCAGAACAGCTTTCCAGTTTCAAAATTGCTTTCAAATGAAGGTGGTTTGCTTTCAAAAAGACAAATCAAAACAAAAGTTATTGTAATAATTGCAGATGGGTAACAAAATACATTTTTTTCATTAAAAGTGTTTCATTGAGAAAGACTGAACCAAACATTCATGTTGTTGCTAGAACTCTCTATTATTTCCTGCCCCAACATAAATCCAAATGCTGGTGAAATTTTGATCATCTCAAGTTGTGGTTTGATTGAAACAGGTTTGCCAGACATCATTCCAGAATAGCTTTTCTCATCAACTCTAGGATCCCTGAAATCTGAGACAGTTCCTAGATCTTAACCCTGGCTGAACTCTGCCTCCTTGGATCCTGTACAAGCAACCTTTGCTCTTCTGGAAAGAGTGTCACTGGCTCTGGGAGCAAAAAGCTTTCCTCTGTTTTGTCACCCATCTTCTCCTTACCACTCTTCACTACTCGAGTGAACGACTACATGTCGTCTTACATTAATTTGCACATTTCTTGGAGAAGAGGCATTGGGCCATACTCGGGCTCCCTGCCGTGGTCCCTAAATTTAAAAAAAGCAAAAGATAACTGGTACCATCTACTCACTGTCTCTAAAGAGAACTACACAAGGTTTGGCTGGCCCGAATTGGTCATGGCTCCTTTGAGCCTAAGCAATGTTGTAAGCATCTGAGACTGTCTTAGCCTTCATGATGTGACATTTGAATATGTCTCCCTGTGCTTTCGTATGTTCTTGTATTGAGCCTGTCACTGTATCAAGGTATATCACAGTACATCTTGGTCACTGTACAAATAAAAAATTATGGCAAAAATAGACATTTTTACATAGTACAGCAAATCTTACTGTACCTTTGGCAAAGGTAGTTCAGCTCAGTGTTACACCCGATGTCATTGCAAGCACTGGTATGGGCAGGGGTGCACAGAAAGCTTTTGCTCAAAAAAATCTTTCTTTTCTCTTCATTGCAGTTTCTAGTATTATTATACTGCACATGGTTCTAAAAATCGTATCTAAAATGTCATGCCATATCTATATTTACAATTAAAAAAGTGGTTATCTGCCAGCAGTGTACATCACTGTGAGCCCTTGATGACTGGGGCAATTGTATAACTGGCTCATCTCGCTTCCCACCATACAGTACCAATTTAGAGGGCTTTCCTGTATACACTAACAACAGGGACATGGCACGTAGACACCATGAGCAATATTTGATCGTATGTGAACTCCAAGGAGGAATTTGCCCATGGAATTAAGTTGTGCTGTCAGTAGTATTCACGCACCCTTGATGAACACATGATTGCAGCCAACCTCCCTTAAAAACTGAAACTAGTCCAATACAATAAAACATCCCCAATATACCTAAGAAAATCTGACAAAACTAAATCTAAGAACTTATTTTTATAGCCCTGTTTATAGCCTCTTTCTTTATGCAGAGATAGGTCAGCTGAATTTAAATCTTTAAACCTTTAAGTGTCACATATGATGCTAGCTTGCAAAAAAAAGTGTAAAAAACCCGATCAAGACTTGTTACACTTTCTTTTCCAAGCATGAGGTTCAAACAATCTTTTTTAAAAGCACATATCATATATATCCACTTCTATTCAAAATCTGAATTAATTTCCTCTCTCTCTAGCGTACCACCACTCTGAATACTTCCATCAGAGGACGGTAAAGCAGAAGCTTGCCGTGTTTGCACAAAATAACTGCTGCACTGTGCTGAAAAATATCCAACCTGCACTTCCGCTCAGAGTATGTTGTTTCATGCTGCATGGTCAATAAGTGTATGGATAATCAGGAAGCTTGGCCCTCCTGTTACCCAGAGCTGTTTTTTCCTGAACCAAGAAGCCTCTGTATAAAAACACGATTTTGCACTGATGAAGAAATCGCAGTGTGAACTGACATTATGGGAAGCTGTTTGCCTCCTGGGATCAGATGAGAACTTTTCGTGATATAAGGGATGACACTATTAAGCAACATAAATATGTAAGTATAAAACATATTAATGATGTGCAATGATAATTCTGTGACCTCCCCTTCTCTTCATCGAAAGAGAACTGCAGAGGACTTCAAAGACAGCTCCCTGTCAGGTCGGGGTGGAGATTATGTGAAGAGTGCCTTTTCCAAACAGAAAAGAAAAGGAAATAAATTGAACTAGTGGGGAAGTAAATTGCAAAATATGTGCTGTGCATTGTTACAGAGTCTCGCTGTTTGAACGGTGATGCGATAAACCACAGATTTGCTGGCACTTAGGGAGCAGCGCTGAGAAGGTACTATTGGCCTTCCCACCCCAAAAGTAGCAGCAACCTGACCAGCTGGATGTTAATTTATCAGAGCTGGCAGAAAAAGCGCTAGGGGAGATGGTAAGAAGGGAGAAGCACCTTAGTAGAATATTCACCATAAGGAAAACCAGAAGCCACTGGGGCAGTATGCTGGAAAAGAACAAAGATATTGCTGTTTGGGGAGGCTTGTCTTTTCACAGGCAGCTTGGCCCAGCTTTAAATTGCTGTCCGTATGGTTATGTTTGAAACTATCTGCTTGCGTTCACCTTGAATGGTTCTTTCCTGGTAGTGAGCCTGTTGTGAGCTTAAAACTTTCCTTGTGCAGTAAAGCCTTTTGAAAGTTTGTCTTATATTAAACTGTCTTGATCAGGCAGGGGAATAGGGTAGAAATATTTGTCTTTTATTTCCTTTTACTAACCGAGTGATCTTTGAACTCAGCCTTGTCTGGGGAGGAACTGAAGCAGTAAGGGGAGAACTGAGGAAAACCAGGGTGTCTTCAAATCACTTTGAGACACAAGGACATAATGTCATGGCATCAACCTCCTTGTAGCAAACATGCATGTTTTGCATATACACTCTCCTAAAACTGACCAGATCTGTTTTTCTTCTCTGTTTGAGCGTGCAGTTTGGAAACCCTCCCAAGCTGCTCAGAGTAGCTCCCCAGCAGAGCTACCGATTTCCTCAGCTAGGATTTTCCCTGAGAGGACATGGAATAATCTCAGTATTTTGCCATGCTAATTGGACAACACAGGGCTTTGCAAAAATATGTATGCCAACTGGACTTGATTTTTGGGGTTACCTTGGCATTTATCTCTGATACTTTGGCTCCTTTTGTTGTGTGCAGAAATGAACTCTGTGCCTTCCCTTTACTTGCTCACGCCTGAGGTGAAACCACAGCAAAAGCAAATCAAGATATTCCCATCAGATATGCTGGTATGCTAAGTACATCCCCTCGTGAAACTAAAGGGGGTCCCAGCTGCGACTGCATGGGCAGGTTCCCCTGACTGTGTCCATGCTCTTCCTTTTCACGTGGACATTAGTACAATAGGTTACGAGGCTGACAAGAAAGTTAAGAGGCTTCAGTGAAGAACTTGAAATAGTTTCAGGGAGTCCATGTCCTCAGGACCACTGTCTCAGTCTCTCTGCTGATTCAGGAAGATGGTCCACGTTTCAGGGTTATCTGGAGTCCCAAAAGACATTTCCCTTTTACCTAGGGAAGAGATTTTGCTGTGAATGACTGCACCATGAAAAAGGTAAGAAAAAGTAGAGGGACAGATTCATTGCACGTGATTCTTAGGAGCTTATTAAGCAGCTGAAAATATTAGCCAAAACAAGGATCCTTGTGTAACAAATCTCCTACAGGAAATCACTGATGCATAGTACGCAACACGATGTGCAATGATCCAATCATCCGGAGTTCTCAGGATCTGAGTCTTCTTTCAGTTACACTCATATCAATTGCATGGAAGTTCATGGAATTATGTCAGTGTAAAATTAGCCTGGGATCATAATCAGGCAGGGAGACTTTAATTAAAGTTACCTTCCAAATCAGTACTGAAATCTCTGTAACAAGAAAGCAGTTTTCTGCAAAACTGTTTCTCCATGTTAGCACATATCTCCCTTTCTATAATTTTTTTCTGAAATTCAGTTTGGTTGATATACTGTGTGAATCTTTGTGTACTGCAGCTGTACTACACAGTAAATATTCTCACCTTCTCATGCTAAGGAGACAGGGTGCCATGGTTTAACCCCAGCTGGAAAACAAGCACAACACAGCTGCTCTCTCACTCCCACCCCGGTGGGATGGGGGAGAGAATCAGAAGGGTAAAAGTAAGAAAACTTGTGGGTTGATATAAAGACAGTTTAATAGGTAGAGAAAAAGCTGCGTAGACAAGCAAAGCAAAACAAGGAATTCGTTCACCACTTCCCATGGGCAGGCAGGAGTTCAGCCATCACCAGGAAAGCAGGGCTCTGTCACGCATAATGGTTACTGGGAAGACAAACGCCATAACTCCAAATGTCCCCCTTTCCTTCTTCTTCCCTCAGCTTTAAATGCTGAGCATGATGACATATGGTATGGAAAATCCCTTTGGTCAGTTGGGGTCAGCTGTCTCGGCTGTGTCTCTTCCCAACTTCTCATGCACTCCCAGCGTACTCGCTGGTGGGGTGGTGTGAGGAGAAGGAAAGGCCTGGACTCTATGTAAGCACTGCTCAGCAGTAACTAAAACATCCCTGTGTTATTGACGCTGTTTTCAGCAAAAATGTAAAACAGCCCCATACTAGCTACCATGAAGATAATTAACTCTACCCCCGTCAAAACCAGCACATGGGGTTAGGCCTGCTTGTCCGTCTCTGACCAGGTTGTGACTTGCAAGCTATTGGCACAAGAAGGATGTTTCCTCCAATCCTTGACAAACATTAGTTTTCTTGAACCTTCCTGCTGAAGATCTGTGTTTTGACTGGAAAATCTTCCCACAACAAGGATTGATTAATTGTTGATATTTGATTTTAGAAGGCATGGAACCTGGGGCTATGCTTTAGTGCTCTATTTATGAGGGATAGCGGGATGCAGCTGAATGATTTATAAGGTGGATGAGTTTCCTGGTAGATTTAACAGCCCCATCCCACAAACAATTGTGCCAGGACATCTGAAAAATGGCACCCTTTGCAGTGGAAGTAAGAAATGGTGGTTGGATGCAAAGGTTGTGGGTTAAGCTAATGCCAGTGACCAACACTTTTCACTGTGAAACCACAGCCTGAGGGTCTCAGGGAGAGGTTGCAGTGACAGAGGACCCTTGGGCAGAAAAAGTGCCAGAGAGGAGTGTTTTCAGAGGAGAGAAGTTTTTAACTCCAAAACTATCTATCGCAAGAAGTAAACCATCTGGTAAGGAGGGAGATAGATTTCTATGACTTCGAAGGGTACCCATCCATAATAAAAGGGAAGAAATTGGTCTTAAATGACATCTAGCATAAGCTGGAAAGATACCCGGAGGAATCAGGAAACAAGCAGTAGACGTTATTTGTTTCATTAGAATTGGACACTTCTCATGTTAGTCAAATAGTAATTGGTTTGGAAAACCTTTTGCAAAGTCTCTGTGCAATTCTAATATCAACTGAGGAGGTTAATGGCCAATCCAGAGTCCCCACAAAACTGGAGTTCTGGAAAAGGAGGTATTTGGGGTATGGGAAATTGGAAGTAGCACTTCTGCTCCTGAGACACAGGCTGCATGAGCTGCGAGGTCCTATTTTTTGAGAGGATATGAAAAGAAATTCTGGGCCCACAATGGGCATCAGAGAAGTTGAAGAAAGAGCCAAGGCTATCCCTCCTCAAAACACCATCCACAGGGCCAACAAGTCAGTGTCAGCGACATTTAGCAGGGAGACAAGTGACAGGTTCCTTTAGGAACATTTTTGAAAGCTACAGAAGAAAGCTGCATTAATAACAGAAAAACTGATAGGTGAATTGTGAAGAACAAAATTATACAGTAAGCAGTAGCTCAAGTATCTGCAGTTGTGTGAAGATTACTTCATTCAGTTTTCTTCAGATAACACCCATTCCTTTACATATCTTCCTGAATCAATGGAAGAACTATTTTTCACAGAAGAGCTTGAGAGAGACAAGCATCAGTTGTGGCCATTAATTTTATGAATGATTTGTTGGAAACTGCATTAAATGGCAACATCAGCCCACAAATGATCTTTGAAATGTTCTTATTCCGAGTCTGTGCAGATGGGCAATTTGCTGTGTAATCAGTTTTCACAGCTACCCATTCAATCAGGGTCACTTGTCTTATAACCGTGCTCTTGTTTTGCAGGTTTATATTTCACAACATCTCAGAAATGCTGCATGTACAAGTCCAGTGACCAAAAAAGAGGTAACCCAGAAAATACAGCAAGTTTATGTCCATGGGCACTTTGAACGGGGATTTCAACAAATATAATACTGTGGGAGTGTCAATAGATGATAGAGATATAGCCAAAGAGGAGCTATCTAGAAACCGGTAAGTGACAGAGCTTGAGACTGTTATTCTAGCTACTCTATGAAACTTACGCTTGTGCTTTAACCCAAGTAAATTGCAGCAGCGGTATTCTTGTATGCAATTAAAAAGAATTCTCATTTAAGTGTAGAAGAGTGATATGGCAACTGTGTAAATCTAGGATGATGCCACCCAAAACACTTTAGGGTCCTCCTAGCATGTGGATACTGGACTGGAAAACATACAGAGATTAACCACTAAAGTGATACAGAGATCAGAGTATAAAACATATGGGAAAATATCAGAGGAACTGAATTTATACAGAGATCACTCACTGGGGACATTACCATTATGTAGAAGTGCGTTTAATGAAGTAAGGGAATTCTTCACATTAGTACAAGAAGGTAGAACAAGAAGCAGCAGCCTCAAACAAAGGAAGAAAAAGTTTAGGCTTGATACCATGATTTTTTTTTTTTCCTTAAAACAGACAAGCTGGGTATTAAAATAGGCTGCCCAGAGACAGGTTATCTTCTTAAGATATCAGCGACAGTATATAAAACTTCACATGGGAGGGGACGGCACAGCCACACAAACTGGAGGTATCAGTTTGAGCCCTGCCAACTCTCCTAAACCAATACACCAGTGGCAAGTGGTGGAGAGTGGTGGCACACATGCCATGCCCGTCGGCCACCCATAGCATGAGGAAACTCTGGCAGCTGCTTGCAGGAGAGGGGTGACACTGGCTCACCAGCAGCTTCTATAGCCTCCATTCTGGTCAGGTAAGGCAGAGACACACATTCGTGAGGATTTAGATGACTCAGGAGTTCTTCCAGTCCTTTGTCTTCATTTCTCAATGGTCCATAAATTACGTATCTTATTTAATATATGAAGGCTAAGATTATTTTACTATCAATTCACTCTGTGATGCAATAAAGCCATGAAAGACCAGGAGATATGGATAAAACCCACAGCAATATGAAGACTTGCATATGGCGCTTATATTGAAATTTCTCATGCATGGATTTCAAAGTACCTTGAAATATTATAGGAAAGTCTTGATAGAATAGGTTTGAGTGCATCTTTACTGTGAGTTTAGGATGGCCACATCAGTTACAAGTAGTGAAAGAACACGTAAACAGTCTCAAGAGGAGCTGCAGATTTTTCATGCTGCTTCTGTGAACCATTTCCTGTTCCCTGCGCACAAATTCTGAAGGGCTTTTGTAGATTTCTTGTGTCCTTATGTAATGTGTATTCACTTACCGAATGAGTCTCCCCTTTAGTTTTCACAAGTCTATGTATGCAGAACTCAGAAGGCTGAAGAAACAACCTCTGCCATTGTAGAAACATCTAGAAAGTTCAAAACAGTATCATATTAAGATCTGACACCTCAGAACTAAACACTTGACTGTACCCCATTAGAATTCCTCCGTTTCCAGTACACCTTTCAGCAGCCCTTTCTAACCCTGCTGGGCTGTAAAATACTGGACCTTAAATGGGTTATTCTGTGTACGCTGTTAGTCCTGGGACTTGAGCTGGCTGTATTTTTTTGGAAGTGAGGAAAACCAAGGCAGCTTCCACTCCAGAAGGAGAAAAAGAAATGTTACTCTGCTGGTTGGGGGGTTTTTTGGTTGTTTTAATGGCAACCTTTTTGAAGTTACTCTCAGAGGTTCACAACATTAGAACAAATATAGGGAGAGAGATAAGCAGGCAGGATAGTGCAGGTAAGGCACAGAAAGACACAGGATAAATACGATTTATCACATGAATTTAACCAGAGCTAGAGGGTATCTCTCTGCCAAGCGTGATTTGATTCATGTGGACACATACACATGTATGCGTGCACACACAGATGTGAGTGTGTGCATGTGTGTATGAGAGAAATTTCTTCTGTGCTTTGTACTGAGGGTATTCGCTGGAAATGATGTATGAAATGAAATCCCTATGCTCATGGCACGCAGGGAATATCAGACAGAACTCCACAATCACTGCAGAGATGGGCTTTGCTATTGGCAGATCAAATGCAGCCAGAAGAGCAAACCAACCTGAAAGACTCTGGGGAAAACAAATATTTTTTTTTAAGTTATAAAATAACGTTCCCACCATTTTAATATCATTTCTCCCATTTTCTCTCCCTTCGGCATTCCCCTGGGCAGCCAGCTACATTAGCTGGAGCCTTAGAGAGATAAGAGCCCTCCCCACACAGATTTCCCCTTAAAAGCCCTTCACAATGTGTTAAAATTACATTTTGAATAACACTTTCTAGCTTTTTTTTATTAATTTTTTAACGTGTTTTTACCATCTGAGAGTTTCTTCATAGCACTAGTAGTGGGCGATTGTATGGGAAACAGGGGGTTGTGCTCTTTTCTTCTCCACGCTCACAAGTACCACGCCTTTGATGTTGCCTCTTTGAGAAACAAACAAACAAAAAAAAAATCTCCCAGCTGTGCCATGAGTTGTAAGGGCAATCTATGACAAGAGGAGCGGCTTTCCCAGGCCTTCCCATCGACTGATACCAGGGTGAAAGCGCGGCGAGAGGGCCATAATAAACACTCCCACAGAAGGAGCAGGTATGGACATACCCTCTTCTGGGGTGGTGGGGTTTCCCTCCACCCATCACTGATGCTTGAACGCCCTTTAGCATTTCTAGACCACTCCGTTTGTGGTGAGATCATTTCAGCTTGGCTATAGATTGCTGAAGAAGGACGTTTATTTATAATACGCAGTGTAGGAAATTAGGCCATTGTACTTCTGCACAGGGGAAAGATTCATAAAAAGTCACACAGAATTATTCTTATATAAGTGACAATGACATCGTTGTAAGGAGGAAGCAGAACTTTATTTGTCTTACTTAAAATGATATATAGAGCACTTGTCTGTTTATTCCACTGCAAACAGCTTCTGCAAAACCAGCGGTAATTCCCTAGGGGGTTCTGCTGATAGTTATAAGTTACTTGAGCAAAATCTCTCAAGTGAGCTACTGCCTTACAGGTAGCCATTATTCTAGATTCAAAGGGCTTTTTGTTGTTGTTGTTTGTTTGTTTGTTTTTTAAAATTATGTTCCATGTAATATTGCTTTTTAAAATATAAATTGTGTCATAACACCACTACTTTTCAAGTAGGTAAGTATCTGTATCTAAATCAAAGGATGCACTGCCAAAGGAGAAACCAGTCAATAAATTGGCTTCATAATCAAATCTGGCTCAGGTTAAAGCAAAGTTAGTTTGATGGATTCAGCTGAAACCTAGTAAATAGCAGCCTACATAATTAAGCTGCTCTACCTTCATGTAGTCTCCCTGGAAGCTTATGGGCATCTCAGAGGCACAAGAGTGACAATCAGCAGCTAAGCCGAGGAAATGAACAGGCAATATTGCCCACTCAGACGTCATTCCTTACCCCCCATTACCATTGTCTCACCTCTCAGAAGGATTAGCAGAATTTGTCTTCGATTCTTTGACGGGACCACAACATCTTCCTCTAATTTAAGGATGGATTCTGGGTCTGAAAATCAAATAACTAATATTAAGCAATGGGCAAAAATCAACACTGAAACTTGGTCTTGCTCTCTTTTTCTCATTTACGCAAGCTTATGAGCCTATTGTCTGTGAAGTCTCAGCCTTCAGCAGCATATTTTGAGGGTGTTTTTAAACAGATGACAGCAAGAAAAAATAGAAAAGCAGGATAAAAACTAGCCTTGTAGTCCTCACAGAGAGTCTGCATTTGTTTCAGGGGGAGGAAGAAAGAGAGTAGTGAACTATCTGATGCAGCCAAAAGGAATGGGAATTGGCACTGAAGCTGACATGGGTTTGCACCATATTCTTATTATTAATTAATTGCAGTCATCAAACTATTTATTTGACTAACTCAGCTTTCCACAGCCCATTTTCGTTCTTCATTGATACTTTTCTGGTTGCTCAGCAAGACCATGAAAAGTGCAAGGTCTGTAGTTTCTTTTTAGTGTTTTAGCCCCAAAAAAGAGGTTTGCAAAAGTTGAAAATGTGTGATGCTTGGCTTAATTTATTCATTGGGAAAAAAAAACAAAACCAGATTAATTTCCAGGAAATTAATGCAATATTTCTAATTTACTTTGAGAAGTCATCATCATTTCTTGACTATTTTTGGTCCTTTGGTGACCCAGAGAAACTCTCTTTCACTATGACAAAGCTTTTTTTTCTGTAAAAATATGGTAATAATAATTACCTGCTTCACAGCAGTGTGGTAAGATTCAGTTAATTAGTGTTTTCAAAGTGCTTTGAGATCCTAGGATGGAAGATGCAATAGAAATGCAAAGTATTATTATTATTCAGAGTTAACAACCAAATTTCAACCATTTGCACTTATCCATCTTAACAGCATGTACTCAGGGGAAGAAAACACATAACTTGTCAGCAGACAGTCCTCTTAATGTGGGTTATAAAACCACCTTCTTGATTACCATCTGGAGTAACATTCACAAGTGAGGGATAGCAGATGTGTGCACATGGAGAGATGCAGCCCACTTTCCCAATCCATTGGACACATCAGTGCTGCCATACTGTATCCATCCAGACCCGTATTATGTCTCTGACGCCAGCCAGCTCTTGACGCCTAAGGGCAAACAAGGGCCACTCCTGCCTTTCCCTCCATCTCTTCAGCAAAAAAAAACCCAAACAACCCAAGCAAACTCCCCCTTCCCCCTTCCACTTCCCTCTTTCATAATAACAGCACAGCAGCCAACTGTGCAATGCTCTACAGCGGATGAAAATGTCTTCCTGACCCCTGTGTGCAATTAGTTTCCTCCCAGGAGCATGAGATTTGATTATTTTTGCCGTTATCTTCGCTTGTACAGCCACAAGTGTTATTATCTCTTCTCCATTTTTCAGATAGGCTTCCCCCCCAATCCCCCCGCCCTTGAAGATTAGCCTGAACCTTCCGGAGCCCTTGCAGTGAGGTGTCCTGTGGAGGTGCGCTGCCTTTCGCAGGGGGGAGCAGCATCAGCCTGTAGTTGGCTTTCACGTCGCTTCTGGCCCCTTGGATGTCTCCAGAGGCCTGCCGGGCAGGGGTGGGGATCCCTACCGGGACGGGGGGGTGGACGCGCTTCAGGGGCTATCTNAGCTATCTGCAGGAGAGAGATTTGCCTGGGTTTAATGAGAAGAAATGGGTGGTGTGACTTAATCTTGTTCAGACTGTGCTGCTGTCCTGCCCCTTTTTGGAGGACGAGGGGGGAGGCACCTGAGAAGAGTGGCTCTGCAACTCTCCCCAGTGGAAAGCCAGCGTGGTTTCCCAGAATATTAAATGCACAGGCCTAGTGCCATTTTATTTACATACCTTGGGTGGGGATAAAATTAAAGCAATCCTGCCCTCGGGACAGGAACATCAGCCCTTCCAAGCACCACACCACGAAAAGCAGCGCAGGTAGAAAGCGAGCATTCACGGCTGCTAAGGAAGGCATGGGCTGTGTCGTCAGAAAGGCTTGTGCAATGCTATCCTGAAGTTCGGGGTTCAGTACAGCAATTCCCAGAGGTGCCATGCCCCAGATGCCACCCGTTTCACGGCTGCTTTCTCTGCCGCTCGGTGTTATATGGGCAGGTGGGGCCAATAAAACACCTCACGCGTTCAGCGGGAGCCTTTCTGCTGACACCGGTGGGCTTTGGATCAGGCTCTCCATGGTCTGCTCTAAGTCAGACGCTGACATTTTCAAACTTCATGGGTGGAAGTGCTGGAAAACTTAACCAAGTGCCTATGAACTGCTGTAAGAAATACACTAACAAAATATTTATTAAATGAGCCGCTTCCTTATCTGACTTTCAAATCACGTTAAAGAGAAAAAGATTTGTAGGTGACAGAAAACAATATTAAAGCTGATCAAACGCACACAACTCTGGATCCCCAGGATGCCACTCAGGGTAGTGACAGGCCATTTTAAGTCAGCGAACCTGCTTTGTCGCAACAGTCTCAAAAAGCAGGAAAAAAAGCCTGTTTTGGCCTAGCAGGTCTCTTTGTAGGGCCACCTGGCTTTTTTGGTGGTCAGCTGGGGTTCAAAGGAGCATGGTCTATCTATCACTGCTATAGTTAATTCCATCATTAGAAGGTATAAACAACCTTCTCCCACATTAGCAATGTTTACCTCATATTGCTCTAGCATTCATTTTCACTAATATGATACAAAAGTGTAATGATGTATAAGTGTTTTTTAATGTTAAGTAAGTGAAAACAGGTGGGTAATTTACCACTGGCTCTGTACAGATTGGAGCTGGCATTTCACAAGGAACACGCTGGACTCTTTCTTCTGTGTTTTTCACATATAATTCTTTTTATTTTCCTGGTGTCTGCTGCTACCGTTTATAGTTTATACCACCAAGTCAAAGCCATAAGTCCCACAATTGTTTTGGAGCCAGCAGAATGAAATGTTTACTTAGAAAACTTTCAGTTAGCCATGGGATAAGTGGGTTTGACGTGGAGGCAGGTATTTTTGCTCTTGTTTGTGTTAAGACTGAACATTTTGCTTGCCTAAGTTACTTAGGAACTAGTGTGTACTCCTGGGGCATTATCCCTTGTGGAAGAATGAACCCTAAAATGAAGGAGACAAGATCAGTGCTGACCAGTGGTTTCTGTGTTGTAAGACAGGGGACGTGCAGGTTTCACATCAAATTTACTGGATATCCCATTTTTTTACTTTCTAGAGTACGTTCTTATTCATTCCTTCCTGTAGATATAATAATGCCCAGAAACCCTAATGAGAGATATCACATTGTGAAAAAAATCTATAAAAATGTGGACAGAGGGAGTTTTGAACCAGCAAGCAGCCCATCCATGCATGGCTGGTCTCCTATGTAATGGATGGGAAGGGGCTCAGGAAGCGATGAAGTCAATGGGCTTTGCAGGGTCGCACAGGTCAGACCCCAAGGGGAGACCCCGTGCTCCTGCATCCGCTCCGCTATACCGCCCGGCTTCTTGTACGCAGGATTGGGCTTAATTTCCACTTCAAGAGAGTTTTGACTCCCAAGCTAGCGTTGCAAGATTCTTTCTTTTTATCTTTGTTCCTTTTTTTAGAATTCCTTTCTTTGAAACGTTTTGCTTAGTAGTAATTGCTGCTAAAATTTCACAGAACATTTGCAAAAGTGACAGCCTAATTCTGGAAAATTTGCAACATTTAAAAGACATTTGTACAGAATTTTGGTGCTGAAAAGCTTTGTTGGTGAAGTTTTGTTCACTGAAGTTAGCTAGGTAATTTTTGCAAAGCGGAGGCCTTAAATTTGAGTATACTCCTCTTCCACGCATTTCCTTGCTATATTTGGCATAACTGGAGGAAAAATTGAATATCAGAGATTCTGTTTTAAGGCACCAATACAGTGTGGACGGTATTTGCTGAAAATTTAGAAATTTCCAGTGAAAACCCTATGAAAAAATAAAAGTATCTGCTAGCTTAATACGATTATTCATATTTGTTTTTACACTAAATCAGGGTACTAATTATCCCTCAGTGCTGAAAAAAAAGTGGCATTTTACAGAGTCCCCCAGTTTCCTACTCGAAATAGACCTAGACATTTCCAGGTGGGCTGCTGCTCCGCAGGATTGGAGGAGTCCACCCGCGAGGGGTTTCCTGCAGCCTTCTCCAGGGAAGCCCATGTGCCCACGGCTGCTGTGTGCACACCCCCTCCAGAGAGCTCGCGAGTGAAAAGGGCAACAAAACCAGCCATGTGTGAGCGTGACCATGGATATTCAAAGCATCCTTCCTTTTGGGATTGTGGAAAAGGTACGCAGCTCTGCGGTGCTGGTGGGGGCTGCAGGTCCCTGTCAGTGGCTGAGGCTGCACATGGAGATGTTGGAGGGTAAGAACCGCCATCCCTGCTCCCAGCCCAGCTACCAGCTCCGTTCCATTCCCAGCCCTTTCCTTCCTTTCCTTCAGGCTGTAGCCTTTCTTCGTTATTTTCCTCGGGGGCTGCAATTTTTCCTGGTTAGCCACAGACAGTATATAAAACACATTTTACTAAAGTTCTTCCAACAAAAACTTCATTGAAACAACTTTTAAAGTTGTGAAAAAAATAACAGGAAATTCACACTTAGGCCCTTGAGGATGAAACATGACATATGTCTTCCAACACATAGGCACAATGGGGTGCGCTATAAAAGTAAATAAGGATCACAACATGGTGCCTAGCTGTTGGAGGACATGCCTTTTGCCATTAAGTTATCATTTCCTTACTTTTTTGTCCAAACTCCCATGTACTTTTAATTGTTGACTCCACTGACTAAATTTATCTTCTTTCTTTTATTTTAATAAAGCAATGTGTGACCTGCCTTAAGGTTAGAGACTAAAAATTAGCACAAGCATTAACATTTAATATACCAACCAAAATGAAGATTTACATTGCAAACGGATAGGCAGTCTAAATTTAGGCTGCTCACAAAATGAGGCTATACACAAATGTATTTCATTAATTATATATGTCTAGGAGAACTTAAATACAGCCAACATTTATGCATGCTGAGTACATGTGCCAAAAAAGTTATAGTCTTGTATGGTGAATGCAGTTTTAATTTGCATGTGCAGTGTGTTTTTTCAATAAAAAGGGAAAAAAATCCCTAAAATCTGCACAATCTGCTTTTATTCTCCATTTAAAATATTGGCAAAGCAGATCTTCACAGTAATAATCATAGACATCACTATTAATATCCAAGATTTATTTCATTCATTTGAAAGCCTCCCTTGTGAAATATTAGCACCCATTTGGACTCTTTTCAATCTGTAAAATGATCAGCTCTTGGGATTTCCTTCCCTTTGGGGGTTCTGGTGTATTTTTAAGGCCAAGTCATTCATCAGAATACAATAGAGAGGTAGAAACACCGTTAACTATGGTGGTATGTGTGGTGGTTCACTGGGTTGTTCTCCCACATGACAAAATAGGACACAGCCCATTGATAAAGTCACATTGCTTATTACTGGAACACATTTGTGAATCTTGTTTTGTGAGACCCATTGAAAGATGAAGACACAGATGAAAGTGTGCACCCCAGGAGCCTCAGGCTTCTGCAGGAAAGCCATACTTGGTACTAGAAGAGACCTCCTTCTGGTTCTGCAGAGACTCATTGTACCTTGCAGTTCCTGAAAACCCTGAATCCTTACAAGCCCCATATTTTCATCTGATAGTGAAACAGCAGCTTACTCATGAGCTAAGCTGAGGCACTACGGGACGAGCATCACTGTCAGATTAAAAAAGGTATCTCCACATTCTTACTTGACCATGTCCATATTTCACGTTGGAAGGGGTTAGACGTCGAACCGGAGACCCAGTAATCTGTTGCTGCTTCTGGGGTACTTACCTTGATTGCTGGGTTGAGAATAGGTGTCCTGCATTTGTAACCGATATGCCTGGGTCCGATACACAAAGGGACATACCCTTCCACTCAGCTGGGGATTCAGGCCTAGAAAGGAAGATAAGTGACAATCTCAACTAAAGGGGAACATAAATATACCTGTGAATTGTGGAGTAAACAGCTGCTGAGTGATTAAAAGCTAAGTAAAGCTGAACCACTTAATCAGTTTTTAAAGCTGTTTGTTGCAAGCATCCTGCAAAGTGACAGATTTTTTCTGCTATATAACAAAACATAAAACAAAAGGAGCCTTTCTTCCCTCATGACAGCTTAAAAGTGCTGTGCTGTCTTTTTTCCCTTCAGACTCTGAAGCGGTGTCACTTCAGGAGAATAGCTGTACCCAGGAGGGACCGGTGCGTGAGAGGGGCCCATCTCCTCCTCGACTGGCACACTGCACTGCAGAGACCCACACTGATGAGACTGACCCTTCGGCAAAGGAAACTGGAGGTTAAATACCAGCAATGAAAAATTCTCAGGGTCAATTCTGTTACGGGAAAGCACGTTTTGCAACAGTGCACCCAAAAAGAAGGATGTCCAGGCTAGCCCGGACAGACCGTGCTTCCAGCGATCAACGCATGCTCCTGAAAGGCACCCCACACGTGAATGGTGCCCCTAGGGCAAGTGTCTGCTATAACCGGCAGATTGCAGTCTAGTCCTGAATGGCAATAGTAAGTATGTTTTCTGTATTACCCAAAAAAGTCCTGATAGTCTTTCTAGTTTCTGTACTATATACAAAGGAACAAGGGCTCTCATCACTGAAGTACTGTGGGGCAGAAGAGAGTTACCCATCAAAACTGAGAATTACTAGGCACAAGTTTACCATAAACAATCAGAGAGATAGTTATGTAGACAGAAGCAAGGTTTCTAATCTCTCTCTGGCACCCGTTCTATTATAAGCTCTTTTTATCCATTCCTCAGAAATTATGCAGAAGGAAAGACCTACAGACCTGGTCCTTTGACTCTCAGGTTAGTACAGAACACTGTTCACCAAGGGAGCAAAAGCCATCTTCTGTCTTTGGAGGATGGGAGCACTTCCCCGCAGGAAACAAATGATGCCACGGCTTTATACTTAGGCTGTTGGGAGAAAGCATGGGCCATCAGATAAAGAAGGAATCCTTCTTCCTTTCCACCCCTGCAAGAGCGATGCAGAGCCAGATGCCAGGGCTGAGCGGCATCTGCTTATCTTTTTGGCCAACTCCATAGTAGCTCCAAAGTGGTATTTGCAGAGGAAATGAGTGTATCTAGGAAAGCAGCTAGATCTCTAAAGAAAAAGACTTTGCTGTTCTTATGTGAGGCTGTTTCTTGGGAAAGAGATAAGCAGAGCAGCTGAAACTTCAGAAAGAGAATCATGGGACGTGAAGGGTCCTTTCTGAAACTACTTGGAAGTCAAGATGCTGGGAGCCAATCAGTGACATTTCTATCTTATTGCTAGCAGATGCACAGCAAAGCTTGGTTTGACAAAGGGATGAGCATGAGATAAAGTAATGGGAAACTGTCCAAAGGAATCTGAAGAGGCATTTGGAGCTGGAGTGACATGGCACTTTCTATTTAAGAGGAGTTTTGATCAGAATCCTATCTGAATAAGACTTCAGGGTTAGTGCTTGAAAAAGTTTGGAATTGCACTCTTAAGTTTTGATTCAAATCCATTCCAGGTCTGAATGAGTACACATCAAGAACTTCTACGCAGACAAACTTTGCTGAGTTTCATGTTGAATCTGCAGTACTGCACGGCACTAACATTTATTAGCTTCTCTTTCATACTGTCTCTTAAACTTGGGACATCTTTTTGATTGATTGACAAAGCTTCTACCCTCTCCTTCAAACCTCTTCTTAAGACAAATCTCCACTTTGCCTTTACAAAAGCTAAGCAATGGCAAGTCAGGGAAGCAGGGTAGGAAAAGAGAATATCCAATATATATATAACTGGGCCTATTACAAAACTCCTTGCACAAACTTGTGAGAAATAATATGCTGTATACTCATCTCCCAGACTTTCATGCATTACTCATCTGCCTAAATTGCCTTCCTTCTACGTGTTAGCATCTAGCTCAGTGACTATGGGTTTTCTGCTGTTTTGTAACAGCTGGATGTAAGGACTGTATTACAAGCAAAGTACTTGCACAGCGTAGCAGCTTTTCAGAGGTGACTCAAGGTGGGACAGGGCTCTAGACCTCACAGTCCCCCAGAAGAACTGGGTCCCTGAAAGGATGGGAAGAAGGGTGCTCTGCCAGTGCATCTTTTGGAGTGGCATGAAGATCTGAAACGGAGGGGCAGAACAGGCTTCTGTTTCTTCTCCTGGAAGGGCTTGGGAAGGGCATGGGAAGGTCTTTACTGCCACGACTGCTCACACACTTCTCATAACCAGCTGCCTCGCGGGGCTCTCCCTGCTTGCTCGTCCTCTGCCTGGTATTTATCTATGCCTGGAGAAGAGAATGGGTTCCTCTATTTTTAGTTCCTTCTCTTCCTTCTGTGGCACTGGGGTGGCTTCTTCATGCCCTTGCTGGAGCCCTGGAGCTTTAACGGCCAGTTCTCTGCTGGGTGCTTCCTCAGAGGTGATGAGTCACCCCACTCCACCAGCCTCTCCTTCCACCCCTCTCACGGCTGTCTCTCAGGCAGCTGCTGCCTCTGTGCTCTGCTGCTGATCACAGACTCTCCCTCTGTCATCTCGGTACTTTATCTCTTTCTGCGGGTGGCGGCTGGTTATGAAGAGCTCTTGCTGCTCTTTCCTCCCCCAGAGATGGATTTTCTAGGGCACATCTCTGACCTCAAGTTGTTTGTGGGTGGAAGAGTTGGTCCTGCCGGATATTTGGCTTTGCTCCCAAGAAGACATGCCTTCCCTGGGACCTTTTTATAAAGAATTATCATTTTTATGCCAACCTACTGCTCTTATATTCGGAATCACTTACCAGATCCCCAGAGGACATGTGATTCTTCAGGTAGAGTGGGATGAGTACAGCAGCCCCAGCTGGTCTGACTGTATCCCAAGCATGGTAAGGTAGCATTATGGCTGCCCTTTAAAACTGTAACATAAATAAGAAATAGGGAAATTATATTGACTTTACATTCAATGTTCCTTTCATGAACTGGGTCTCTTGTTTTATAACCCAGTATGCAGCTTGTCCCTATAAATATCTTGGTGATCCAGTATGAAAAACGTGTACATCAGAGACGTGAGGATTTTGTCTTCCTTGTAGCTCACCAAGAAAGTATGATTTACAATGAGAGCGGCATTGTTATACATTTAAAGCAGGCAGTCCTTGTAGTCAGCAACTTGTGATGGTAAAATATGAGTGCTGGCTACACATTCTCTACGGCACCAGCGTGCAGGCTGCAGCCCCAACCTGTGCAGTGGGGACAGTGAGCAGAGATCCTGGAGGGAAACAGCGCAGGACTGCTGCGTCTGTCCTTGAACTTGACCAGCGTTCACAATGCCTTTTGTATTCTCTCCTCCAGTCCCTGAGAGTTGCTTGAAGTTTTAGGAAGGGAATGTTGGGATGGATATGGTTCCAATGATAGCTGTGTGTGCTGGGTATTAATGCACTTGTTATCATAGACACCTCAGGTTTTGTTGCTACCGTAAATGCTCTTTCAAAAAGACTTATTGATGTTTCCAGGTGCGCACCTGTATGGTCTTCTACATTAGAAGACATAAAGGATAACTGTGAATAACAACAAATTATAACACTTTCATTCTCATTTCAGCTCTATGTTAACCATCTGCAATGTGGTGGTAGTCTCTGATAACAGCCTTTCAACTGTTTATAAGTATCCGCTCCTCATTCTGGGACCTGCTCACTGAAAACACCTGTCTTCATGGAGACGCTTAGGAGAAACCTTATAACTTCACTGCTGCCTTAGTTTGTATTTGGACATCAAGCTAAGAAGGTTAAACTATGCACAGCCTATGCACAGATTGCAACTATGCACAGATTTAAGGCTGGAAAAATAATCACTGACTCATTAAAAAGCTTAATTCAACTCCATGAACAGGAGAACTGGGATGTATCATTTTTTTCTGGAGCTCCTTTCTGAGCTCCCATGCAGATAAGGCAATTTGCTCTCACACTGGAGCACAGGTGAAAATTTGTTCTTGCTTGTAGCAGCTGGATGTGAGCTCCATATTATGAGGCCTGTATTAAAAGCACTCACACCGCAGTGCTAGTCTTGGAGGGAGGTTTCAGAGAGGGCTGGCCAGGCAAACTGCAGAAAACTAATATAAAGAATACAAGAATGCTGTCAGGGTATGCAGGGAGGAAACAAGGAAAGCCAAGGCAGCCTTGGAATTGAACCTAGCGAGGGATGTGAAGGCCAACAGGAAGGGTTTCTTTAAGTATATAGGAGACAAAAGGAAAACTAGGGAAAATGTGGGCCCGCTGTTGAACGAGACAGGTGCTGTGGTGACAGAAGATGCAGAGAAGGCGGAGTTGCTAAATGCCTTCTTTGCTTCTGTCTTCACTGCTCGGGTCAGTCCTTGGGAAAACCAGACTTTGCAGATAACAGAGAAAGTCTGGAGGAAGCAAGATTTTCCCTTGGTTGATGACGAGCAAGTTAGAGATCAGTTAGACAAACTAGATATCCACAAATCCATGGGGCCTGATGGGATGCACCCTCGAGTGCTGAGGGAGCTGGGGGAAGTCATTGCTGGGCCGCTCTCCATCATCTTTGAAAGGTCCTGGAGGACAGGTGAGGTGCCTGAGGACTGGAGGATAGCCAATGTCACTCCAGTCTTCAAAAAGGGTAAGAAGGATGACCCGGGAAACTACAGGCCGGTCAGCCTCACCTCCATCCCTGGAAAGATGATGGAGCAGCTTGTGCTGGGTATCATCTCAAAGCACCTGGATGAAAAGAAGGTTATCAGAAGTAGTCAACATGGATTCACTAAGGGGAAGTCGTGTCTGACTAATCTGATAGCATTCTATGATGAGGTCACTAGATGGGTGGATGAGGGGAGGGCAGTGGATGTTGTCTACCTTGACTTTGGCAAGGCTTTCGACACTGTCTCCCACATCATCCTCACTGGCAAGCTTAGGAAGTGTGGGATAGATGGATGGACAGTGGGGTGGATTGAGAACTGGCTAGCAGATAGAGCTCAGAGGGTTGTGGTTAGTGGTGCAGAGTCTAGTTGGAGGTCAGTAACAAGTGGTGTCCCTCAAGGGTCAGTACTGGGTCCAGTCCTGTTCAATATATTCATCGATGATCTGGACGAAGGGATAGAGTGTACCATCAGCAAGTTTGCTGATGACACTAAACTGGGAGGAGTGGCTGATACGCCAGAAGGCTGTGCTGCCTTACAGCGTGACCTGGATAGGCTGGAGAGTTGGGCAGAGAGGAACTTAATGAAATTCAACAAGGGTAAATGTAGGGTACTGCATCTGGGGAGGAATAACCCCATGCATCAGTACAGGTTGGGGGCCGACCTCCTGGAGAGCAGCTCTGTGGAAAGGGACCTGGGAGTCCTGGTGGACAACAGGATGACCATGAGCCAGCAATGTGCCCTGGCGGCCAAGAGGGCCAATGGCATCCTGGGGTGCATCAAAAGGAGTGTGGCCAGCAGGTCGAGGGAGGTCATCCTCCCCCTCTACTCTGCCCTGGTGAGGCCGCATCTGGAATACTGCGTCCAGTTCTGGGCTCCCCAGTTCAAGAAGGACAGGGATCTGCTGGAGAGGGTCCAGCAAAGGGCTACAAAGATGATTAGGGGATTGGAACATCTTTCATATGAGGAGAGGCTGAGGGATTTGGGTCTCTTTAGTCTGGAGAAAAGAAGATTGAGGGGGGATCTTGTTAATGCTTTCAAATACTTGAAGGGAGGATGCCAGGGGGATGGGAGCAGTCTTTTTTCAGTGGTGCCCATTGATAGGACGAGGGGTAATGGGCACAAACTTGAACATAGGAAGTTCCATCTTAACATGAGGAGGAACTTCTTTACTTTGAGGGTGGTGGAGCACTGGAACAGGCTGCCCAGAGAGGTTGTGGAGTCTCCCACTCTGGAGACATTCAAAACCCGCCTGGACGCTGTCCTGTGCAACCTGTTGTAGATGACCCTGCTCTGGCGGGGGGGTTGGACTAGATGATCTCCAGAGGTCCCTTCCAACCCTGACTATTCTGTGATTCTGTTATTCTGTGAACAGAACACGCACCTAGAAATTTCTGTTTAACACTTTCAGGGTGCCGGATAGCTGTAAAAGTCAGACTCTGAAGGAGGAACCTTTCCTTTGGAAAGAAGACCTAATCTGTCAGGGCAAAGACACAGAGAACCTCACAGCGATGGATCTGGAGGGAGCTTGGTGCAGGACAGCAGGCCAAGGGAAATCTGTCCGCCCCAGCGAGTATACTGGTGCACAGTGCAGCCGCATCACTCTTATCTAGCAGCAGTCTGATGGACTAATGCCAACAGTGGTGCTTACTTAAAAAACTGTCTCTTCAAACACTTCCATTCCTTAGCTTGTGCTCTGGACCATTTTTATTTAGGGATATTGAGAAAGAGGAAGAAAATGCATGAAATACTTGAAACTTAGTCTTACTGAGTTGTGGAGGAAAATCCCATTGCTAAACCACATTTTCCTTTTTTTCTCCAACCTGTGTTTGTCTTGTCTATTTTGACCATAAGTATCTTTGAAACAAGTCCCATCTGCTAATCTGGGTTGACATTTCCTTGTAAAAAAGAACTTCTTTTTTTTCACTGGATTTTAGACACTTTCTTTACTACTCACAGCCAGGAATGATAAAGAGAAAGCCATGTTCACACAACTTTTGGTCTAGTTAGCATCACACACGAATTTGCTAGCTCAAAGCAAATTCAATATTCTTCCTTCAATTTTTTTAGTCTGTTTCAGTACAGATGCTGCAATGTGAGCAGGCATCAGTGTGACACAGTGGAAACCTAAAGATGAGAGGCTGCGAAGATAAACTCTGCCTTGGCAGAGAAGGTCTGAGAGAGTCTCTATTCCCTCAGATATTCCAGGAAAAGTGAGATTCATCCCACCTGACTCTCAGCACTTATGTTGTAGACACGCACCTCTAGCTATGTAGGTGCCCTTTGGAGTTAAAGGAAGGAAATGGGCAATTCAATGGTGTAGCTCATTGCCTGTGGTTTTGACATCTACCTTAGGGACTGCAATTTGGAATTATTTTTCTTCTTACAAAGTGGTTCTAGACATCTAGTTCAAATCTAGATGTTGAGACTGGGAATATCTAAAGCCTAACAGAGAAGTCTCACTCCAGCAACATATGTACCAGCCCCTATATATTTGGAAAAACATGTGAGGGTTGTGGGAAGGAAGACTTTGGAAGAGAAACCATTGCATCAAACTATATGTCTGCTGTGAGGATACTACAGATGTGGCTGTACAATAAGTGATACTGTTAATAAAGAGAAGGTTTATTTCTACTGCCATGGAATCCATATGGTACATGAATATGATGCCAGTAAGATCCACAGGGCACAAGGAAATGCGATTAACTGCTAAACACAACAACGTGGAGAAGGAGCGAAAGAGCTGCACAATCTGGTCTATAGAATTATCTTGGCATTGTTCTAATGACCACCCTGATATTTCACAGACCTTGATGACATCTGTGATCACTTGTACTCTCCCTCTCCCCACAGCACATTATAGTTGTTGGTCTTCCGCTATTATATCTATGATACACTGCAAGGTGGTGACAATCTCTTTCAGGCTGAGTGAAGCTGAAGTTCGGTTGATCCTTCTGGATGAGCTGTTGATTGCAGGGATAGGTGCCTGCTCTTGGAAAAGGCTGGACAGAATGATACTTGTGATTCCTTCAGTGTTCCTAGCTCCTGATGTTCCTAGCTCCTGCAAGAGAGGACAGATAGATACCAGCCAAATATTGCCCTCATGGTCCACCATAAACATTGTGACAGGCAGTGCTCACACCAGGAAGATACCTCAGCCTATGAACAGCAGGAAAGGAATAAATAATCATGTAATGTCTGAATGTGTCAACTTCCAGAAGGGGAAAAAAATAGCAACGCTTGCAGAGTCTAAGGGCATGGAGCTGCCCAGTAGAACCAACAGGCTGTTGACAGATTTGGAGACTCAGTTACCACGCATGGCAGAAGAAAGAAAATAGCCATTTACAGCTATGCTATTAGACTGATGACCAATTAGATCCCAGCTGGATTATATAACAGCTGCAAGATATTTCCAACAACACTGATAAGTCATGATATTAGGCAGAAGTATGACCAAGCGCTGGCAACATACAGTCTAAACCATTTTGACACCAGTGGGAAATGCACATTGCCAAAGAGAAACCAATAAACACGAGCCATTATCACTTGATTTTTTCAGATGCTATGCTGGGGGAAAGAGGAAGGAGGTCACCTACTACTGGGTCACTGGTAGAGCAGTGCATAAGTTTAATACCAGCACAACACCAAAATGCACTTGAGAGAGGAGGCATGGCCCAAGCCAGCATTCTAGCAGCTGACAGGGACATATTTCTCAGACATCGGCAGCTTGAGGGCAACTGATGTTAGATCACCGAGTGAAGCCCTTGGAAAATGTGAAAACACAGGATCCCATTGGCTCTGGTTGAGCTTTTGCAGAAGAAAGCAGCGACACCACAAAGATACTTCTGTACAGCCACTAAGATTAGCAGAGCACAGATCAGAAGTCCAGGGACAATGCAGACAAACTGAAAGAAATCATTGGAAAGAATCCCTCTCCGTTACCATCTGCTGAGAATAATGGCTGAGTTATCAAAGGTGAAAGTGTTACCACCGGTGCAGTCAGAAGCCTGCTCTGGTACACACTTGAGGGAAGGAGACTGAGGTTAGCCATTCATCTACACAAACATGTTTTGTTCACTTTTTCGCAGGATGTTATAAGGCAAGACCTCTGCAGACAGGTAAATGGACCTAGAGCACTTCCAATAGGACCTGCACAGATGAAACTGCAAGAGAGAAGAATTTGAAGCAGGTTCCAAGAAATCAATATATGTCCATGTAGCTGTAATGTTAAAAGAAATTGCTCCATTTCTCTTATTAGATCTCTTAATCAAAAAACAGCTTCATTTTACAAGTATGAACCTTTTATGTGGTATTACCCATCCGGCAATACACCGGACAGACTAACCTAATAGTGTTAAATGGGTGCAAATGTCTCCGACTTCCAATATACAAATTTCCAAACTGTGGCATGCGGTAGAGATAACAGGTTACACTTTATTGGCTTTTATCCCCTTTTTTCAGCTGCTGAATTTCATTAAAAGATGGCTAAAATACATTAATTACTTCCCTAATATTCCTGTAATTGCTATTGCTTTGCCACAGGGAGGATATACGATAGGAAGTGGCAGAGGAGGTGATCTTTTTAGATGGGAGAATGGGAAGGGAGGTGTTCATCAGTCAGTCCTTCTATTAAGATGTGATCCCAGATGATAAAGAAGTTTAAGGACCCCTGCTGCTTTAGCACGTCTCTGTGTTTTCATTATTGGAGCCAGAGAATGAACTGCCGAGCTCACGGAGAGACTGCATTGTTGCTGAGCTGGTCCCTTACTTTGACCAGTTTTACATTTTTTTAACACTGCTGATTTCAGCCGAACCACCCCTGATTTCCACCAGGATAAAGGAAGGGGGACTTTTTCACCCTGCTTTTATGGAAATTGAAGCCCAGTAATACCTTTCAGTGCTGTTTTTTTCAGAAGGCAGTAACCCAAAGCTGTCATAGCACAGGAGACAACAACCTTCCCGTGGCATCAGCCATCAACATCAAATGTTGATTCTGTCTATCCTCACTGGTTTGTACCTCTCCACTCACTCCAGGAGGAATTACCTTGCTCCTAACTAGGTACAGGGCTGGACCACATAGGCACCTAGCAAAGAGCGCGACATGTGCTGCTCAGCACTTAAGGCAGCAGCTCCCACTGCCATCTCCTGACCTTCACAGCCCCCACGAATGGTGCAGGTTTCTCACTCAGTGTACAGCACTGCTGGTGGGTTGCAGAAGCTTGCAGTCCTCAGGCGTGTCATTTCAAAATTCATCCTTAGCCTCGTGTCTTGGAGTAGAGCTTGGATGGACCAGTTCACAAAAGTCTGGACTCTCTCCCATTGGCTCACAAATGGTCATTATTATAATTAAAAGGTGGTTTAGCTGGAAGGTTATGTCAATAAATCTTTGTTAAACATTAACAGAAGAAAAAAATCCTGCCTATTTTGATTCTGTTTATTGAACATACATATAAGAATATTTTAAAAACCTTCCCCCCTTTTTCAGTACATTTATTTCTGATAGTGATGTTGATTTCTGATGGTGATAAAAATTTAGCTGTTTATAGCTTTTTTGCATGTGTAAAAAGTGCAATGCAGTTTTGTACACGTGCTTACTCTGCTCCTCTCAATTCTTTCACCATTCTGCTACATCTTTGTGCGTGGTGAGCTCCCTGGAACAGGACCGCTCTCCGTATTTACAACTGTGCTTCACTTATTTAAAAAAAGAGTCATTAACTAGCACAATTGTGATATAATAACAAATAATAAGGGCAGGCTTTGGAGGCCTTGGACCTCCAGGGCTTTCCTCTCAACCTGTGTTAAGCTCATGATGTTAAATTTTCTGAGACCTCACTCATTGCCATAACTGTAAGACAAAGCCTTGTTACTCATAAATTAATTTATAGATAACAGCTATTTAAGTTGTAATATGAGACTATCATAACTACTTTAGAGACGTAGGCATATCTCAGAACCAGAGCAGTTTTGAAAATCCTGCCTTATTGGAGGCTTTTGTTTGTTTTGTTTGCTTATACTTCTTCCAATGTTAATCTTTACAAATATTGTACACCTTTCTGGGCACATTATTCTTCCTATGTGTGTACAGAGACCAACATAGCAGTGGGCCCTCTTCTTGTTGAGAAATACTGGGCACAACTTAGCAAACAATAGACCTAAGGGAGATCATAATACCAGTAAGTGGATGCTCACAACCAGATAATTCAGTTCCACTTGTGACCCTTAGCTGCAGCCCAGACACTGGTTTTTATGCTGTGCCTTCAGAGGAATCAGGGAAGTGCTATTAGGGCACGAGACTGAGCCCAAAGGCCAGACATCTCTTTCTGGTGGATGAGTGTCAAGGTTTGGAAAGGAGAGCATTGACCTTGAAGAGGACCCCAGACTGCTGCCTGATTCTCACAACTGAAAACAAGAGACCTTTTGAAGCTTTTTACTGTCACTCATTTTAATATCTAGGTACGGTTTGATTCACTCCCAAATCAAACAACATAACAATATTCTGGAAATTAATAAATGCGAGAGTGAGGGAGGTTTCTTGGCAAAATAGTGTGCATACCTATTGCATGGCATAAATAATACATTGTGATAATTAATAATGATAAATAATAAATAATGCAGTCAGTTGCAGCACTGGGGACTGTGGATAGACCTACATTTATAAAAGTTGAAATTCTAAGATAAAAGGATAATCTTTCAAAAACTTAGCTGTGACACTTTGCATTATTGCACAATTCAGACCATTTCAGCATTTAGGAAAGATATTTGGTCACCCATCTTGTTTCTAGGAGCCTAACACCCAATGACATCAATGGCAGTTGCATGCCTGCATACCTCTGAGCGTCAGTTTTACATGTCTGCACATCAGTTCCAGTGACCTAAACTGGTCCCACAAAGCAGGAATGGGCATACAGTTGCACCAATAATCCAGTGTGTCCTTAGAAGTAGGGGCACAGAAAAAGGACTGATGTAGCTGAAAAGCAGCCACAGAGCATTTGAAAATGTGTCATTACGTAAAACATACCTAATATTTACCATCCTATACTATTCATAGTTCTGTGTTGCCTCTCCTCTTTTACTGAACTCATTTATCGGTCCTGCATATTAGCCCCTGCTCTAATAGGAAGTGCGAGCGCTGATTGACAGTTCATTGAACCAGATACTTCTTAAGGGAAAAATTGAAGAGGTTAATTATAATATCTCTTACTGCTTTAGTATTTCTGTGAGCCACAGTGTAAATATAATGTAAGCCTAGAATGGGAACCAATATTTTCCTGACACCTCCCCAAGCAGGCACTCCAGATTTTATGATGCTGAAGAGTCAGAGAATTCAGATCCTATTCCTCTGTATAGCAAAACAGGGACTTTGAAACAGAAAAATAAATTTGTTGGCTTTAACAATATATATTTTTGGTTAACTTAGCAGTTTCAAAAGTCCCTGCTTTCCCATGAATTCAAATGGGACCTGAATTCTCTGAGTTCTGCTATGTTGCAGACTGTCGTGTTGGCAATCTGTAAGTCATTTATTTATTATTTTACACTGTAAGTGCAGCACCTTTTTCAGTGATTTGATTTTTTGGTCAATTATATATAGTGGTTAGAATGGCTGTTGTATTCCGCTGCTACTTCATTTAAAGATACATTGCTTGGGCCTCTGTTCAGCCACGTACTTAGGCAGGTACCCAACTTAAAGTGCAGCACCATCAACACTGAGTCATCTGTTTTAAATTAGGCACTCGAGCTGAACCAGGATCTTAATTAGGCAAGTACAGTTTTAAGGACTCCTTTGCCTTTTGTCATCAATGGAAAGTTTGCTTGAGTGTAGACTTTGTCTCCGTATTTCCAAGGTGCAGATCTCCCCAGTCATGCTGTTTTATCATGTGCTTTTATCACTCCATCCCTAATGTCTTTCACTGCACAAGAAGAAGAGAAATGAAAAGAAAAATGCAGAGACAGGAAGGTGGCAATTTAGGCACTGTGCATCTGTGTGACAGGCATCCTAAGGGAGAAGAAAGAAAAACATTTAGGAAGTTTTGTACAACTGCTGCTCAACTACAGGACCACCCCACTGCAGGTAAGAAATGAGAAATTTTGAGGGCTACTGAGCACTGACTCTTCACAGTGGATCAATGCTCAAAGTTATTTAGCACAGGTGTTTCTGTAATTGTGACACATTGATAAAATTCCATGTTCACTGGCCCTCAAGCACCTCCCTCCCACCTGCGCAGTGGTCTGGTATTAGTATGCTGGGGCTGTAATGAAAACCGTATCATCAGCTGGGCTGTGTCAAACCCTGTGTTTTCCTCATCTTGTGCATGCTTCTCTCCTTGCCTGGGCATTGGTCTGTGCATTTGTAGATTTACACATGATTCGAGGGGAATCAGATGGTTGCTATTGATCATTGTCTGTGTGTAGTATCTCTACAGAGCTTGGAAGTTCTTTTTTCTGCATTTGTACAGTGTGAACTCCTTTTTTCCATCCCACCTCCAGGTTAGGATTCCGGGTGAGGAAGCAGTGGATGCGTGTTGTGCAGGAGAGACACAAGGCACTGGTGCTACGGGCAGATTTCCATACAGTCTGGGAACCTGGGCTGTTTGCAGAAAAAGGAAGCTCAAATTTCTGTTTCTTTCATGTGGCAGTTGACACAGCATCCCTTGGTCTTTGACCCAAGGTCTCCTGATATCTCTTTACACACACAGGATGGGGGTGGGGTGGTAGTGGAGAGGGAGAGGAGGGGGGAGTGGGACATATGAAAGGAGGGAGGGAAGGACGGGGTGGAGGGGTGGGAAAGAGAAAGCAAGCAAGCAAGCAAAAAGGCATAAAGGAAGGAAAGGAAAGGAAAAA
>VZSZ01006805.1:412724-508027 GCA_013398815.1 Ibidorhyncha struthersii | reverse complement strand
AAGGAAAGGAAAGGAAAGGAAAGGAAAGGAAAGGAAAGGAAAGGAAAGGAAAGTGGAAGAAGAGGGAATCAAAGATGTGAGATTTTTAAGAGGAAGTAATAATTTTATGATACCAACTGATACCCCTAGGAAAAGCCTACAAGTGACAGGTTACTTCACATCCATCACAGAAGCAGCAAACTTCAAGCTAAATACATGTCGGGACCATTTGTCTGAATTTAATTTAATTATGTTAATCAATCAGACATGCTGAGAGAAAATGGTGGTTGGCACCAGTGTCACTGAGGGGACTTTCCCAGGGATTAAGATTTCTTGCTCCTGTTCTAGCCTTGGGGAGAGGTTTGTGACTGCCCTGTGGATGGAGGAGCAGCTGGTCAGACATTACATGCCCTCTAATGCAGGGCTAGTCTGTCAGAAACCGAATAAGCCATCCTCACCCCAACCTGAATTTCCTGGAGATGAGAGGGCAGAGCCACCCAAGCAAGCTTTGCAGGAGGCACCTCGGCTTTGGCAGCAGCAGCACACCATGCAGACAGCTCTCGGTGAAGCTGGACCCTGCCCAGTCCTGCTGCCCCGTGTGGAGGTCTCCCAACCCCAGTTCCCAGTGGTCCTGGGTCTGCTCTTACTCCATGAAGCACCACACTGTGTGTCCCTACAAACCCAGCACAGTTATCTCCCACCTGATTCATTGCTATGTGGATACTCAAAAGCTGACTGTTATATAATACTGTCTTTACAAAAAAGGACTTTATTGCTCTTTCCCTTTTTATAGTATGGGAGTGACATATTTGTTCCATTTCTCTTAGGTATAGGAGTCTTAGCCTGCTGCACTCGAGTTTCTAATTCTTTTCCCATCCCTACCTATGAATCATAGGGTTTTTCACCTCTTCTTCCACTTATGCACAACACACAGCTGGGATACTTCTTCATTTACACTATTTTGCACATCTTTAAGAAGTGCTGCCTATGCTACCAAGCCAACACACGTCTCACACAGATGTTAGAGCTTTTAAGACCCAAAGAGAATGTTTCTGAGAAAATTCAAGAGCAGGGCACGAGAAGAGGCAATCTCTTTTCCCTTCATTCCTAAGGATCATAGCAGCAAGTATAGCAGTATAAAATTAAAACCAAAGCCAACATGCAGGGAAAAAAGAAAGTATCTACCATCTGACAGATAGACAGGACTGACAAATAGACAGGACAGACATGGTTATGGCATAGAAACTCTTTAGATAAATAATATTTATTCTAACACTTCATCATCGCCGTATCAGCTAGACACTTTGTTGGTGGGGAGAAGAGAAAAATAAAATTTATCTTGCCATTTTTGCTTTACTAGGGAATATGTAACAGTTGGCAGTGTAATACACTTTTTATTTTCATGAGTTATGGATGTGCATGGCCATCCCTAAAAAATTGAAATAAAAACTGTATTACACCGCCAAGTCTCATATATTATATTTATACCATACCAGAGGAGGTGTCTGCAGAGCAACTATAGATATAAACTTTTATTATATCTATAGTTTCTCATGTTATTAGTATAGTTGTGAAAATAATAGGATTTACTGAAGGTTGTTATTCCCCCTAGCATCACTGATGTGGTATAAACAATATATTGACCTTTTGGATATTTTTGAACCATTGCAACGGATTTGAAAATGTGGTCACCTGATGTGAATAGCCTGAGCTCTTGTCCCCAGTCTAAGGCAATGGGCTAATAGTGCCTTTGTAAGGCAATATTCAGATTAGCCTCATAACGTACACCCTGATACTACTGACAGTGCTTCCCTTTTCTCCTTCTCAGTGTGTGGGGAGCACTAACCAAACTTCAGCCCATCAAATAAATGCAGAGAGGGCGTGAAGGCCCTAGGCTGCAGCAGGCTGCAGTCTGGCATAGCACTCCATCACCATGCTTAGGTTCCTACAGGAGAACGACAAAGAAATTTGCCACTGAAATGAGTAAAGCCCAGAGACCTTGTTAAGCAAGACCTTTGCAAGACCTTTCCAGGTTTTCCAGATGGCATTCATACTTCTTGGCTGATTTCTCAGCTTCCTCCCAAGGAAAAACCCTTCCCTTGTGGGGATGCATTGGCTGCTCCTTTTTCCTTAGCCCTACAGAGAATAGTAAAAGAGCACCTACTCAGTCCTGCTACGGAGGTCCCATGGAACTCAACACTGCAAGGTCACAGCAAAGCATCCACACGGGAGGACCCTCTGGGTACTGGATCAGCCCTACTGATGGGCATGAAGATGTTATGGAGGAAGAAAGCTGTCACAGATGCTCATTGTAACACGGGTGAGCTCCGCTGTCCTGCACACACCGTGGAAATACAGCCTCTCTCCAATGCAAGGGAAATAAGCCCATTGACAAGTTGCATTAGCACAAAGGTATCTGCTCAAGTTTCCTGAGCACAGAGGCACAGGAGAAGCCAGGAGCACCTGTTTACTGATGGGAAATGCCATTAGAAATGGGTCTGGGAGAGCAGCGTATTTATAGCCTCACACAGCACCATATGGTGCATGGTAACAGAAATCTTCAATTGAGATAGATAAGCAAATGCAAATTTCAGCTTAGGTTTGGCATTTTTTAATTATTTTTTAGCAATCATTTTATTTGATTTGCTCTCCTTGTCTTTGAGTGCTCAGGCTGACTTGGATGTATCTTGCCCCTTGCTTTCTGGAGAAGGCCATAGGGGCATACAGCTTTAATTGTTTATATAAGCCTATGTCCACTGGAAGAAGGGGAGGGGGAAGCGTGGAAGAAAGGATATGCCTGGGGATGACAGGCTGAGAAGCTGAAGTCAAAAGGACACCCAGCTCAGGCCCTTAGGGCTGGAAAAGCAGCCCTTAGAAATTTGAGGTCAGTCAGGCCAGAGGCAAAACTGATTTCTTTTTAATCAAGCTTAATTGTTTGTATTAATACATAAATTTGTGCACAGTGATTCAACTCACCTTTTTAGCAGACCTTTAAAGGAAAATTTTTTTAAAAAACTTTTTTTTTTTTTTTTGGCAAGGTTACTCCTAGGCCTAAGTCTGTAAATGACATTTGGGTTTTTAAAGGGCTGATGTCGTCCTTCGAAAATGCAGCGGTTACCCTACTATTAATGCACATCCAGCACAACCCAGAAGATTCTTAATTTCCTACCCTATTGCCATTCCCCTGTTCATCGATTTAAAATCAGTGTAGCTCAGCTCCAGCCCTTTTCTATAACTCCTACAAGTTCAGTCTTCTCAGGAGTGACTATGGGGCCGTGACCATGGGGCACTGCCTTTTATGTCAGGATTGTACCAGCCCTGGCTGGCAAAACTCTGTGCCACCGCTGTGCAAGTATTTAGTAACTCCTGCTAACATGAAATCCTCTAAACTAGCAGTCCGAGTAGTCTTACATCAATCTTTCCCACCTTTCTTTGCATCTCAGCTCAAGAGATACCATATGGAGAATGAACTTGTATCCCCCAGTGGGACTCTACCTCTGGGTCAGGACAAAGTGTCCAGTGATGCCTGCAATGGTCCAGGGCTTCCTTGGTGAGCAAATAGCATCCTCCAAAATCCCGGGTGCTCAGTCTGCCACCACGCCACACGCCCCACACGCGCCACACACCAAAACGCATAGGACGTGCTTTTGTTAATGTGTTAAGGTAACTGATGGCTCACTGAGAGGCCTATGTAATGATTGTAGTTTTGCTGATTTATTAAGTGCCAATGGTGTTTTAATACTGTTTGTGTTTCAGAAATAAAGATAGTCACTGCCCTGAAGGCTTACAGTCTGAAAGACAGATACACACAATACACAACTCCCTATGGATACTCAGAAGAAAGATTTTTTTTTATTAAGGAGCTATTCTGATTTAATTTGCTTCTTTAATGTAATATTGGAGCAGTGCAGGGTTGAGTGTCAGCCAGCTGAAAACGCTTCTCTGCTGGGCTACAAAGACTGCAAGAGGAGCATTGGCATGTGGGGAGAGGGGATGGGCAGCCCCAGTCTGACTCCATCAGAGTTTCAGGATGTGAATTCCTGGCGATTTGCTCCATGACCAGCAACCTCCATCAACCTGCTGCATACCGGGGACTCTCGCTCATCAGCCCAAGCCAGGAAACTTAAGCTACAGGGAATGCGCTAAATTAAAACTTGGTGTTAAAGGACATGATGGCGCAGTGACGGGAGTTTCTGGCTGTTTCACAGCAGGGTCGTTGAAGCAAGCGGTGTATATTGTACGAGGAGGCAGAAGGGTTTAAGATTTTATAGGCCCCTTATGGACAGTGAATTTGGCACCCACCTAGAGTTTCTGTTTTGCTCTGCGGTCGAGATCGCCAGGATGGATGAGGTCGATGGAAATGGGCTGACATTCACTCAGCCCCTCTGCTCCCGTGCTGCCAGAGAGCAGTTAATCCGGGAGGCAAAAGGGAACAGGTGGTACATCCAAGAGATCCTACATCCAGGCATCCACGTCTGCAGCACATGCATCTCGATGCATGCACAGGCGTGTGAGCCTTTGTCAGCCTAGAACGGCCTGGAGAGTCAGGATTTTAAGGGGCTGGCAGCAACTTCTGTGGTGTCATGCAAAGTCAGAGCCAGAGAAAGGCAAATTCAGCCCTCTCTAGCGTTTTGCAGGCTTGACAATGCTGCCTTCTGCACAGCCTCCTCCACCGCAGCGGCCACGAGGACTCTGCCACTCGTTTACCATTATTACACCCAGGGAGGGCCCTGCACTCCCACACAGAGTGAGCTGGGGGGAGACACGATAGTCCTTATTCTTTCACTTAAACCAGTGCCAAAATCAATCTTGAAATATTATCTCAAAGTTGCTTTCAACTCGATCTGGGTGTTTCTTTACTGCTGGAATATCACCCTGTACACTCGAATCGTTATTACATCACACTAATCTAATTTAAATGCATTTTTACTGTACTTGGTTTAATGAATGTGGAATGTGTCACTATGAAATTGCACCATTAATTTGATAAATAGGACTTGAAGGTATAATTTTTTCCAGCATTGCAGACTAATGAAGCTAAAATACATATATAATAAGAAGTGTAAATAATAAATTATTCTTAGGAGCAAAAAAATTAATTAGATCTTACCACAAATTGCATCTCAATGTCAAAGTTTTTTTACACTACTGACTTTCAAACTAGTTGGAACATGACTGTGATCCTTGGAAAGTTTCTCAAGTAATTACTCTGTGTACATATATTTGGAAATATACATTAAGAAATGACTTTAGTTCATACTGGTCCTTCACATACAGCTTTCTCGTGTTCCCTGCTGTTACGCTTGAATTTTAATAACATTTAAAGGAATTCCCGTTATTATTTGTTCTAAATTTCAGCATTTAATTTATTCTTTAAGACTTGAGAAAACTCTTTTTTTAAATTCCTGACACTGATGAGAGAGCAAAATTAGGACATGCTGCATGCAAATTCTCTGCAGAAGCGACCATGCCCCCGCAGGTAGCTCGCTGCTTCTGCTGTTGAAATCAATGGGAGTTTTTGCCACCGACTTCAATAGGAGAAGAGACTACTGTACAAAGCACGCTACTTTTCACCGGTAATGGAAATGTCACAGCGGTGCCATTCAGGAAGGAAACCAAGTGGAGGGAAATTAAAGAGGAAACTCCAGTCTTGTGCAGTTTAGTTGCTGATAGCTCATCTCACTCAGCCTACCGCACCCTCAGCCGGTTACACAGTGCTGCCTGGTTTAGCATTCTCTGCCTCTTTGTCATTTCTTATTGAGTCCACAAAGAAAGGTTTTATCTCACTCCTCTGGAAAAGAAAGCACCTAGAGATTGAAGAGATCAGGTGGCATTTCACCTCTAGTTTTCTTCATTCCCAGCTGGAGAGCTTTGAATGCTCTGCACAGCCAACTATTCTCTGACTATTCTATAGCTAGATGAAGGACCATTGGCCAAAATGTCATCTTTAACCTTATTTTCTATTCCTAGTCTGTAGTTTAACAACCAACATTTTTACTTCCCGTTGCTTGATTTGCAGCCAAAATTCTGACGTGTTATCAGTTTTGTTGCCAGATAACGCATTAAGCCTTACTAAGGGGTAAACATAATGATCTTCATTAAACCTTCTAAATGAACCCACCTCCTGCTTCTTCAGGTGGAGGAAGGCATTGACAAGGAACACTGCTGAAGTGTCTTACAGCTATTTTCCCCTTGCAAGCAGAAGGAGGGAGAGATGAGTGGCAGCTTTTAAAGAAGAAAAAAAGTTAGATAAACATGAAAGGGTTTGTGAGATTTCCTTTCTTAATGGCAAAGTTTTCCAGCAATAAATCACAATTCAGTCCATGCCATTAGTTTTGGGGGCATTATATCCTCTCATTAAAGTGCATAAACAATTATATTTATTGAAGGTAATGTACTGTGTAGTGCATTATAACGACACTCATTAACATATGTAATCATCATTTGAATGGGCTTTACTACAATGTAAACTGATAATGGCGTGATTACCCACTGGGTTATTAACTTTTCAGTCCTAAGATAATAAAAGGTGATACAAGAAACAAAAAGCACATGTGCATTGCCCTTCACATGTGATTTATGTGTTTCACTGTGGAGCTATGAACACAGGTACATATCATTGGGGAGACTGGCTCTTTATTGCACATTGTATTTGACAGAATAATAAATGTAGCTGAATGGCTCTTGGGTGGGCGTCTGGGGAAAAAAAGTCCTGCGAATAAGGCAGCCACTACTCCAAACTGCAAGACCCAGCAAAGGAAATAATTTTGTCTGTCTCTCTGTCTCTGTCTCACTGGCACTCTGTGGCTTACAGATCTTCATATGCTCTGTCAGACTCGCACAGATTAAGGAAAAAAAATCTGTCTTCTTTATGTTTCTCCTCCTCCCTCCTTCTCAGCCCACCACACGCTCCTCTCTGCCTGGGCTCTAATCGCTGGTTATGAGAAAATGCAGGGATGCACTATGCTAGGGTACCTGTGTGCTAAGGTATTCATATTATGCTAAGTATGTATCAAACAGATGGTTTCAGGTATTGAAATGCAGGCTTAGCTGCAGTATCAGAGAATAGATTTATCAGTTTGCTGGAGCTTCTCTTCTCTAAAATGCCTGTTTGGAAGCATCAGAGGTATTATAAATACAGCTTATTTGTGTAATTTATCAGCCCTCTCCGGGGTTTGTCTCTATGGAATCTTAGTGCCTTAATTTTAATGAATGAATCTGAGTTTGTTTTAGGAGGGGATGAGTTAAGAAATGTTAAAATAAAAAAGACCCACAAGCAGCCATTCAAAAAAGCACCAGTTACCAACAGACAGGGCGTCTCCAACATTAAGTACTCCAACATATATGCGAAAGTGAAAAATGATGCCTAAGTCTGCAGTGCCTCCAGTGATCTGAAATACATGGGATATACCTGATGAGACGTTGTAGCAGTAGTAAGACCTGTTTCTCCACTATACTTTGACTTGCGGACAAGGTACAGATATGTTAATAGACGATACGAGTTTGTGCTGACACAGCGCCAGTACAGAAGTGTGTGGAGCCGGTGACTGGAGAGTTCCCAAGTGGCAGAGAAACAGACCGATAGGTCTGAGCCAAACTCTGATGGCTTATAGTACAGAGGGTGTGACAAGGACAAGAACAGGGGTGGCCAGAGCACATCTGGGTCCAGCTGTTTTGCACACCTTCGAGACCATATGCAACAAGGTGCAGAGATTTGCAACTGCGCCAGTCGACGTTAGCAGCCACACAGTCCTAGGTGCAAAGAGGTAGCATAAAAAAGCCTGTGCCCAGAAAAAAAAACCAAACAGCCCACAACCCTGAGTTTGGTGGCAGATATGACCAAGCAGAGAAATAGAAGGGAACACCATTGAAGAAGAGTTAGTGCTGCCATTAAATCATATTCATGTTAATATAGTCATCTCTTCCTTTAGAAATTGTTTGAAATTATATTGTTTGGAACTTCTATTAGCTTGGCATTCCTTTAAGGAGTCCTCTGTCAGTTCCTGGCCCTTGAAGAGGCTAAATATCTGCACTTTCAGCTCTCCATGGAGTTCTAGAAAGCTCTGGGATGGTTTATGGTTTTCCATTAGCCAAGGGTCTAATAGAGTCCTGAGATCCGTTAAGTGGGAAATTCTTCTCATGGAAAGCAATATACCGTAATTCTTTGCTAAAATCTGAGCCCACACAAGAAATTTGAGCTTGTGGTAAAGACCAGGGTGCAGTAAGTTTGTGCAGGAAATTACTTCATACTGTTTGTTATTGGACTATTTATCCATGACGTTTTAGACAACGGACGTGATGGACTTGATTCGCTCTTGAACCAAACGGGGCAGATGCTCATTAGATAACTGGCCCTGCGGATGGGAGCTTTAAATCACATCCTGGTACTGCAAACGCCTCGTTAGTGATTTGGAAGCTGCTGAGGGGCTAAGGAGAATGAGAACACCCTTCTCTGCTCCAGTGACAGCATTTTTCCAGATCAGCTGTACTCATTTAGGGAGTCAGCGAGGGCTGTGAACCTTGCACTGCTCTGACCTCCCCCCGGCTCAGGCAGACTTTCTGCCGCGGTAGTGCCACAAGCAGCAGACGTGAATCAAACCTATTGTTCTTTCCTGGCTGTGCTAACTTGGCTTACTCTTATTACTGAACTGTTCCTACAGCGTATGAAAGCCCACAGTGAAAAATATAAAATAAGAGTAATATCGTATGTGAAAATACTCTGTACTACCTGAAAACTCAAAGAATCAATGGCTGCATTTGGTATTGTCCGTTCCAGCTGATAACAATGCTTATTCCCACAATCTTTCTTTTCTTATTTCCATCTGTTCAAATTTATGTTTTAGCAAGGAGAAGATTAGAAATAAAAATCATTATGTTTGGTAGCATTTACAACAACTTGGAAGTTTAAAGGTCTCTGTATTTCCTTCAAATCATCAAAATCATCATCCAGTATCATGGATTTTAAGATACTTCACTACTGCATGAAAACAATGTGTGATTTAACTGGAGAACTCTTAAAGACAGGAAAGTAGGGAGAATTAGCATAGAGCATGCAGAAGTTTGAAATCTGTTGAGTTTCCAGTGCTGCCAGAGAGACTGTAAGGCTTAACAGCAGACAAAGGTCTGACCCTCCCCTGGGCAGTGGGCTCAGCCCCCCCTGGAGAGGAGGAAATACCTGGCATTGCTCTGGAGTAATTCCTGCTGCTTCATGTTCACAGCAGAGCTGATGGCTTTGAGGACAGGGGGAGCAAATCCCCTGGCAGCTACTGCAGAAGTTGTGCTAGCGGAGAGGCATTCAGAATGGGTGAAGGGAATGAAAACTGGGCAAGAGATTAACTCCTATGGTAGTCCTTGTGGCACTGCACTTACGTAGTCCAGATTTCAGAGCAGCGCAAATACTGGATTTACTTGGCTCACCAAAGCAAAGTGTAGGCAAGCATTTACTGATGAGGAGGCGGTGCAAAACCTGCCTCAGACTGGCATCTGGTCTTTGCCCTCAGATAGTTTTGTAGTCCTTTGTCGCAGGGAACAACCGTCGAGCAACTGGAGGATTGTGGTTAATCCAGGGAAAACTTGAAAATGAAAGAAAGGAAGACCTCCTGATAGTTTTTGCGCTAAGGAGATATTTTCTTTCCCCTTGTGCCATTGTTCCTCTTGTTTTCAAAGTCTCAACACAAATCTAAGAGCTCTGCATGAAAGGTACAGTAGTCTGGGTATAATTACCACAGCTGCCACAGATGGCTCATTTTAACAAGAGACCCTAGGTAAACCTAGTTGTTTAGCCTGCAGCATAAACAAAAAAATATTCTACTTAAACAAGTAGATCTGGGTCTGTGGAGGTGAAGCTCAAATCTGCCTTGCTAAGTTGTGTCATTAAAAAAGTGCAAAAGACATTGACGGGACATGGGTAAGCTCAAAGCTTAGTTTTAATGTGTACCTGGGCAGTCTCCGAGGAGGAGGAGGTCTGGGTGTTGGGATGCACTTTGCCCTTCAGCTGTGGTCCCCTGAGCACTGCCTGTGAAGTGCAAAGCATCCTCCATTCCCTGGGAAGGGAAGGGAAATTTTAAAACTAGTGGAATTTTCCAGTGGCGTCTACTTAGTTCCTCTAAAAAATCTCATTTCAGGACAAATACTCCAAAGACGGCACTCTGTTGTACACTACTCGTTGCACAGTGTCAGGACTGAGGTTAGTATGTTTTGCGGATGAAGAACTAGAAAGATTCCTCCTGCCTGGTAAACAAGCACTGCTCCAAATCAGGTCAAAGAAGATGGGGATGCAGGATACTCAGTAGAGAGGACATTAACACCTAAACCTGCTTTTCTTGCCAGAGAAAATAAGAGAGAAGAAATGATTTTTAGCTTTCTATATCTGCTCACATTTGTGAACTGGAGCTCCAAATCAATACACATATTCTTTCTGAATGTTCACAAAATGGTATCTGCAGGATACCTTTATTCCTTCCAGCCCTGTATCTCAACCTGCATCAGCAAACTCTCCTTACAGAGGTCCTGCTGACACCAGCTCATTAGCATGGAGCAACTAATTTTGCTTTCCCAGACGCCTCTGCCTGACGGTAATGTCATTAACCTTTCAGTCATTTAGACCTCTGTTATAGTGGCCATTTTTATTTTCTTCCCCAGAAACTGTTGCCTGTGCCTACATGGCATCTCCTAGGTACCAGACTTAGCTAAACACATGCTGTTAATCATCACAGCCTCTCCCCCTCTGTCCTTTACTTGCTGCAGCCACTCTCCTCCCAGTCCTCCCCAGTGCCACTGCCACAACCATCTGCTCCAGCTCCATGCTTCAGTCACCTTACCTGCTGCCTTGGTTTCCTTACGGACTTTAAAAATACATCTCCTGAGCGATATACAAATGTGGAGATGGACATTTCTGTCCTTGACACCAAAGCCCACCGCAAATCACCTCTTCCACACATCTCATTTTTTCCCCACAGGACTGCAAATCCCACCCTGGCAGCATCATCCCTCCGCCTGTTCGTTCCACAAGCACCTTTCCCACACAGCCCCCCACAGAGATAGCCTCATGCCATGTGCTCTTCTAGATCCCATCTTACGATAGGCATCTGCTGCAGCACTGGTGTTAAACAACCTCACCCTAACACCTCTGTAGGAAGTCTACTGACTAACGGGTGTGTCTCCTTTTTTTCCAAACCGAAATGACAGCCTGTGAAGATTTTGTTGTGCGTAAGGTGAGAAGTAAGAGGTTTGTGTTACAGCAAGAAACATTCGGGTTCTCGTTAACGGTAAGGGAAGAGCACAGGCTAAGAAGAAGCTGCCTCAGAAGGCTGTAAAATCTCCATCAGTGGAGATCATTAGGAAGGAGTTACAGAAATGTCTATTAGTGATTAAATAGTTACAAATGTACCTTCCTTAGGACAGAAGAGTGTACTAGGTAACATCACAGGACCCTTCCTATCCCACAACTTTGTCATGTCTTTCAAATCTATGCGTTCATGTGTGCACTTATCTATCGCTCTCTTTTTCTTCCTGCTCTTCCCTTAGCACGCTTTTTACCATTTTCCATTCCTTGGTTCTCTTTCAATAATCTTACTGCTTATTTCACCCAGCCCAAGAGGGGCTTTGGTCCCTCTTGGGACTTCTGGGCATTACTGTAACAGAACCACAAAGATGTAATAACATTAAACCTTTGATTCATTCCCTATCCTAAGCTGTTGTGCTAGTGCTGCTGTGTGCCAATGAAGCAGCTGCATTTTTTTCCTTGGTGAAGGGATTCCTGCATACACAAATTTTGGAAAGCATTTGGGCAGTCCTTTGGGAAGGGCAACACTTAATAAATGTAAATTATTATTATTATTTCACCAACAGGAGTTGCAGAATCTTCAACTGGTCTCTGTTTTAAGAAAATATCCAAGTGGGAAATTAGTGGGATGTGGTCACACTGGGCCATGTGAAAATTAAATTCTAGCAAAATGAACTGAAATGAGATTGATCGTTATATGCTAAGGCACCACAGCCCTGCCATACTGTAGCTGTCAGCACTAAGACAGGAGAACTCTCTCTGACTTCAGCTACTCCTGTAAACAGTAAAGGCAACAAAAAGCTCATTCAGCCTGATTCACTGGAGACCTCTTGAGAAATCAGAAAGGCGGTCGGCTACAATCTGAGTCATTTCTTTGTGTCTTTCTTTATACAACTGTTTTCTGAACTCTGCATAGCTGACCCTGCCATGACATCCAAGGCTGGAGTCTGGTCTTCTCCTTATGCAGAACTGAACTGCAAGAAGAGTTTATTTTTAGGAGTCCCTCCTTTGCTGGCAGTTTTAGATGTTCTCGGGGAGCTTCAGAGACCTGTGCTCCCTTGTGTGTGGTACCTCTGCAAGGAGCTTGGCCCTGGCGTAGCTTTTGGAAGAAGCCCTGGGCACAGCTTCCAGGGCTTTGGGTCACAGGGAAGCCTTGCTGGGCAACCTACTGCTCAACCAGGGGACTGGTGGGCAAGCGAGAGGGTCATAGCACAGGGCCTGTTGCTGGGTCCTGCGCTGCCAGGGCTGTCGGGGTGAGGAACCAAGCATGGGGTGAGCGTCAGACCTGGTTGTGCTCCCAGGGCAATAAAAAGGCTGTAGACTGGTTGGGGAGGTAGGGAATGGGATGAGCTCAGGAGGGCTGTGCAGGGTCAGCCTCTCTGTAACACCTACATAGAAAGCATGCAAAAATAGACTCAGCCTTCTCAACAGACACTGCCTTGGGGTGAGAAATAGGGGCATATGGGTCACCTTTCCAGCCCCGCAGATGATGGGGGAGGACAGCCACTCCCAGACACGGAGCTCCACCATGGCACTGAGACCTGTCCCATGTGCTGCCATACCAGGCACCCGCGCACGGCACCTGGGAAACACGGCTCTGTGCGTCTCTGAGATCCTGCAGAAATCCAGCAAGAAGGTTACAGGAGAAACAGAAAGGAGGAATGGGTTAAGTTGGTGTGCCAACGGGCCTCTTATCTGAGAAAGCTTTTCCTTTTTCTTTCTTTTTCTGTTCCTGTCTTTTATTCACCAAGATCCACAATGTCTAATATGTATATACATGTGTATGGAAATATTAGATTTGGATATGAAAATACGGGCTGCAGGAGCCTGTGGACAATGCTCCCTTTTTAGTTGTTATAAAAATGAAAATAATTGTGAAAGCAGAGAGAAATCTGCAGCTGCTCCAGGCTATTCATACCATAAGAGATCCCATCAGGCCTTCTTTATTGTTGCAGTTTTGGCAAATTATTTTCTTATCACACACAACCTATTCACTTCTGTTCCTGGATAAGCACTTAGGCTCATAAAGCAGTGGGTCAGCAACAGTTTAGCATAGAGCACATGGAAGTGCTGACCTTGGGGACCGCTGGTGCCTGCCCCTCCAAAAAGCAGCAACTGGAGTCAATAAAAAACTGGCCAGGCCAGTCCATTAGCGAGCCCAGCTCTGTCACTGCTCGCATGGCTTACTCGGTGGCTGTGCAGCCTCCTCCTCCTGCCATTGTGTCTCACCTTATGAAATGCAATCAGCGCTCCTTCCCCAGGAAAGCGGGATGTTATCGCTGGCTGCCTCCCTGAAGAGGTACATTTTCCTAGGCGAGGCAAAAATACCTATGTGTGTGCATATACGCCTATATCCATGGTGTGCACGATTGTGCCCAAGGAACGCGCGATATAGATTAGATCAGCAGCAGTGCTGCACTGTCTCCAGGCCAGGCAATGAGTTTATTGTGCCCAACACACATGTGCACTGGACAAATGCTCTGGCATCTTCAGCGTGGGCAGAGAGCATGCTGCTCCTATTATACTAGCCCATTAGGGAAGCAATTTGAAGAAAAATATTTAGCAATTTGGAAGGAAGCAAGGTTCCAGAATGGCTTGTTTCTGTGTGACAGCCTGCCATGTACAGATGAAAGGGAAGGCTTATAACAAATTTTCATTACCCGCAAATAAAAAAAAAAGCAACAGCAGGCAAAGCAAGTGCTTTCAGGCTGAGAGGTGTGGCCAGAAATCCCCCCAGGAGACCACAAAGGAGCCTCAGCAAAATAAATCAATCAATCTATCAATCACTTACACTTGCATAGCGCCCTTTATGAAAATGGCAATCAGTGCCTGACAGCCTGTCAGACCTTGGCCTTCAAGTCTTTGCCTCAAAACTAGTCATTAAGTTCACCAAAATACAAGCTACAGCTCCCTGCTCTCACTCGGCGTCCTTGCTCACCTTCCCTAAGCCGCCACAAATTCTCCATAGAAAAACATTCTTTGCTCAGAGCAACTGTGACCAGGGTAGGTGACACTGTGCAGCAGAGGAGGGTCTGTAAACAACACACGCATTTCAGATTTGCTTTGTTCCCATTCTCTGCTGCAAATTTGGATCCAACGTTTAGCATCTGAGCTTGTTTTGCAAGGAGCGGTGCCATCGGAAGCAGAGTGTATCGCTCCAGTACAAGCAGTGTCTTGCCTCGCTCGCCTTTTGCTCAGGAATTTGTCTCCAAAGCAGAGTTCATGGAGCAAATAAAATACCTCTGTGGAAAGAGGTGTCCACTAACACACTATTGCGCTTTGCAGTCATATGGAACTCTGCCTGCTGTGAGTACAGATGAAGGTAGCCCTCTAGATACAACTTCTAGGTTTGTCAGTCATTTAACTCTCTTGTGCTGAAGTGTGGCACAAGACGTTCCTCTACTAATCTACAGCTCACTCCCCCTCACCAAAGCTAACTGAAGTCTCTTGGCTAATCCCCACACAAATAAAACTCTCCAAGTGAAGAGATTTGTTTTTAGAAGAAGCACAAGAACTTTAGGCTGTGGCATCCTTAGGCTTTAGCTTTACTGATAAAAACAGAATTCGGGTACAGACTCTGGTTTAGAAAGTCTCCAATCTGGGAACCTGTGTTTTTTGTGCTATATAGCCTTTCACAGATGTTTCTTCTGTGAGTTTATCATATTACATTTGGGACCTCAAGATCCTGTGACTCCGAGTTTCCTCCTTTTGTTTATTTTATGCTCGCTGCCCAATATTTTCATTTGACGACCCCTTTTTCTTTCACTTTGAGAAGTAATGAACAGTAATCTCCATTTCCTCCGTTTGCCTTCTGTGTGCTTTTATAGACCTCTGCCTTATCCCTCCTCGATTATCTCTTTTTCAGGCTAAAAACTCCAGCTCTATTTAATCTTTCTCACGTTCGGGAGCTGCTCCACAGCTTTGATCACCTTTTTGCCCTCTTTTGTAAGCCTTATGGTTTGACCCCATATCTTTTGAGCTAGAAGGGCAGGAAAGCGTATGTGCTTGCATGACATGTTTACTATTTGTTCTCTATTCATTTCCTAGTAATGCCTAAAATTCTTTTTTTTTGTTTGTTTTTAGCCACAGCTAAACATTTTTAGCTCACTTTTTCATAAAGTCTCAATCACACTGGCTCTAAGACATCTTTCTGAAGTACCAACAGCTAATTTTTATCTCTGCATCTTGCTTGTATACTTAGGGTACTTTTTCTATATATATGTTACTTTGGATGTATTAGCATGGAATCTCACCTGCTATTTTATTACCAAGTTGCTCCATGATCAGTGTCATGAAGCTCTTCCATAACTTATTGCAGTCAAGTTTGGATTTTACCATTAAACATAACATTGCACCATTAGTAAATGGCATCAGAGCCATTTTCATTCTCTGTTTTATGATTATGATGCAATACAGGGTCTCGGCAGCATATTCTTGGGACTCCACCCAGTGACATACTTCCTTTCTGTAAATAATTATTTTTTACCTCATATTTTTGTTTTTTTCATGTCTTTCATATATTTTATATATTTCATATATTCATGCACTGATCGTTGTTCTTTCTCAAGGGAACAATCACCTTCATGCTGAAAAAAGAGCACATTGTCACGGTCATTTTAAAAAGGATATGTCATCCTTACATACATATTTTCACACCATTTCCAGCACGTCTCCCTTCCACCTCAAGCCCTCAACCTGACTGAGGACCACTACAGGTCACAGAACTGGAGAATTTGGATTTGGGGAGGGGGTGAAAAAGAGGCACCCACCCAGCAGCATCCTTCCCACCTGTACACTTTGACATCACACAAAATCCCCTGTCCTTCTCTGTAAACTCTGCACCAACTGTAAGATGAACCAACACAGTAGCTTGACTTCTCATTTAGATATAAGCGGCAGACAGCCCCTATTAAGAGTTTAATGTATATTCTACTTGATTATATGCAACTGTTTTGTGGTCCTAGGAAGAGAGACCTGTTACACTAGTGCCCACTCCCGGGAGAGCAGTGTCCTGTCCTCTTCCATGGGCAATGCCTGAGATGCTGACATGGTCAAAACGCTGCAGCTTTACTATGAGTTTAGCCATAAAACTGGTGAAGGGAGTGAAGATTGGCTCTTCATTTATAAGATTAGAACTTACTAATACCTTCAGTAAGACTTCCAAAATGTCCTTACAAGAAACGTATGGGCAGCCATGAACGTGGGCCAGAGTTTGTTGTGGTTTTTTTTATGTCTAGTTCTGCACATTTGCTCGGTGTTTTATGCAATTGGGTTTCCATTAGTGCACAGAAATGATTCCATTTTCTAGCCCTTTTCTCAAAAAGGAATGCCAGTAAAGCTCACAGGTGAGGATAACACGTAATGTGAGCAGCTTGAGGCAGAATTAGGGTCTCCACGATAAGCTTTTGTGTTTAACGCCTCCATTCATTTTCCCTCTCTGGAGATTTTGGAAACCTCCATTAATGACTGAAAATTCCATCGAGATGGAATTTTTATAAATCTTTTTTAAGCGAAGAGACAGAAGTCATTAATTCCTAATAGCTATCAATTAAACCTGAATCTTTTTTCCTTTCCACTTACATAATATTTTCTGATTATGTGAATTCCTGTTTCTTTACTTGCCTCTTTTGGCCAGTGGGTTTTGGCTTCCTTTTAGGCACTCATAGAAACTGAAATTAGGCAAACATTTAAACAAGATGGGAAGTTAAAGCCATAAATTGCAGGTTTTCCTGATATTTTTCACCTTAATTCCTGTTTTTCTAAGGGGGAGACACCTTGCCAAATATCATTGGGAAAACAATTGTAAAAGTGGGGAGATAAAACATTGGATGTATTTGTTTGAATACTGTGTAAATATCCAGTTTTCATGTGGATAGATAGGTACAATACACAGATAGGTAGGTTGTTGGGTAGACAGAGATAGACAGACAGGTAGATATATTCAAGAGATCTCTTACTTTGGAGGGTGGAAACTTGAACAAAGCTTGGAGCCAAGAGATTAAAGAACAGAAAATGAAAGAGAAGAGACACAGAAAAAAAGAAAAAGACAGAAAATAACTTTAGAGCAAGTGACATAATATTTTTTATTTGCCCTTTATTTCCAATTGCATTTGAAATTGCAGAGTTGCTAGAATTTAATCACCCATGTTCTCAAAATAACTGCAGGTATTTAAAGCTGGGCACCTCCTGCTTTTCAGAGGAAGCTGACCCCTGCTTTTATCAGCTATTAAATAAGCTATTTTTAAAATATGTAGATTGGACTATAAAGCAGCTCGGTTGGATTTCAAGCCCTTCATAATGTAGACATCAACTGTATTCAGCTGTATCTCATATATATATAACCTTGTACCATAAGTTGCACTGTAGATTCCTGATCCTTGTTGTGGGTCTGAACACAGTTACAACATGAATGTTTGTATGTATCTGTGTGTACAAAAGAAACACTTTTTCTTTTTTTTAAGTTGAAATGCCGCATTTTCAAAACTTTGACTATACTACATCCTCTGTATTTGCAAACACGTCTAAGCATACATGCAAAAAATGCTGGGCATGCTAAGGAGTGAGCCAATTCCCTCTGTTGTTCTTGCTATGTACATAGCAAGCTGCTGGATGATGAGGAGAGAAAAAACGAGGGAAAATATCCTTGCCAAGTTTTGGAAAAGCAGCACTGTTGCATTACAGAGAATGTTTCCTTCTGGTCAGGGGACTCTGCCTATCTGTGCTGAGGAGAAGGCTGCAGGAGCCTGGAAAAGGCTTGCCGCTGTCTTTGCTTTGCCATGTACCACTGTTGCATGGGTTCCATCAAATTGAGCATGCATTCGTCTCAACATACGTATATATATATGTACTTACACAGGTAAAAATAGATAAATATCAACTCAAAATACAGACATTTATGTGTGCATATGTACACATACACATTCTCACATGCCGTCTGAACTCAAAGACAATAGAGATACACTCTCATGTATGAAGGTTACTCCATATTTTAAGGCTAAGTTTTAGTATTGACCTTGTGTCTAGGAATCAGGTTCTCATCCAGAAAACAGAAGGACGCGCCATCCTCAAAAATTTTGCAGTCTGAATGTTGTCAATGTGCTCTCAACAATCTAATCCCAGGTGCCAGTCCATGAAAGGAAAAAATAGTGTGATGTACATTTTGCTGGGAGATGCTGAGTTTTAAGTATGTCTTGCTGCAAATACTGGAGAAAAACTCCCAAGAAAGGGAGAATGCTGCCTGTTTTTAACTTCTGTATTCTCTCAACACCTTGTCCAATTTGTCTTATATCTTAATGAAAAAATTCATTTTGCCGTAAGACTTTAACAATGTTGAAATTTCATTTCATTGAAGAGTGGAAAGCAGCAGGCAAGAGAAAATAGAAGTCTGTTTTCTATTAGAAGGTTCATATGATGCCTAACTGGTGGAGAGACTAGTGTCTTTCCATAGTATGTTTAACACTTAAGGACCAGGAAAATGACTGTGAACTTTCTTCCTTGTTTGATTTTGAATTTAATTTTACAGTAAGGTTTTTTTCCTTAAGAATTCTGGTAGTGAGGAAAACACCTTCTGACAGAAGAAAACAGAAAGTTGTTGCTGGAACCATTGGGGCTTTCTCAAAGTTTTGGAAAAAAAAAAAACATTAAAAACCTACAAATTTTGTTACCATTTTCAACTGTATCATCCATTCCAATGATGAACTGCACTTCCTATGTCTGTATTTACATCAGATGTTGATATGCCACCTTCCTACAAGAATTTTAATTATTTTTTATTATATTTTCAGCCATTTTCTCTGTAATTTTATGTTTTATGTTATACTTTAGCTTCAATGAACTGCCTATTAGCTTGCTGCTCTATATGGAAGCTGATGCATTCTAAGATCTCCTCCGGGTCCTCCGTATAGCTCTGTTCCAGTGGTGGTGTTTTTATTTTATTTTTTTACAACGACTTTTGATTCATTCTGTACATCTAATTTTCCCCACATAACATCAGTAAAAGAGAATATAGGAGGGGGATGGTCTCCTCCAAACAGGGGGTCTCCCACTTGGCTTTGATTTGCTTGGCAATCAGAGATTTTGTGTACAATCTCTCGCAGCAAAAGGTGAGAAATGCAGAAGCACCGGCTTTTAACAAAAATACAGACGGCAGCAGGAAGTCTTCTCTGCCCAATTACAAGGTGATCCCAGTTCATTTTTATGGTTTGATTTTTTTTATCACATATGTTTCCAAACACAGTCCTGATATCCTGTGGGGATGCTTTTGTAAAGAGCCAGAGCTTCTGATTTAAGGAGCTTCAAAAATAGCTCTCTGCCTCTTCTGTCTGGAAAAGAGCAGTCATGTAACAACACATTTATTCTCTTTGAAAAATAGAAGGATGTCAAAAGAAAAGTTCACAGTGAAATTAGGCTGATTTGTTTTGTGGTCCTGTGATTTTTGCTTCAGATGTAGGAGGGGAAAAAACAACAGTTTGTTTAATGGGCAAAAATTACTATTAAAATGAATTTTGTGCTCAGAAAACTCCTTTGCCAAATAGGCAGTGTCATCAATTATACAAGACCCCTGGAAAAAAATATAAATAAAAAAAGCAAACTAGATATCCATGGATGGATTTTTTTTCCCTGTAGTCAGCATACAACTCAGCCCTCATGTTCAGAGAGGGAAAACCTCATTAATTTTGATATAAATGATCAGCAGTTCCCACAGATTTCCTCTCTGTTGTGACGGATGCTAACTGGGAGTCTTCTAATATCGCCCTCGCCTAGTGAGAACAGCTCCCAGTGATGCCGGTCAGGAGGAGCTGCCATTTGGGACACGGTGAGAAGTCATCAAGGCATTCCTAGGTGTGATTTTTTTTCAGGCAGGACCACCCAGAAAAGCACTGCCCAGGGTACCAGCAGAATTCACTCTGCAAATTTTGTACAGCTTCCTCCCACAGCATCATCTGAATAATTACATCCTGCATATCTGCATTAATGAATTCCTTCTCTATGAAACTCACAGAGAAAATTACCCAGATGGTAAAAGAGAATGGCATGGCCATCTTCCTCCTCAGCGTGCTAAGTCAGCCCAACATGCATATAATGATGCTAACACAGGTGGGAGGTGGACACCCAGATGGTGCAGTGGCTCATCCTCAGCATTTCCACTCGTGTGGCAAGTATGACTGTATATCCCCTGGAGACTGATTTCAGGCACACAGGGTGCACTGCGTAGCGCTTAATGATAGACAACTTTCTCCTAATGATGTGGCTTGCACCAATTTGTGTTTCTCCAGCAACATTTCCCTTTTAAGCAGGTTGGACTCCTCTGTCCCTAGGTAGCATGCCATTCCCTCTCTCCCTCTCTCACGCACACAATGTCTCAAACCACCACATTAGAAACAAAATACAAATCAAACCAAAAATGAAAAGCAGTTTGAAGGTTCTGTCTGTTGAAACAGAGACCTAGCCCAGAACACACAGTGTCCACTGCATCCAGGTGCCCAAAGGGAAGCACCCTATATTCTCAGTGCGGGAGGGGACAGGCGGTCCTTGTGGGGCTGTTTTCTCCGTAACCTCTAAAATGAGGTCAAAAGCCAGAAAATCTGAGTTCTCGTACTTGCTCCACAAACACACTTCCTCCATGATTTTGGAAAGTTGTCAACAACATCACCTCATGTCTAACACCAGCGGGGTCAAAATTCCCACTAGCTTGAGGTTCGAGCCTACAATTTCTCCAGGTCTCATCCAGCCTGTCTGTGCAATGGAGATCATAACACTGTAGGTAGTGTTGTTATTACACTTGCTTCCTGCAAACCTGTCTCCATTTGAGATTCCCCAACTAAGGTCGATAGAAAAAAGCCAAGTATTAATAGTCATTTTTGATGGTGCTGAAGATTTTTAAAAATGTAAAAACAAACCTAAAAGTCCACTCCCAAGAGTTCCCCGTTGTTCTTTCCCTCTGGCCTACTGATTTCTTCATATGGCATGTCCAAGAAAAGCACCATGAATATCTCCATAAATAATCAATGACTCATAATGTAAATAGTTCCAGGATATAGGAAAAAGCCATACAGAGCATAATCATTTACAGTGAAGAGTTAGCACATTTGTTAATAGTGTACTGAATTCTTAAATAGTATAGCTGGCTGGAAATTTAGCTACCAAGCTTAAAAGAAAATACCAATTCTTTGTAATGGTTCTTCATGAAAAAAAAACAAAACAGAGAACCTGTGAAATGTCACCTCAAAACATGGATGGTTATGCCAAGAACCATAAAAAAGCACATGGCTGGGCAATGGTAAGCAGCTAGAGCAACTGTACCAAATTTTGGGAAAAGCAAACCGCTATCTGGAAAATGAGAATGGATATAAAGATATTCCAGTATTTCAACCAGAAATTGGATGGTGTAGTATTGGGGGACATTTTTATATATGCTGCAGTCCCCCCTTCAGTCACAAGGTGGTGTGTGAGGAGCTTGTGTAGGAAATGTTAGGAGTTGTCCCTCTTAGCAAAGGTTGAAGAAAGACAGAAAGGCTCTGCTGCAAAGAAGTGCTGGAGCTAATGCACTGAAATCTGTCATTGTTTTGAAACACACTTATTCAGACAGCGCGGTAAACAAATTCATTTATTCATATATGAAGGGAGGATGGGAGCTTCAGATGTGCCTGTGCCATATATAAAAGGACCGTTGATTTTCTATTACCTAAAGAAACAGGAGAGAACAGGGAAAATATGGCTCTCCAGTCAAGATTTGCATTTCTTTTTGTTCTTCTCATTGTTATGATATTAAATGTAATATACGGAAATACATAAGAAGAACAAAAGAATCTCTTCTGTAGCTCCATTTTACATTGTTCATATTCCAGAAAGCAGCTGTCGGCTTTGTGTGTCTACCCAAAAAATTGAGAGATGGGAAGTGAAGGAGACTTTTGTGAGGAAGGGAACATTTCTGCCTGTATACTGGACACGCTTTCCCTTGAACACACAAGCAATAGCATCATGTTCCCAGACTGTTACTTGAGAATGCAAAATAAAAGAAGATGTTCCTAATAACAATCAGAGAAGTAAAACCAGGGCAAATAGTTACCATCTTCCAGGGCATCATGTGTAACACATCGAAGTAACTTCTAAATAATGTGAAAACATTTGGTTTGTTTTCATGGTGGATATACCACTGTCTCCCATGTGATTTAATGAAGTCATAATCCTGCCTATTGCTGGGAAGGTGATATCCTGCTTGCATGTGAGCCCCATCATTTTTTCTCTCCATTACCTGGTGCAAGATTCCAATATGCAGTCACCTCCTCTGGGAGGTCAGCATAATCCAAGCAGGAGAAGCGATGATCTTGGAAATGTGTAGCATATAAGTCACTGCCAGAACAGCAATATATGTCAGAAACGCATGATATGTTATAAAAAGCCCTGTTTGATTTTTTTATGATTTTTAGAATTACACACGCCATACTGTGTTGCTGATCTTGTTGGAGAGATGTGAATAAGCTCTAAGTGAAAAGACCTCCGTGAAACCACTCTGTACCTTCTATATATTTATACACTCCCTTGCTTAATATTTGTTACATAGTAAAATACTTACCTTTTGCCTTTCTGATTTGGGCACCACTCCAGCTCTTGCTAAGGTCTACGAAAAATTTCAGATTGTAGGATCAAGCTCACAAGCGCTTGATTTTGTTAGCTGGTACAAAGTCCTTATACATCACTTCAGCTAAACTTTCACAGATGTTGGAAAACAGAGTTCCTCCGTACCGAGGCAATGCACTGTAATGCCTAACACTGGTGTAGATTTCGCCTTTATCTTTACGCCTGTGATGAAATTGTGCGTGTGCTGTTAATCTGTATATAGCTAAAGATGAAATACAAACCCCCTCTTTCAGCTGCTGGAGTAACTGAAAATCTCCTACTAAAGCGAAGTCCCTTACAGGTTAGATTTACAATACATGAATAAGAAAACTTAGCACTGATACAGATCTTTTTATTTTCAAAGAGCGTTAGAAACATTAACTGGCCTTTCCAGGCTCCCCAGTGAACTAGGTCAGTATCATTATTCCTGTTTTACGCAGGGAGAAAGTGGGACAGAGAATCATGCCACTGGCCTGCATTGCCATTTCCCAGAGAAATACGCAGGCACGGAGGGATTCAACAGAGCACCCGTGTGCATGCGTAGTGCTCCTCTGCATCTCTCCTCAGGACCTCTACCACCGTGGTTTCAGAGACATAAAGTTTGCTCTCTATATCTGAGCAGTGCAGAGAAACGATGGTGTGAGCACAGAGGCAGCCGGAGCATGGCCAGGGAGGGGGCAAGATAGTGCAATATATGAAGGTGTGACAGTAGTGGGAGCAGACACGGACATTTTAGCTTCCCTGTGGTCAGCCTGTGCAGCCGCAACAGGAACATTACAAGGGCAAAAACACTGGCCATCGGTGGTGTTTCTTCTTGCCCACTCGTGCACCGCTGGCAGCTCCATGCTGCTGCACAGACGTGCCCCGCAACTGAGCTGGGACAAAGCTCAGACATGCACCGATAAGCTTGTTCGCCCTCAGCTGGCAAAAGCAAACTCACCTCCAAATCATCCAGTTCTCTGGACTTCGCTAGGGCTTGGTACAACTTACTTTAAATGACCCAGCCCTTGCCACTTACTTAGAAGGTGGGGAGTTTTTCTAAGTACTCATGGATATTCCCCGTGGGAGGTTTTCTGTGCTCAGCTTTTTGCAGCTTTCTGGAAGCACTCTTCATTTAGATTAGATATTAGGAAGAAATTTCTCACTCTGAGGGTGGTGAGGCACTGGAACAGGTTGCCCAGAGAAGCTGTGGATGCCCCATCCCTGGAGGTGTTCAAGGCCAGGCTGGATGGGGCCTTGAGCAACCTGGTCTAGTGGGAGGTGTCCCTGCCCATGGCACAGGGGTTGGAACTCAATGATCTTCAAGGTCCCTTCCAACCTAAACCATTCTATGATTCTATGATTCAAATTTTGTTCCACTGCTTACACTGATACATTTTAACTCTCCTTACCCACATCCCTCCCTGCACATAGGTACCCACAAACCATTACCTCATCTTATTTTACATGGTGGTAGAAGTGGTTGTGTGGCCTTTCCACTTCATCATCTACCCGTGTCATATCTGTACCTAAGTGCTTGGTACAGGTTTTATGGATCTGCACCAACCAACCCACTGCAACCAAGCACAAGTGGAGAAAAGTATCCACACCACCATCCTGAAATGGTCTCTCCCTGTCTCAAATCCTTGAGGCCACAGAACCATGGTGAGGCTTCAAAGTAATCCATATCCCACACACCGACATGGTGCTCTACAATCCGTGTTGTGGGGTAATTCCTGCTGCTATTGCAAGACATAGGCCTGGCAGGTGGTGCTGTTCTTCTGCAAGGTCTTTTCTGGCAGTGCACAGCTAGGGCCCAGCTCACCCATGCAGCATCGAGCAGTGAGTAAGGAGATGTTGCACATCCAAAGTGAGCAAAAGCAGAAGCCAGACTTCAGCATATTAAAAATTATTTTCTGCAAGGCTGTGCAGAGCTCACTTCAGAGCTTAGTGACAGAAAATCTCCCAGGGAGCTCTTACCTGCAAGAGCGCTGACCGAGCTAACAAGCTGGTGGATGAAATGCTGTGGTTATCGTGAGGAAATTGCATGCTGCTGTCCAGAAGGTGCTGTTGCACTGGATCGTAAGGCTGGCCACTATGAAGGGACTCAGCGCTCCTCGCCTGTGCTGAAGCGACGGGGGACGCCACATGTCTGTTCTCTGCCCTCTTGTGTCATGATTCACGAACAATTCATGCATGAGTTCATGACTCATGTTGCATGAGTACTTTGCTGTGATGTTTCAAAGGCTTAGTAGATAAATCATAGATCCCACCATTATGTATGGTAACTTTCTACTGGTACAGGAAGGCCAGTAATATTGGCACCTGTAGGAGCTCTGTGCTGTTTTGCTCCACTGACCTCTACAAAAATCTTTAATCCAATCATTCTGGGGGACCCTTCCCCCCTTTCATCTCTGCTGCTCCTGTTTACAGACTGTATTAGTGGGACAGGAGACCAGAAATGTTTCCTAGAAGCTGCAGACTAGGTAAGGATGATGGTGAAACATGCATTTGGGAAACTGACAGATAAAGAAAGGAGGTGGGCGTCCCACCTGTAGGTTGATGAGCATTGTTAGCCTCCCGATACTGCATGCCCAGTTTCACACAGCCCTTGTGAGACCAAGGAAGGGAACCTGGAGCACACCTGCCTGGAGTGGTTTGCTGAACTGGAGAATATTTTACACGATCAAGGAGGAGTCCTCGGTGAAGGGTTACAGTTATGCATAATCAGAGAGACAGGGCTGCATTGTGTATCCCCTTTGCATTTCACATTGCCTCTGAAGACAGGATGTGCTTTTACATAAGCCTTCATCCAGGATTACTGCACACCTCTAATTCGCGTGAATGTGCAGCATAGTGGTGCAGGGATTTTATCAAGATTCATATGTCCATTTTATTATATTTTTTTGTGGGGATTTTTACTGTACTGCGTAGCTGGATTTTATTACCTTCACTGTGTGTATTTTATGGCAGTGATGCGAAGCATTTCAATGAATTGTGCAAGACTCAGACCCATGAATGCAAAGACATCTTCAACGATTTTTTAATAAATAACAATAAATACACTAAATTGAACATTGTGGACAATCATTGTCTTTTACTGAGTACACATACTACTATGCAAAATTAATAATTATTAAAAAAACCTGCAATTAGACAGTTGTGTGCAAGAAGTCTTTGTTTCCAGGGCTTTGGTGCAGCTGCAGTATGGCTATTTATCTGGCCATTATTAACATCTTTGACACNGGAAGGTAAAGAGGTTAAAAAAAGTACTGAGAGAATGACAATAAATTATTTCCCAAATTATTTTCCCCAAGCAGTATAATGATGCTTTCAGATTTGTTCTGGAGTTTCATTCCCACAGGTCCACCACCCTTCTCTGAGCTTGAGGCAGCTTTAACTCCTCCATGCTTCTGTGATGCTGCCCTCCCCAGCAGTATATTTCCACTGTTTTCCTCCCTGTGCCACCGCTAACCCTCACGGTCACACATGGTGCATCCATGGAGGAAGCCTGCAGACCTGGCTGAAAGCCAGTCGTAGATTTCTGGTGGGATGAGGAACAGGTAGGATGTTTCCACAGCATGCAGCGTGGCACATTCCAGGCTTGCAGGGCTGGACAGTGGTTCACAATTAAGGATTGCTGGGGCAGTCTGGTGAGAGGATGAGTAAGTGCCTATGAACGGTGGTTGCTGTCAAAACCTACCTTACCAAGAGCTGGTAGGAGCATAGAAGCCGTCTCACTCTTGGGTTGATCTCTGAGCCAAAGTAGAGCACCATCTTTGTCTGAAAATCCCTTCTGCACTCCAGTGAACTGCAAAGTAAAGAGCTCTGCAATGGGATCCTGGGGCAGGGTGGGAAAGATTTAACATCTTTTTTGGTTTTAAACTGAGTCCTTATGGAATGTGAGCCAGGTGATTCACCTTGTGGTTGGCTCCCAATGGAGAGTGTTAATGGCACAACGTGCCAGATACGCGATTCCAGGGTCTTTTCTGTTTCTGGACCACCAGTAAAAGTGTCACTAGTTTGAAACCATCTCCTCATTAAGCCATTTGGCACTTTTGCCTTGGGCTGAGGTGGACCTTGGCCAGCTGGCAGGCAAGGCAGCTGTAAGCAGCACAAGAGAGACAGCACAAGAGTACTGAGTAGAATTCACAACCACACAGCACACCGGGGCATGCTGGGCTGTTTAGAGAAGAAAAACAGGGCAGAGAAATTTGGAAACTTCCTAGTATGAATGCCCTTTTGACCAACATATCAGCAAGGGACTCAAAAGGTAAAAAGGTGATTGATCAATATAACATTCCCACAGTGCTACCCAAATTTTCTTATTGCTCAGTCCCCTGTATGGCTCCATTGTAATGCATCATATAATGCTTAGTAGGTGTGATCCTTTCTGTGGCCTCTGGCTCCAACTAGGGTTTGATGTAGGATTTTCAGCTCCACCTGGCTCATCTAACTGAGGAGAGTTTGTATTTCAGGCAATCCACAAAAGAGAGCGAGTGACTCTTATTTAAAACAAACAAAAAAATCAACTCCATGTTGTCTACAAAACCTGCCAACTTCACAAGAGATCCTTCTGTCCTTGGTTTTACAGTGCAGCCAGTTCTCCTGGTGCTGATGTGGGCCCCTGTTTTTCTGGCCTTCCTGTAATGGGGAGCCACTTGCAGATGGGACTTCAGGTGGTTCAACACACATTGCTCTCCCTAGAGATAACAGTCCTGAGCAAAGGATGTTACTGAAGCAGAGGGTGAGACAGCTCCAAGAACTCTAGAGAGCCACAAGTAACTCTTCGGAGCTGGAAGGACAAAGGGAGCAGTTAGCTGCGCACTGATACTCAACAGTGAGGTGACAGCAGGCCTGGAGCAGTAGAGGATGTAGAGGTAAACGAACTGGTTAGCCGGGGAGGCTGGCAATGCAGGGTAATGGTGGATACACTGGGCAGGTAAATGCCCATTGTTTTGACCCAGGGATGCAGCCACCTCTTGTTTATTGCAGGTAAACTCATCCCACTCTCTTCTAAAGTGAGTTTCATGACATGAAACTGCCAAGGAATAAGTGAAGTAGGAAACAAGACACCCTGGCATGAAATAATTTGAATGAAGTCAAAACACATTTCAGTTGCACGAGCCCCTGCCAATTAAATATTTCTTGGGCAAGGGGCTTTCCACAGTAGGAACCAAACCTCACTCTCCACAGGCTGCATTTCAGCACTCCTTCGGCTTCCCAGCTTCTGAACACCCAACTTCCTGAAGCTGCGAGAAACTCTTCAGGAGCCAGCATTTTCTCAAAGGTATCTGCTGGAGGCTGGGTCCTCTCTGTCCCTTGCAGGGATGCACAAGTGGTGGAAAGCAGATTCTCTTCCTTTGGAGGACTTGGCTTCAGTGCAGAGAGGGAGAGGGCATGTGAGATGAGCAAACCCATCTAGCAGGGTTGTGGATTGAGAGAAGTGCATACCCTGTCTCTAGACAGGACTATGACTTCAGCCATGGCTCTGCATCTATCTTTGGTTGCTGTATGATGAGCAGAAGCATGATTCAAGGGAGAGCAGGAACTACTCAGTGTTAATTCACCCAGGCATGCAAATTACTTGAAAGGGCAGGAAGGAGCACAGACCATGGCTCTGCTCTCCTTGGGACTGTCTGCCACAGAACAATGTCCCCCCCAAGCAAGAGGGAAGCATCAGTCGCTCTCCTCAGGGGGAGTGCGGTGCTGTCTCCCTTGGCTATTTACCCCCAGAGAGCCTGCCCATAAATTACAGCCCGGCCCAAATCTTCCACAATGCCATCTCTGACACGGTGGTCTTGTTGGACCACCTCTGCGCAGATGTTTCAAAATCCAAGCTCTGAGCCCTTCTCTCACCACAGCTGACCCACATCAGCTCAGGCACTGGTAAGGCAAGAATTAGGCCTTTTTTGCCTCACACTTCAGTGTCTGTAGGGATTCGCTTGTCCAAAGTATTTTTATTTCTGCTCCACCCCGCTATTTTTCTAGAGGTCGGGGATTTTTTTTTTTCCTTTGAACCCATCCAGCCTTCTCCTTATTCTGAGCTTTTGTTTTCTCTCTTCACACTCCCACACTTGAGGCCAGACCTGCTGAGATACTGACTTTTGCTTCGACAATATGGTTTGCTTTTTATTTAAGACTCAGTGTTATGGGTCAGTGCTAGTACACCCAAGATGATAAAGGCTCTGTTCTGAGATTACAGCATAGAGCTGCAATGTCCAATTGAGGTTGCACAAAAGGCCATCAAGTTTGTGGTTTTATCTTGTTTTGCACTGGTTAAAGGGTTTTTATTTTTTTCCTGTTTTGTGCAAAGTTAGCAAAGCTCCAAATTTGACAGGTTTGCTTTTCATGTACAATGTTTTTCTGCAGCTCCAGTAAGACATTGCAATGCATTAGCTAATGCAATACAAGTTCTTCCAAGAAGTTTGCAGGGGTCAGGTGATTAACCTGTATATTTTATAGAACATTTAAAGACACTGTGGTCTGAGGCCTCATAAAATCATAAAACTACCACTCAGCTGTGAACTACGGGTTGAAGCACAATGCTGAAATATTGCTGCATTAGAAATGGGAGGAAACAGAGTGAAATTTCCCTTTCTGATCTGCACAGCTGATAAAAGCTCCACAGCGCAGCCTCCTACCACATTTTCCAAAGCCAGAGCTCACATTGGGCTGAGTTCAGCGTGTTTGCAGAAGGCAGAAGTCATCCTGCTGAGTCCTGCTCCACTTACGCCACCCAGTTGGAAGAAATCATACCCATGCTCAGTAGCAAGAGACAAGTCCTTCCAGCTTCTGCATCGGCAAGGCACAGGGCTGGTGCTGGTTAGGCGCTCACAGGGTCTCCTGCTGGCCACTAAGGCTGTGTGTCCTTCTCTCCTGTCTCCTGCAGCCAAGGAGGAGCAACCAGTAGCGAGAGGATGGTGTCAGATCTTGAGCTAACCGAGCCTTTAACCCTGTCATACTCTTGCCAGCAGCTTCCCACTAAAGTTCAGTCTTCTAAAACATTATCTCTCTTAGGACCTCTGTGTATCCTCTTCCATTTGATCAGGAGGTGTGTTTCCAACACAGTTCACTGGGGCTTTCCCAGCAAGGCTGGGGTTACTTCCAGCCCCTTTACAAATGAAGACTAGCTGGTCTTATTAAAGCACAGCTTTGCTTTCCTAAGGAGGGAAATAAAGAAGACGGAAGAGAGACTGCATCATATGACAAAAAGCAGTTTCCACCCAAGTTCAATTTCCCAGGTAGCATCTGCCATCTTGAGCAGTCCCAGCCAGGCCAGCAGGCAGGTTTCTTAGTTCTCTGCTGTGGGGTAAGTCTCTCTATCACGTCTTTTTCTAGGGGCCGCAAGCAAGCTCTGCAGAGGCTCCAAGCTGATGGGAATCCAGATAGACAAACTCACTCAACCCCCCTGTTTTTTTAATCTCTGACCCATCTCAGCCTCACAGTTTTCGAGGGCTTTGGGCTTCCAAACGTCGCCTGTGCCACACAGCTTACCAAATGCCTGGCTGCAACAGCTGCTGGAGGACAGTGGTGGCAAATGAGGTAACGTGTTGGAAGCTGGGAAGTGCTGATGGCACGCAAAGGGCTCCACGGCACCTACTCCCATTAGGAGCGCTGAGGGATGCCATTGTGGCCAGGGGACAGTTGCCAGAAGTGGGACTGCAAGGCTTATTACTGTGCAGTCCAGACATATGGTTGCTATCAGGAATAGGGCGGTGTAAATAATTGTTTCACTCCCTGAAGCAGAAGAAAGAAAAAAAGGAAGAAAAAGAATTTATTCAGATCTGACTGAACCAATTTTTTTTGCTAGCCAAATGAAAAGCCGAGAAAAGCATAGTATTAGGCTGCAAGAAACATTTTAGTGCCTTTTGGGTAAGATCCAGCAAGGCAGATATTTTCCACCTGTAAATAATTCAGGAGAAGAAAAAAGCCGTTGCAACTCATTTTTTCCAGCAAGACCATCAAGTCAATTAGGAGAAGCTGAACAGTCTTGTAGGCTAAGAATAAGGAAGAGTAAAATGTCGAGTCGGAAGAGTAAAACATCGAGTCAGAAGAGTAACTCCCATCAGTGTTCTGGCATCTTCATGTGTGTTGTGCATCCAAACAGTTTTCCACCATTCCCTTAGCATGGCCAACAGTGACCACGCTGGGCACAAGTGCAGAAGTCCACCTACAACAAGTAGCTTCCAGGATTGAGTCCTAAATTATCATTTAAAATTCCTTGGCCCTCTTTTTCCCCTAGTATTGGATGTTTAACCCTTCTGCCATTTCCAGATGTCAGGCTAGATGGTTATGTTCTCCTTATGTGAAAGCCCTCCTCTCCCTTCCCCAGAGCAGATCCGCTCTGGATCTCACCGCAAAGCCTGTTCTTCCAGTCAGCTGAACCACCATGAACATGGGGCTTTTATGCACTCTGGTACCATCTTCCAGCCTCCTCTGATAAAACTGGATCTAGTGTGCCTGTCTCATCCTGGATTCAGAGAAGCAAGACGCCTGTGAGGAGGAAATACATTTTATAAACCTTTATTTTTTTCTTCAGTTGTATTCTACCACAGCTATTAGTTCCTGGGTATCAGGATGATTTTTATAAATTTAATTCACCATGCAGCTCTCCCCACCACCTGAAAACATATTTTCTAAAAAAAAAATCAAGATAAAGGAAAAAGACTGGAAAGTGTTTCCATAAAAAAACAGAAACGTATTGGAAGTGCTCCTAGGTATGTTTACAAAATGGGTATATACTACAAGTAAAAATTTCTTATTTAAGTGTGGTGACAAATATACCTTGTATGAGAGATGAGCTACACCAAGTATGAAAACACTTGCATTTGATTTTTGCCTATTGACTTATTTTTTTAAATAGGAGTGCAAAGAACAAAATGTTGAAAAGAAAGCCTTGATATTACTGACTTGTAAATAAAAAGGATGGTTATATCACTAGAGCTCGGGAATCTCATGTAAAGAGATACCCTTTGTAAAAAAGCAGACACAGAAAAACTCCAGATTTCTAGAAAGCTTAAAATAATGAGCATGGAGTCCCTAGGTATGCCCATTAAGATGCACTGGAGACAGTACGGTACAAAGGACCAACAGAAATTGAACCCATTACTTGTAGATCTACAGTATATTAGACATATTTACCTAATACTGCATGCTTTGAAGCAAAGTTACCTCCTCTGAAGTAGTCAGTGGTCATAGAAAGGATTTTGAAGGAATGAAGTTCAATTGTAAAAAGCCCATTTTAAACATTACTCTAAAAACTATTTCATTGCTCCAATGGGCACAAACTTGAACATAGGAAGTTCCATCTTAACATGAGGAGGAACTTCTTTACTTTGAGGGTGGTGGAGCACTGGAACAGGCTGCCCAGAGAGGTTGTGGAGTCTCCCATTCTGGAGACATTCAAAACCTGCCTGGACGCTGTCCTGTGCAACCTGTTGTAGATGACCCTGCTCTGGCGGGGGGGTTGGACTAGATGATCTCCAGAGGTCCCTTCCAATCCTGACTATTCTGTGATTCTGTGATTCTGAGGAAAAAAAATCCACATACAGCTTTATGTTCAGGTTGATGGGGTTTTTTCAAATCAAACCCCAGGGGGAAAAATTGTTTGCACTCCTAAAAGATTTCAGTTTTTTTCTGGCCTCACCCATCTCTAACCCAAGGAAGAGAAAAATCGTTATTCCTGCTTTGCTGATCGGGAAATTGGAGAATGGAAAGATCCTGTGTGCAACTCACTTTCTCACTGCAACTGGTGGAAATCCCTGATTTCCATGGATGACTGAAGTCACTGGCTGGCAGCAGAGGAAGAAAGAAAAAGAGCCAAACACAGAGTGCTGTTTCTCCATTTGTTTCTGTAGCCACAAAACCCATTCCTTTTTCTCCGTTCTAGTGCTATTCCTTTATGTGGTATATAACTGGAGTTTCCTTTGGGGTTTGTTTGTCTTTTCCTTTTCTTAATGTCTTGTCTTTAACCATTAGGAGCTCTTGTCCTTTGGGTCAAGTCCTGTACCACTGGACTCAATGACTCTTTTGTCACCAAGGAGGATAAACTTCATGGAAGTCAGGCTGAGACCTCAAACCAAATAGATACCAAAGGTGGACAAAGGAAAGCAAGCGAGAAAGGGAGGGCAAGGGTTAAAACAAATAAAACTGATGTGAGCTGTATTATATGGTGAGTGAATCATATGGATTATGGACCGAGGACTACATAATTAAACATGTAAGGTATCAAGGTAAAGTACCAGAATACATAAAGAGGATAATTTCTTTAGTCAGCAAATGGGCAATAACAGGAAAGAATTTTTGTCTTGGGATAGTGAGCAGTTGTATAAACATATGATGCAAAGGCTTTTTCAAATAGACATAACATTGCCATATGTTCCATCAAAAAACTGCAGAGGGACTTGGGAAAATCAGAATGATTTAAGAGGGACTATACACATCTCTGCCACCACTTGGTTAGCTGAACACAGGCAGCCAAAGGTAAGGAGTGCTGTTAAACAAGGACATGTTAAGAGACCAGAGTGTGCCCCAGAGATTCTTGCACTGAGATAATGAAAGCTCTCAAATGTCACCACAGAACTGCAGTTCTCCTTAAAACATGGCAGAGAGACCGTGCTTTCTCTAGGTGCTGGGAGCTGACATTGCATATGGGATAGCTCTTCCCGATGGACACAAGAAGCCCATTAAAGTGGCTGGCTATGATTGGAATTATAGTTATTGCAGCAGCTGAGACACACCGAGGCGCAAACTGATTTGCAGAGAGGAGAGATGATGGGTTGAAGGTCCAGGGAACAACTGCACTGCGTTTGCTGAATTTTGACATATAAGCAAAAACAAAGGAGAGAGCCAGAAGGATACACTTACACTTTTCATTCCCTTTAGAAGCTTGCATTTTGGCATTAAGAAAAGGGACATGCATGTGGTCCCCTACTCTCAGGGGCAATGCTGTCATGCAGCTCTTCAGTGGATTTGCCAAGCTCCCACTTAAAACAACAAAGAATTTTCCGTTGCTGCTCCTGGGCACCTCTCCTCGGAGGGCAGGAACCAAGGATCCAAATGTCCTCACTCCCTGAAGCAGGTCAAATGTGGCTACAGGGTGATATCGAAAAGGCTCGGTCTGAGTCGAGGTCCGGCTTTGAATATTACCTCTCAGGCACAAAGCCTCATCTTTACCCGTAAATAGCATACTGCGTTATCTAAAATCTGTGTCTTCGGATTGATTCTTCACTAGTAGGTGTGAGGATGCAGCTTCCCAAATCCTTGGGACTAATTTTATGTTTCAGAGGGACTATCAAAATCAAAAAGAGAAAATTCAGGATTTTTTTCATTTCCTGACCATATATTATTCCTGTAAAGACCAGTCTAGTTAACAGGTGGCACTGACAGATCATACTGCAAAGACAGCTGCAAGAGAAACAGTCTGCAGCACTGAACAAAAGTTACCCATTTGGGGAATGATTTTTTTCCCCCTATGTTGAAATATTAATTGATTCTTTTGTATTCAGAAACTATTTTCACTTATACCAGACACTTAACAGAAAAATAAAAAAGAAATAAAGAAGAGTTTTGGTGTAAAAACACATTTCACCATAAAACAGGTTGATTAACTTGCAGAATTTAAAAAATTAATGTCCAATGGAAGGAACTGCTGACTGGTTAAATTAGATCTACTTATTACAGCACTACAACAGAAACTAAATTAATTTAATCTTCAGAATTAAAATTTTATTTTTAATTTTTGTGGGTTGTGGAGTTGGAGGGACTGGATACTTGGGAAATTAAAAGTCCTCTATTTATCATAGGCCAGATGCAGTACAGCCAGCCATAATGCAGGTTTTTCTCGTAGTCTGAAATCTCCTGGCAGTTAACGTGGAAGAGCTGTCAGGAATTCTAGTTCAGCTATAAACATTTTCATGATAGTGCAACCTTATGAATAAGAAGTCATCTCAGATGTAAACACTTAACCAAGATTACAGACAAATCTACAAGTCATTCTGAAGTTACAGATAAGATTTATATATGTTCTTTGGAGAGTAGCTTTGGTTTTCAAATAGAAAGCTGGTCAAATCATTAACGTCACCTCCAGCATCTATATATGGACAAGAAAAAATCTGACCTTTGGAGACTGTTTGCAAACGATGGAGATGAAGTTTTTTCCGATATAAACCCATGAAAATACCAAGTTTCTTCCTTTATAATTTCTTGACAGATTTTAAGCAAGCAAAAAAGTTTTACCTAGGATATCCATTAAGCAAAGAGTGATGGAAGGTTACATGAAGCTATGACAGATGATTTGCCTATAGGGACAGGTTCCATCTTCTTCTTTCACTTAGAGCAGCCCATGGTCACCTCCTTGGGGAAGGAGGGGACTCAACATAAACTCAGTGGATAACTAAAAATAAAGTGAATGAAAAAAAAAAATCCCTACCCCAAAACTCCAAATCCACACCAAACAAAGTGAGTGTGCAAAAAAGTGGGTGAACATAAAATCCAGGGCCAGACAATAAGACACATCTCCAAAACAACTGCAAAGATCTAAATTATTTATGATGCCTTTTATCTTTCTTACCTTCTCTCTGGGTTGAGCTAGAACCTTTGCTGCTTTTAATCTTTTGTCTGAAATGCATTTCTTTTGTTAGAGAGGTGTTATGATTTTATGAGGATATGTTGTTGCAGGTCTCCGTGCATTGGTGGCCACGTGGACTCTGTAAGGGTATAGCCTCAATGGCCAAGGAGCCCTTTTGACTCCTATGCATAACCATCACCCACCCCCACCGACACGCCAAGCAAAACAGAGCTATTAAATGCTGGGTCTTAAGCCTTTGCTGTGACTCTGCTTCTAAATCTTCACAAGATTTTTTTCCTTTAATTAATATTTTAAGAGATCCCGCGAGCTCCTGAATGCACAGCCCAAGGAGAGGCCAGCATTCCCTTTCCTCCCCCATCCGACTCTGGAAGGAGGGTACCTCTTACAACTGCTTCAAACCCTGTGCATGAACTACCATCACAGGGAAGGAGGTGGGGTTAGATCACTTCTGATGCACGTTTAATGCTTATTCTGCTGACAGCACCAATGGCACTGCTGAGTGACAGCTACAGCACGTCATTTAAATACCTGCATGGGGATTAGAACGAGGTCAGATACTTCCTTCCGTAGTGATCGTCTAATATTAACAGCTTTCGGTCACTATCTAATCAGGGCTGGATCCAAATCTGTGACTGGCAGATTTTTAATTGCTAGTCTCCTAAGTCCTACAGTTCTTCTCTCTCACTGGGAGGTGTTACCTTCACCTCTTACTATGACGGATAAGGGCAAATTTTAAAATAAATCTGTCGATGTAGATAACTGAGGTGTTACATTGTCTCTCTAATTTTGGGGAATTTTTTTTAAAGTGAGAATGAAGGAGATAAGAATATTGAAAGAACATATTTTCAAAAGAAAAAGAAAAAATAAATATATCTATGTGTGTATACATCTTTCTTTGAAATCATACTGTTCTCTCCTACTTTACTGCAAAAATAAAGAACATAAGAATGCAGGAACAGTCTATCATGCCTCACCTCTTTTGCTTTCCAGTTTCTATTTGCTCCTTTATTTTCCATACTTTAAAATCTCATTTAGCATTCTCTTGAGAAGGAGAGCACAAGATTACAATCTAACGATTGTAATGAGAATGGGTTACGTTTGTGCCATTTCCCATTTTCATTACAATCTTTGTGGCAAGAGTAATGTAACAGAATTTTTAATGTCTTATATATTGCATGAACATTTTTTTTCCAGCGAGCTCCTGCTACGTTTCAATGGATGATGCTGTTGCAGAGCATTGCAACTTTGATCTTTTTATAGCTTGCATTACGATCACATTGGCCATTTCACCCACTTCCCCAAAGTGGAAAATATTTTGATATACAGCTTGCTGCTACAAAAGCCAGCCATCTACAGATGCTATACATACCTAGAAAATTGTTTTCCTCCAAATCCCAACTGTGGCTGAGTACAAGATACTGACATCACCAAAGCTGTGTGTTTCTCTGAGTGGTACTACGGGAACTGTAGTTTGCAGAACCTGAGCAGAAGAATAGAGCAGTTGGCTTCTTAAAAAGTAGGGACAGCTCTTGGAGAAAAGCGTGCTTCATGTGTTTGGCATGTCACTGACTGATAGAGAACTGAAAGATTTCCCAAAGCATATAAACCTTTCTATAAAGATTCCCAAAGTGATCAACAACTGAGGAAAAGAAGGGTGATGGATCAGGACAAAATCTCAATAAACCAGGGATCAAGATGGGTTCAGTGAGAGAACCAATGGTTAAGCTATGCTATAGAAGCAGCCAGCACAGGCTAGCAGTTTGTCTGCATTTGTTTGTTAATGCAAGTGGTTAACACAAGTGATTCTTAACACAGCAGCTCAATAGGGGAAAAGAGGAGAGTGCTGAGACAGCTAGCTCAAGGGCAACATCCCTGAGGGGATCTGCACAGACTTGGTGTGACTACTAAGGCTTCAAAGGAAAAGGCAGCCACAGCTAAGGGGGGGTTCTACCTCAAATTCCTTGCCTACCTCCACGGGTCAGCACTGGCATTGACAAAAAACTGAGAAACCCTCAGGCCTTTAGATCATGGACAGCTGTAGAGTCACAACAGCCTTGGGCTAAGGGAGTGGTGGAGGAGCAAGCTTCGGGTGCACCAAAGAGAGAATGCACAGGGGGTATGGATTAGCACTGGTTTGACTGGAGGTTGGTGGCTCTTCCCCTCTGTGACTGGAAACACTTCCCTTTTAGACAATGCAGCCTGGTGAAAAAAAAAAACAAAGAAAATGTCAGGGAAAGGAATGGGTTTGAATTTGAGCATAAACTTAAGCTTAGGCCAGTACTACAAATTCTATCGATGTGCACATCTTGTAGATTAATACAGAATAACACCACTGAACTTTAAAAAAATACATTTCAAGAGTCACACCTCCTTGCAAGATGAGAAGAGAAGACAATGTCAGCATACCTCTGTGAGACAGCCTGCACCTGACAGATTCATGTTCTTGGTTAAGAAGCTTTATTTCCTTGATGCATAGGATGGAATCTGGCATCCTTCAGACCAATGCCTATGGAGATATTCACAGCTCGGCAAGGCAACGGGTGAGAGAGAGTGACATTCTCATTATGATAACATTCAACAGAAAACCTGGAGATTTTGAAAACTCTGGACAAAGCCATTCATGAAAAGATGCACAAGGCTATATTTTACACTTTACCGACTGGAGTTGAATTTTAACCCTGCCACTTGTCTGTGCAACTTCTGCTGCACTTGATATAAGCTGGGCACATCCACACTAAGGCTCAATTTTTTTCCCTTTGAGTCTAAATTTAACACTGCAGACCCTGAGGATAAAACCAGTTGAGCCCTTTGGAGGGAAAACGTTCATCCTCTTTATCAAAGTGGCTTTCCCGGTGGCTTTCACTTCAGCGAGAAGAGTGTCTGGGATAATTGCTCTTTCCACAGAGGATCAATACTGTGTAATTAATCAAGATGAAATCATTCTTTGCACTTCTCCAGGTTTCATCCTTGAGACATATTCTCAGATTCACCGGCTCCTGGAGATAGCAACACTCTCCTACCGCACTACCCCAAAACACCCTGGGGGCAAAAACATCACAATCCAGCTGTCCAGAGCCCAGCCTGACATATCTTAATAGAAGAAAAGAGACAAGAAGGCCCAGATGCCTCTTTATTAGGACCGTCCTCCCTGCAGAGACAACAAGCCCTCAAAATCTACCACAGTCAGCGTAACGTTTGCACCAAGGGACCCTTTCTCCCTCCCAGGAAACATGCCACCAACCTTGCAGTGATTACAAAGCAGAAGCACGCACTGTAGAAATACACCTAGCAGAACCTCAGGTCACAGACAGAATAATTCAGCTAACATTTCTGCAGTTTGCAGAGTTTGCTTAGCTGTGATTGATCACATGCATCTCACATTCCTGTTTAATTTCTGTTACAGGGTGAGCATATTTTTAATCCACTGCCTGGTATGAAACAACATAGAAAGTAATTTTAAAAACACACTTTCTAGGAAGAATAAAAATATGAAAATTTAATATTAAAGTCATTTTCATCTCTGGCAGGTCAGATTTTTTTTTTTTTTTTCAAATTTCAAAATGCCAGAGGGGAAAAACAAATGAAAAGGCTATTGAATCAGTTCTAATGGATTTAAGACAAAATGAAACATTTCAAGCAGTTCATTTGACCTGGAAACGTTCCTCTTTTAATATATGTACTTCTATGTTTCATCCTAATTTGGGCTAAAAAGGTTGGAATGTGTCACAGTCAAATTTCAATCATCTCCACTTATGTTTAAGATTTGTCTTGCCTGCCAGGCTCTCTATCCCTCTCTACTAAGCACAATCAAGACAAAATGCCTCCTAAAAAGATTGCTGGCCATTCTGGCATCACTGAAATTACGTAGCTGGTGAAGACAATTATAAATAATACATACAGTTGTGTTTATTACAGAAAGATATTAAAAGAATGACTGGAATTTTCCATTGGTTTGGGTAAGCAATGAAGATATTTTAGTAGACCTGAGCTGAGAAACAGCATTGTCTTAAATGATCGTTCCTTGATCCAGTTTACATTAATTGGAAGAATAAACAAAAGTAAGGCTGGAACTAATTTTCTCCATTTCAAAAGGGCAAGCTCTGATGGACTAAGTGCTCTGAGCACCCTAGCCACCGAAGTCAACACGCTGCGTGCCTCTGGGCCTTGGACAGGGAAGAGGCCAGACGATTCTTTGAATCACTGGTGCTAATAAGATCTCAAAGCTGTATTCCTAGCTGGAGGGAAAAATAGAAGAATCTATGGACCTGCTGGATAAAAAGCCACTTAAAGAGCCCTTAGCTCAAACTTTAATAAAAGTAATGACATTGAACAGAAAGGCAAAGGGAAGATAGATAATGGGAGTGAGGTTTTACTACACTGAAAACAACAGCAAAACATCTAAGAGCTTAATCATCTCCAGTTGGGAGGACCTGAATAATCCCATTCAGAATTGAGACAGAACTGGCACATGAAACTGCAGGAACAGTTGCAGGTATTCATGACAAGCCTACCAACTCATGGGATTCAAAAACAGCAAATGCAGTACCTACAGTTAAGAGGGAGAATAAAAAAAATGTGACGATTACAAGTTAGTCTGACCTCAAACATCTGAACGTTTTGGAACAAATTTTGAAAGAAAGAAGTAATTCAAATCATGGAGATAAACTGGGAATGGACTAAAAAAATTACCAAAGGGTATGAGTTCACTAATGGTAGATTGTTTTAGACTAACTTGATAGGATTTTTAAAAGATTAATGATTTTCTAAGACAAAGGAAATATGGTAGGTATCATCTATCTGGGCTGCAGCAAAGCATTTAACAAGGCACCAGATGGGAAATCATTTCTTAAACTAGAGAAAATCGGGATGCACAGAGGACCTGTTGTGTGGGAGACCGCTGAAAGGAAGAGGACCACTGGCAGCAGTGGCAAAGAGAACTGTCGGGCTGAAGGAGAGACAGGAATGAAGTTTCTCCAGGATCAGTTTGGGGATCTTTCTTCTTTCTCTGTTTCTTGGTGGCCTGGATATAAATAGGGAAAGTGCTTACTTTTGGGATGCTGAGTGGGATACTAACAATTGCCCATAGCTAAAAGAAAGTGTTAATACAGGAGAGGATCATGGCAGCAGACAGAAAGAATAGATGCATCTGAGGAATAGAATAAAATAAATGTTATTTAGTAACATGCAACACAAGCTCATGCATTGAGGGACTAATACTACAGCTGCTGTGAAAAGAGCTCTCATCTGTTGAAAATGACTGAGATGTGGTTAAGCTGGTAAAGCAGCTAACGAGAGCGTGAATGACTCTAAACTGCCAACGGGACCCATCCCTGCAAAGGCAAAACCCAGCCCATGACAGGCAAGATAGTAGGAACAGGAAAGTATTAAGACAACTGTATGAGGTAGTGATGCAACAAGATCTGAAGTACTGTCTACACCTCTGGCTACCCACGTGAAAAAAACAGAAGTTCAAACTGAAATTGATGTAGAGAACGCTACTAAGATGCTTGGGAAACAAGCAGTTAGTCTTACTAGAGAAGCTGGGGCTAGGCATATTCAGCTAGCAAAATGAAGTCTGAAGGCCTACAGAACTGCCCTCTATGGATACACAGCATCTAAATACCCATTGTGGGAGAAAAAATTAGTATACCTGAGCCATCCAGTGGGCAAGAACAACTGGATAGAAACTGGCCTCCCATAAATTTAGAAAATTTAGAAATTAAAAAACTTATTAAAAAAGGTTTGCAACCCAGTAACTTAATTCCAAAGGGAAGAACAGGATCAATACATCAAGCTCCTTTCAATGACAGAGCTTGGTCCTTGTATGACAGGATTTATATGACATGGTGCCTGCATAGCATAGTGATTCCTAAACCTCTGCCGGACTGACGCTCCTGTTTCCAGCTATGTTTTGAAACAGAAGTATTTCCCGCTCCTCCAGAAAAGGATTAGAGTTCTGCATGTACACAGTCATACAAACTATAGTGTACAGAAATTTTTCCTTGTGATTGAGAAAAAAGCAGCAGGAATTCATCCACGCAGTGCAGGACAAGGTCACTGTGAAGGGCAGAGGAGAGAATGCAGAGATGGCAGTGTTGGGGGACATTGGCTAAGTGATGTCTACCATTATTATCATCTCTGCTCATAAGCCCTCAGCATTGCAACGAGTAAAATGCAAGTTATGGATGGTCCTATGAAAGGCTATTGAAAAAAACCCCTTTATTAATGAAATTATTGTCTCTTTAGAGTGCAAATACCTTGGGTTTTTTTGGATGCTAGAAATTAAACAGCCTGAACCACAGGTGGGAATGACTTTTGATGTCATGAATATTGGAACCATCCATAAAATATGTTGGTTGGATGGCTGGAGGAGAAAATAGGTGTAGCAGAGAAGTGACAAAACAGCTTGGAAACAATCCTGCTATTAGCAGGGAAGAAAGAAGAGGTAATAAAATTGGGAAGACAATTAGGCAGGAAAAGGGCACAAAAATGCTATAGGAAAAGGAAAGAATAAGCAGGTGAAAAAAAAGCAGTAAAAGGGATACTACAACAACATCCAAGGTAATTTTGCCATGAAATACCTAATCAACTCCCAGGGGTGCTTTTGGGGAACCTGAGGGGGATCTGTCAGAGGTGAATGGAGTCAGTGGAGGCTTCCCAGTAACTCAGCTGTGGCTCTTCTCCCCCTTCATGATTTCAGCTGAGATGCCAGGCTGCTGGCTGAGTTACAGGTATGAATCCACTTCTGCTGGTGCTACTACAGGGCAGTTACCTTTAGCAGAGGGACAGGACAGGTAGCTAGGGAGGAAGAGGGAGAGAAACTGAGAGTGGTGTTAAAACTCTGGAGCAAGATGCCCTGAAGGTTAGCCAGAAGAACCTCTGATGAACACACCAGGACTTGGGGAATTGGAGCACTGCCATGAGAACAAGGGAGAAAAAGGATTTTGGAAGCTCCACAGAGGGTGAGGTAAACAAGCAGTCAGCTGTGACAGAGAGCCGAAGCAATGAAGAGGCATAATAATATATAATGTTATTTCAAAACAACAGATGGGAATAGGGAATTGATAGTGAGGCGATTAATACTAGCAATGAAAGAACTAAACACCTTTAAAATGCACAATATTTAATAAGAATCAAGCCAAAGACTCACAGCAATTCATAAATTAACAAGGAATAACATATACAGTGGCAAAAAGGGAGAAAGAGCAAAATGAACCCAAATATATGCCAAGCGCCTGCTGACAGAAAGGAGGATGGCTTCGAGGGGTAAGGAAGGGGTAAGACCAAGCCTCGGTGTAAGACCTGTTAAGTGTAACATGAGAGTTGTGTCTCCCAACCTGGACAGCAGCTGGGAAGTCCCTGTGACAGCGTGGAAAAGCAGTGGCAACCTTCACCACCGGCCCAGTTGCACCCAGCCTCCACCAGCAGCTGTGGTTGCCCCAGATGTCAGGCTGGTATGAGCTACGTGGGACCTGCTCTATGCCAGAGCATTGCCTCTCACTCCCAGCTGGGGCTTGGTGGGGATGCTCGGGTCCAAGTCACAGTGCCAGAAGTGCCACCCTCACCCTGTAAAACGGCATGTGCCAGGGTTGTGGTTTGGGCTAGGCTGGCCACTAAAATGAATGACAGATGCTCTCTATTACCTCTTTGAGGGGGAAAAAATGGTTTTGTTTTACCTCAAACCAGGACACAGGAACAGGGTGGTTTCAGTTTCTGCTGCTGATTCTTTAAAATGTAGTTTCTTACTGGGGCTTTGGAGTTCTTCATGGTTTTCACTCCTCCATAGTTCCCTAGCATTCATTTCTCCTCCACTGCAAGTTTTAGACTAAATTCCTACTCGAGTTCCAGTAGCTAGTGTTGACATTATAAATGGCATGTACAAACTCACTGATTCCATACACAAATTAACCCATGGGCGTGCAGCTTTATATAATTCAATGCTTATTAACACAATCTATATAACTATTAGGGAGGTGACTGAAGGGAAGTAGCTATGAAGGCAAGAAAGAGAGAGGGCTGGAGTTGTGTGTTTCTGCCCGGCTCCTGGTGAAGCCGTGGGTTCACCACAAGTTTTTATCCACTCATTTTTGAAACCTCGGTTATAGAAAACCCTGAGCACAATTGTCAGCCAGCGTTCACAGACAAACAGGGGCAAAGATGCAGAAGATTGGAAGTGATACATATTGACAGCATCTTATTAGAAAGCCTAAAGATAAAGGGTGTTCATCACAAGCAAATTAAGGTTTTGAAGTTACCATTTCTCAACTGAGCTACAGCAACTGCCCTTTTATTTCCCAGTCACTTCTAAATGCAAAGAAAAAGATTAATGTAAACCACCAATGCCAACTAGCGCAGCTTCTAATTGCTTGAGCTATGCCTGGTTTGGGATACCTGGGGACCAAGAGGCTCAACTGAGGTGTTTCCCAGCAGTCTAGGGGGAGGACAGGTTTGGTCAGATTTGTTCTGGTTTTCATTTCTTTTTCTTTTTTTTTTTTTTTGGTTTTTTTTTGTTTCCCGTTAGATAGCAAATTCTTCATCAGGTTGCCAAGATTTTCAATATGACAAGAGTCATTTTGTATGGTTTTGCTTGTTGGATATGCTTTTAAATTGCTGTAGTGGAACCATTTGAGAAAACAATAGGGAGAAATTAAAAATATGTATTTAAAAAAGAATTAAAAATGAAAGGAACAGATGTGTACCATGCATGACATATGAACTTTCAAATGCAAAGGAAATGCATATATTACAATAAATGGCTAAGTAGTACATATACATCAGCATTTTCAGCATTTTCCATTCTTTTTTTCTTTAGACACATGTTTTAGATATACATAAATTATTTTTCCTTTTGTTTTATCCCTTTTTTAAAATCAGAATATTCAAACATCCTCTTTAAGAAGCAGAAGAGGATGAAAGATTGCATTTGGCAGGTCTCTTTTGTGCTATAATTTGGTTCTTTGTGGAAATGCAGCAAAGGGTGACTTTTATTATGTGTTAGGTAAGAATCTGCATAGAGCAACTTCCAGCTGTTGACCATGCGATTAGGCCGTTAAAGTGCAAAAATCGCTGTTTACAAATACCCATAATTACTATAATTTTCATGCAAAAATCTAAGCTCACCTAAAACCAGACCGCATGCCAGTTCTTTCCTGGCCAAAATGGCTATTTCTTTCTGTCTTGAAGTCTCAGTCACATATTGAAAAAATATCTGCAGAATAGAATATATTTTGACTGCAGAAATAGATTTTGCATGAATAGACTCCTGAGGCATCCAACAGTTTCAATAATGTTTTCTATTCCAGGGGAGCAAAAAATATTTTTCCTTGATAGCATTTATTTTATATTCACTGCACTGGAATTACTTTTTCAAAATTCTGCCAGCGAAGACTTATCGTATGTGGGTGCCATTGCTGTAACATAAAGATAAGGATGGAGGCTTATTCCACTCATAAGCTCATGAGTCTGTAAATTGGAACTATCCTTCATAGTACAATGCATTTTACCAGTCCAAATATTTTTCTTAAAGACAAGACAGGAGTTTTTTCTTGGAAGTATTTTGCTTCAGTGACTTAAGGAAGCATATTCATGGACTACTTATGAAAGGAAAGACACAAACAATGTGGCACCGCTGGTTTCTCTGGACGGGGGAAGAGTCTGCATTATTTCAGCAGCTTCAGAATCAGTCACTGGAGCAGCTGCCCTATGCAGGAAAAATGTTGCCTGGGGAGCAGGAGATAAGGTAAGATAGAAGCAAGGACCTCAGAGGACAAAGCTGCATCCTAATTTGATGATCCAGGTGCAAATCAATGGCTCCGCTCATTTCAAAAATGGGACAGGCGACATATCTGGATCTGAATTTGGACTAAATCAACAGGAATGTTCAGGCCTGTGATTTTGTTGCTGGCCAAATGACTACGATTATTACAATCAAACGTGACAATACAATGACATTTTACCTAGGGGCAGGCACGCAGGTGAGATTAAAATAAGAACTGACTCGAGCCTTCACCAGGAAATTGAATCTAACCCTTTTTGAAGTTAAACATTTTGATATAAAATTTTTCATCGTAAGGCTAACCTGCATAAAACGACTGAATTCCCGGTGTACTGTGAGCGCTTTGTATGCTACAGTTAAATAGTTCCAGAGATGGGAACCAGATTAACTTTGAAATTTCCATCCTCCCCCCACAAACAGCAGTTCAGCTCCTCTCATGGCAGCAGAAGTTTGCTGGCAGCCCATGATATTTTGATCATGGTCCTGTCTAGATCTACTAGGAGCAGAAATAATGATACAGTGGTAAGAGCCCTAGCAGTTGGCCGATGCTGGATCCTTCTCCAATGCCATTAGTGATGAGGCTCAAACAATAGCAACCGCGCTGGGGAATTGAAGAAGGGAAGAAAAGGCTGGTGATGTCAAGACCCGTCTGGTTCTCTTCAAGCCATTGTGCTGCATGTTGTAATATTAAACCTCTCCTATGTTATGGGCTAAATTATGGGCTCTTCAGAAGTCTTTGCCCAGCAAGGGGCAACATATTGTTCCACAGATTTCCAGCCAAAAGGGAACCATAAATTGTCCAGTCTGATCTCTCCTTTAATCGTTAAGAAACTGCTGTTCCATTTGTGCACCCCTGCATTAGCCCAAAGACGTTAGTTAGACAAAAATATCTCAGCTTTTCAGAGACTCAACCGTGTCCTGCTGCTGTCAGAGCATGGGAGACACCAATGTGCCACCAGCTCTTGAAGACTTTGCAGCTGCTGGGGCAGCTGTGCCTGGACTGCAGCGGAGGATGAGAAAATCCCAACTTCCCAGCTTGTCAGTCTGTCCTGGAGGGAAATGTCCTGCTGATGAATCTGATCAATCCATGGTTAAACTCTCTCAAAACTGAACTGGAGGTATATCCAAGCCTCCTCTTTTTTCCATGGGTTCTTGCACCAGCCCATATGATGTGCCCCTATGTCCACAGCGTAGCAGCCCGTATTTTGAGTCAGACCAGAGATGTTCCTTTCCCAGTCCTGCAGCATGCTGCCGTGTACAGCTCAACCTTTGTTTGGCCCTACAACAATCAGCTGCAGACCCCCAGGAGGACACACTCAACATGGCACCATTTGCCTTTCCAAAAGACCTGCTGTCAAACTGTGCATCTCTTAGCCCTCTTTCTACAAGTTGTATCACTGTTGCTCTTACATGCCTCGGTGTAGAATAAAGTCCTGCTGTTGTATGCTGGACCACCAAACCACCAGATCTGCCCCAAAGAGCTTACAGCAGACAGACAAGATGGAGAGAAGAGATGATAAACCAGCGGGGGAAGCCCAAGGTCACGGTGAGATGATAATGATAGATGTAATAAGCAGCAGTAACAACACACAAACTATCACATCGCTGCCCTTTGTTAGCTCAGATTTGAACCCTTGGGCTTTGCTAATTATAATGACACAGCAAGAACTAAAAGGGGAAATTACCCACCAAAAAAAAAGATGTTAACCACTTCGTCTCTACAGCCACAGTGCATATTTCGTGCTTTGCTCTAATTGTTCAGTAGAGGCTCCATTAAAGTCAACGGAAAGTCAGGGTGTCCCTGGTGGATTACGCTGTAGCAAAGTAGTTTAAATTTAATCTAGGGTCGGATTTAACACATTTAAAAGAGAGCAAATTCACTGTTAAGTCTAACAGTCCAGTCAATACTTCAAGCTGATGGTTCTTACTCTGGCACTGCATTTTTATATTCTGACAGAAGGCAGAAATTACATCCATGATCATCCCATCATTACTGGCTCCAGTTGTTTTTTTCAAAACACAAAAGAAAGCCAGATGCCCTGTGCTCAAAGAACAGCCATGGGATTTTGGTGCTTCTTTGAAAATCCCATATATGTTCAGCAAAAGGTAGAAAAGCACACCAGAATCGCAATTTGTGGAATATTACATTTGAACATAGAGTTGGAAGAGCTATTCCCTGGCATCAACAACCAGCTCCAAAACACTAACTGGTGATTCAATAAATAAACCAGTTCAGCTCCATCTTCAGAATACTTTTTTCTTCCTAACTTCTTTCTGCCCTAACTGGAAGGCCAGTTCTGAACCTCACTGCTTTGCTGTTTAGTTAACAAGCACCAATTTCCAGCCTGAATTGATTCAAGGCCAATTTATGCCCATGTACTCTCATGTGAATGTTGCCTTTTTGCTGTAATGGGTCTCCAGTTTTCCTGGCGCTGAGCCCTCATCACCTTTATGGATGAATGCCACCTGTGTGAATACACAGTAACACAGAAACAGCCTTCCCTTTGATGCTGATCAGCAGAAGAGGTGCTGTCAGGGGAGCAGAAACTGGTGGGAACTGGGCAGAAGTTCAGAAGGGTCCCTGGGAAGGAAAAATTTGGGCAGAGTGGGAATGGGTCCGTGAATTTCTCTTTTTCTCCTTCAAGACCCCTTTCCCACAGAACTAGCTGGGGGATCCTGCTTCTTCACATCCTCCATCTTCCTCCACTCGCTTGCACCCTGCTTTCACAGCAGCCCCAGGAGCTGGCGCGTGGCTGGAGCTGTTGCTCCTGCTGCAAGTCAGTCACTGCTTCCTCAGGCAAGGATGCAGCCCACCGCCCTAGGCCTGCGCCTGAAGATTGCTCAGGCTCCTGCCATCTGCTTCTGTTTTTCCAGGCAAAATACGCAATGTTTCTGAGTTTCCCATAATAGGATAGGCTGCCCCCCTGGTCATTCTGGCAGATCTTCTCTGCTCTGGTTCCAACTCCAGATAGCTTCTCCTTACGTGTATTTCCGAGAGCTTCTCCATGCTCCGAGCAGGCACATGCCTGATACATACTGAAACCACCCTCGTTTTTTCACCAGCCCCACCATGCTGGTGAGCTGCACCAGGTGCGGGCAGACGTGTCCCCTTTGCCCGTGCTCTGAGCTACACTTGCTCTCATCCAGAAGCTGTTTGGCGGTGTGAGTGTTATATTATTCCTGAATTAACACGCTCTGTCTCCCAGTGGGCCTTATTAGCTCAGGCACAAACCTCACTAACATGGCTGTATGGTTTCTGTCCCGGAGAAGGTTCATATCTGGCCAGTTTGCAGTATCCATCCATCTGCCCCCTCCGTATAGATACAGCATAGTACTCCTGTGATTAGACAGGATACGTTGCCTCTTGCCTTTTCAACGCTCTCCAGCTGATTATTTTCATTTTATAGAAAGAGTGGATACTATCAGAGACTGAAGTGTATGACCCTGTACTGTGTAGGCAGGTACTGCACATCAGTGCACAAATTGACCCCACCTTAACGTTTGGGTATACCTGTATATTACTCTTTCAGCCACTACACAGTTAGTCAGAGAAAAAGTCTTTTTACAGAAAACTCCACCATTCATGTAAAGCTATCATAGAATCGTTAAGGTTGGAAGGGACCTTTAAGATCATCAAGTCCAACCATTAACCTAACCTGACAAAACCACTTCTAAACCATGTCCCCAAGTACCACGTCTACCCTTTTTTTAAACACCTCCAGGGATGGCAAATCCACCCCCTCCCTGGGCAGCCTATTCCAATGTTGGATAACCCTTTTAGTGAAGAAATTTTTCCTAATATCCAACCTAAACCTCCCCTGGCTTAACTTGAACCCATTTCCTCTCGTCCTCTCACTTGTCACTAGGGAGAAGAGGTCAGTCCCCATCTCTCTACAACCTCCTTTCAGGTACTTGTAGAGAGTGATAAGGTCTCCCCTCAGCCTCCTCTTCTCCAGGCTAAACAATCCCAGTTCCCTCAGTTGTTCCTCATAAGACTTGTCCTCCAGACCCCTCACCAGCTTCATTGCCCTTCTCTGGACACGCTCCAGCACCTCAATATCTTTCTTGTAGTGAGGGGCCCAAAACTGAACAAAGTACTCAAGGTGGGGTCTCACCAGTGCTGAGTCAAAAACCAGCTCAGAACTACCATGTGGGATCCAGACACTTCCCCCCAACCTTGCAGTCGTGGGGCTGCTACCTCCAAGGTATGAACCACATGTGACTGTGCAACAAAACCTTGAAGATTAATGCCATAGCCTGGAAATCATGCCAGGTATTTCAAATCTTGGACCCACCAGATCCTTCTTCACGGTCTCAGAGCTGTGTGTTCAGCACAAACAGAAAAGACCTATGCTCTTGACATGCATACCTTCGCTGTGGTTGTGCCTGCACTTAAGCCTTTCTGTATCATTTGAGTTAACGTCACCTGGGTTCAGGTTCTCCCTCCCCCTACTTATATAAGGTCTAAGTGGCTGAAAATATCCATGAAATGGAGATACACCTTTTCATTTAAAACTGGAACCTTTCTAATGATTATATTAATACCCAGGGTCCTGTAGACACCTGAGACATCTTTGGTCCTAAGCAGTACAGCCTGAAGAGCCGGCTAGTCAATAAAATAAAATACCCATTCTCTTTAATTAACATATGAAATAAACACAATCTGTGACACCTAGTGTGCAGCAGCAATTAAGAGGCATTGCTTAGTTAAACCTCCTAATACCTCATTTAAATATGCAATTAAGGGATAATTGCCTTCAATCAATAAAAAATTGAAATATTTTGCAGGGACCTCAATTATATTTTGTGAAGCTTTCTACTTTGTACTTGGTCTGGGCTAAGGCTCCAAGTCTTATACCACTTGTTAAAGAAACATTATTCTTTTCAGCATTCCATTGATTTATGGCTTTTATGCATCCTACCAGCATCATAAGAGTCCGATGCTAACACTAAGCTCATGCAAAGCATTTATTTTTGTGTTATCAACGACTTCTATTTGCTTCAGACTATTCACTCTAAGTTGTCCTTGGATCATCTCCCTTTCCTGGTCCACACAGACCAAAAACATCTCTTTGTGCAGGTCTTTACACTCAGAGCTTCCTCACAGACACCTTTACAATTCTTTTGTAATGCAATTGTTTTCCCATTTTTCAATATCTGCTTGCAAACAAGCAGTACTTCACTTGTGCACAAGTGCTAGCAATTCAAACCATATATCCAGTCCCCCTCCCTGCCTACACACAAATCAATCCTCAGTAAAACGAGACAGATCTATGAATCAAACAAGGAACAAAGTCAACCATTGCCTTCCCTCTCAAGGCAGGAAATTAGCAATGCAAATATATAGGCTCATCTAAGAGGTCCTTGAGTGCACTCCATCATGGCACCTCACACCATCATCAGCCACAGAACAATCACAATAAAGGGGGAAATATTTTCATGCTCAATAATTGAATTATGTGGTTAAAGAGACAAGACCTGTGAAAGTGAGCGAGATGAAAAAAACAAGCAGGAGATAAATTCTGACAGGCATTTACAGGCAACTAACCAAAGAAAGCAGTGTACTGTACTGACAGGGAAACCTCGGTGCAGGCTAGGATCCATGTTATTTTACAGCTAGCTGTGCAGGGCACTAACATCACACTATCTGAACATGTTGTGGCAATCATTGCTGAAGTCAAAACCTCCATCTGGACTATTTCTGTCCTGGGCAAAGGCCAGTGAGAAAAGCATTGCTTGGGTTTAAGAAACAAGGGTTCAAAACTGATCTGTTGTGCGACTGCAGTGAAATCATTTCACGTCTTCATGCCTCTCTTTCCCACCACACTAGCTCTTCGGGCCTGGAAGGCTTGCTGAGCTGGATTCAAACAAGGGTCGCATCTTTGTTACAGCTTTTCACTTACCTGATAAAACCAAGCCTGGATTTAAGACATGCCCTTAATTAACAAAAGATACCAAACAACACAAGACTAGATGCTGCTGCAGTCTCTATAAGGTGCACACGTTCTCTGTGGGAAATCTTCGGTGGCGTTCGGGGGTTTTAGACATTGCAATCGTGAGATCAGTGTGGCCCACATGGGTGCCACCTCCAGATGTAGAGCACTGCATAATGTAAGCCAAAAAGCACAGCTGAAGTTTTTTACCCAGTTTTTGATACAGAGTCCTGCTCAAGTAGTACATTAATTTTTTTTTCCTTTCTTCTCGTTGCGTTTATTATAATATGCTGTCACTGACTGGTTCAGTGCAACCTACCCACTGTCCTGAAATACGAACATAAAAGCACAGTAAGTATGGAAATCATGTACGTAAACATAAATATGATGTAAAGGCACTACTTAGGGAGGAGAGGAGCTCCTTCATCACAAGAAATCCAAATTTTGATCACTGGGAAGACCTGGAAATCATTTGAGTGATTATGATCTTTATGATTTCCATCACTTTTGGAACACCCATTATTTCTTCTATTATCTGACTCGCTCAGAGGTTTAGCCCCTCTAGTTAGTAGGTGATTGCTAGATTTAGTCAGGTGATTGCTTCTGCTCCAGAGATGTTTTTTCAAGATAAGCAACTGATTTGCTTGACTAACAGAAATATTCTTGCCTCCTTCTTGCCTGTATACAATAGCTGTCATTAGGCATCTACTGTCATTCTCAGACTTTTGTAATGACAGATGTCCTGCAAAGAACCAATTTTAGATGATCCACAGAGAACCAGGATACAGCAACTGCAGTCCTCCAGAACAACAGACACATCATGAGCTGAGAAGACGATCTCTTTGAGTTCACCGTACTTGGTAGTGTGGGTTTTCTCAATGCGCTATCCATTTTCTCATCTCATCCAGCTCTTGAAAGACCACAGGCTGTGAGATTTTTTTATTTATATAAACATGTTAAAATTTCTGGTAGTGGTGAATATGTGTCTCAGCCATAAGTTCTTATAAAAACAAGCCTTTATCAAGAGATGCTTCTGAATAACATGTTCAAAACAAGCAGAAAGCTTCAGTAAATATTAGGCAAGAATTATCTGTTATGATGCATACAACATTTGCCCCTTCTTTGGCCTATTCTTGACTTTATATTGTCCAGCTGATCATGTGTAGGTTTACTGTAAGCTTCAGAAAGACTTTTCAAGAGCCCTGGAGGAAGATTCCGAGTGCAGCTTGAGTCTGCTGCCTTCCCCCCCACAGATTCACTCATCTGCCTCAGCCTGGACACGGGGGAAATGAGGGGTTCAGCACACCTGAGTTCAGCTCCTTGCTGTTGAGACAGGTGCAGGATGCTAATGAACTGTACTTATCTTTTGTGATTTCAGATACGGACACGCTTGCCATAAACCCAAGAGGTATCTCCGTTCTCAAAGAATGTAACACCAAACAACACTGAAGAGCCATCAAAAGGTTACAGCTTTTACCCACCACTTTCCCAGGTTTAATCTAGGCCAAGTCTGACCAGGATGGATCATCAACCAGCTACCAATTAAGTGAGCTGAGGTAGTCCCCCAAGGCAGCAATGAAAAAGAAGCCATTATATGATCATTGCAGTTACTTTATTATTATGAATGTACAGGCAACCAAGTCCTGAAGGATCTCATTCATTTCCGTATAAGGTCACAGACTAAAAATTGGCTGCTCTCATTTACGCCTGTCAAGCCCAATGAAAGGAGTGGAGTGGAATGGATATAACAGAGAGCAAAATTAGCCTACAATGCATAAACGTTGTCCTGTGTTACTTGCAGACTGCTTTCCATGTGCGAATTGATATATCAGCTGGGTAAATGATGCATCAGTTGAGACTCAGACAGAGAACATGTGTATTTTTGCTCTGTTATCTGCCATCAGTTTGCATCAAAAGTAAAATGACTGACCTGAAATCAAACCAGTTTTCAGGAATCAAGATGCAAAATGTCATTATCCAGCTCATCTCTCCAGTAACTCTCCAGGAAGATGTAGTAGCCTCAGAAAAACTGTTGTACATCTGGTCCTAAATTTTCATAGAGAATCTAAACAAACAATATTCTGAGCATAGTAAGAATATATTGCTTGATAATAATGAAGCTGGCTATCACAGTGGAATTCAAATGTACTGTCACTTCATTACAACACCAGCCTGGATCGTTACAACACCAGCCTGGTATTTCCAATAGACATATGGGACAAGAAGTAGTTCTTGGTCCAGAAAGCCATGAGCCTTCTCTTGGTGATGCAAGTTACATCTGCCATCCCTGGTCAATGTCTCGGACACCACGAGGGATTTAAAACAGCGTTTAACATTTCTGATTAGGCAACTGAATTGAGTCCTCACGGTGAGACGTCTTAAGTAGCTTGCTAGAGAAACAGTAAAAATATGATGCCTATTCAAGATTGGTCTTTATGGAAAAGCTAAATAAACTGCATTGGGAACCCCAGGGCACATGGAGTGCGTCCACAGAGGGGAGTGAGTTATAGAATCAGTCTTTTGTTCAGGTCTGAAAGCATGGCTAGATTAGATGATTTAATGCCCTAAACCCTTTGGCAAGGTACATTAATGCAATGTCCCAGCCAAATTGTGTTTGTACTTTAATGCCAATTTGTGTTCAAAATTATTTGAATTAATTACTCCTCTTTTCTTAAACTGCTGGGCAATATTTCTGTCCTCTTTCAAGCAGTTTTCTATTGCAGTTCAAGGAATATGAGACTATCCTCCCATGTCAATATTCTTACCATATTTCCTTCCACAGTAACTTAGCTTCTCCTTCTGAGCAAAACATGCTATGAGAAATAGGAATTAAAATAGATGGGCTGAGGGGTAAATTTTTTCCTTTTAAAGTGAATCACAACAACTCTCTTAGTCCTACACCGCTACTGGTACTAAAACACAGGGATGGTACTTTGTAGTTTGGATGTAGAGACCGATGCCTTTGAAGCACAAATAATCTGCTTCAGTCCCCAGCTATGATTAGGAAGCCTCACGCATCCCTGGTGCATAGCACAGTGGCAGGAAATAGCTCCTGAAGGGCCGCAGATCTGCTGTTTAATTTTTTTAATTACTGCTTATTTAGGAAACATAAATACTTTTACAAATCATTACCATGTAAGTATGAAGCACGCACTATTTTTAATTAAAAAATGAAGCTAGCACTTTTTCACTGAAAGAAACACTGAGAGAGACACGAAGCCACTCTTTCATCAGGGCTTTGCAAGGACAAATATCTTCATCACCTAGGATGCCTTCATTCAGGGGCTTTCTTTGTCCTGACAAGCAACGCCATTTGCAGTTCAGGAAATCCTGAGCTGTGGTAAATGTTGTATGAATCTAAAGCAAAGGTGAACGACAAAGGACTACCTGGTTTGTCCTCACCAGGAGAGAGCAGACCCCAGTGTTCAGGAAACAAATGCTGCCCTAGCACTTAAGCACCTCCTCAGAGAGTTGCTGCTTCTGTGTGAGAGGAGTTGATATTAGTTGCTATTAAGATACAGCTGGGCTTGGAGACTTCCAAGGTGTACCCCTCAAAGAGATTATTCAGCTGGTATTAAAACTCTGCATGACAATGTGGGTGTTTTTCTCAGGAGCTATGTATGGCTGAAACAGCCAATTCTTCTGCACCCTTGGGGTGAGGTTTTTTTTGGAAGTTATTTTTCCCTTTGTTTTGGGTTTGTTTTTTTTTTTTTTCTTTTTCTGCCATTTGCATTCAGCTTAATTGATTGGAAAGGAATAATAAGAATGCTGGAGGACCTAAAACCCTGAGGAAGCCCAGGCTGTATGCTAAGTTGATGCCTACCAGCAGCTTTAATCTCAATTAGTCCAATTTGTGAATGTTTGTTTGTTTTTTCTTATTCACAGCCAAGCTAAAAACAAAACTTAACTGAATAGTAATAATAAAAGAAGCACTTCAGCTTCATGGTTTATCTTTAAAGAGTGGCTTCATCTTCAGTTGAATCACCTTTCTGTTAAAGCATGCAGGCTGCCCCACAAGGGGGTAAAATTGGATAAAGGGGTAAAACAGGATAAAAGAAGTTAGGAGCTGAGAGATCTCCAGTGGCATTTCCCACCATCACCAGGGCCATTGTCTAGAAGGCTGCTCCTTCAAATCGGTGAGCTTCCTCAAAAATCAGGGAGGTTTTCCCATCTCAGCTCTTCCAAAAGCCCACATCCAACATAAGAAAATTCCCGAGAGAGCTCAACTGTCCCCAGGGCCCTGCTGCACAGCATGGGCTCAGGCAAAATAGCAGGTCTCTCAATGCTTTTTTTGTCCCACCTTCCAGTGCAGGAGCTTGGAGGCTAAAGTTCAACCTTTTCCCCACAATGACTACTTTGTAGAAGTATGATTCACCTTTCATGGTCCTTGCTGTTATTAATCCTGCCTTTGTATGTACTGTACCTCACAGAAGAGTCATCATCAGAGAGGACGAGATGTGTGTACCCTACTGCCCTACAGGAAGAAGCTCACGATGGGCTGCAGGTAGGGTTCCACAGGAGGACACACGGTGACCAGCATCCAGGTCAAGGATGGACCTTAGCAGATGTTCCCCTCCTCTGCCTCTGCATAAAGCCTGTCCCACATGCTGCAACAGCAAGGATGGCAGCTGGTAAGCACAGTCACAGCCCCAATAGCTGCATCGTGTGTTAGCTATGGCCTAAAGCATGTAGAGAAGCACAGCTTTGCCCTAATACTTCTCACATACGAAGATGGCAAGTGCTGGCTGCAGAAGGAGTTTGACAAGGCAGATGTTTTAGCTCTTCCATTGATCCAGAAAAGGTCCTTCTACGAGAGGTGAAACACCATTCAAACCACTTTGCTGCAGAGCCAGAGCAGCCCCCAACTCTTAGCACACCTGAAATGTGTGAATAGAACTGGGAATGCGTGAATCCGATCGGGGGTCCACAGCTGTGCTAAACATTTACTGGCTTGAGAAAAACACCCACTGCAAAGGCTGCTTCTCACTTCATGTCTCTATCCCTCGTCCAGGAAAAAGGAAAGCATTCTGGGCTACCCAGCTGTTGCTTTCACTGCTCCAGCCACCACCATCCTCCTCCCCCAGCCCCAAATTAATGCTCCTCCTAAAGCTGTTACCCTCTGAAAATTCTGTCATTTCCAATGAGTCTTGTGCTGTAATTTAAAAGATAACTCACTCCTGTTTCCAGCGTTTTAATGCATTTTATTTTTTCTACAAGCAATATACGTGTGTAATTAATAAACAATTTAGTATGTTGAGGAACCTAGGAACTTGGCAAATGTTCTGGGGATATGAAATCTCAGGAAAAGCAGCACATTATAAGAAATAGTAAGTAATTACTTATGTAAGCTTTTCTTTTTAAATTCTAAGAACATTAGCTACTAATTACCTACTAATTACCAGTACTTCAGCAGGTGTTTGCACTTAACTGTAGGCTAAAGCCCCTGTGAAAAACAAACCCCTCACACTCCCTCTCAAGATTAAAGCAGAATCCCACTGGACTTCATAATACAGCATAGGTGTAGTGGAGCTGTTTACATGCCAGTCCTTTAACCACTTGGCTGCTTAAGGTGAAAACAGGCTCCAGTTTGTTTCCCTTCTTTTTCTGCCAGAGTAAAGGCGATTTGCTAGGATGAGTAACTCCAGAGGTAATGAACAAAATCAAAGGGTTAAAAGTAAACTATGATTAAGACTTCTTCATCATCTGCACATTTATCTCACTTCTGTAGTGACCTGGCAGAGGAAATCTCTATTTCTGATCATGAATAGAGCTGGCTGAACAGGGTGAGAACAAAACCCTTTCTGTGAAAAGTTCCCTGAATTTAAAAAAACAGATGCAGAGCCCTCAGCTGGTGTAAAATGGTTTAGTTTCACCAGTGTCGATACCTGAGTCAATACTTATGCCACTTGAGGAACTGGCTCGTGCTTCAGATCCAATCTGTTCGTGCCTCTTTTGGAAGACCAATTCATATAGACAATTTTACACAAACAAGCATCTATAAGCAATGAATTTCAAGTTTATAAGCACAGGTTCCAGCTCATATCCCTGACTGCTTAAAATTCAGAATTTTGGTTTACTCAGTTACCAAAACCCACTTTATTGTTGATGGAAGAAAGATGTCAGACATAAGAAGTCCAGTTAGAGAATGGAAAAGGTAACAGGTGCCGTCAGCAACCTGTCACGGTGCTCATGTTGCACCTTCCACAGAGCACCTAAGGGACAGATGAAAGGACTGAGAGGCACACCTCAGGGCTGTATTTTTCAACAAAATGGTTCACAAATGAATAATTCCAACAGTGCTGCTAACACATTTTTTGCCTTTTACCCTCTCTGAGATTTGTAAGATCTATTCAAAATACGTGGTTGCTTACTTCACTTCTGCAAAGATTACTTCTTTTTCACTGAAAAATAAGACTCAAAGGTAGGCAGTGGAGGTAGTTTGGATCATCACCATTTTTCTGTGGATGCTAGTTAGACTACAGGTCCCCTCCAGATCCATTTTTCACTGAGGTGATAGGAGTGACTGTGCTGTGAAGTATTAGGTCACAGCAGTAGAAGTGCTCATGCCTACAGCTGGGAGCTAAGTTTTTTGAACAGCACATCTCTATTAAAACAATAGGAACTGCAGGAGACTAGAAACAGTTGAAAACCTGACCCTTTCATTCAGATACTTAAAGGAGAGCTTCTGGCTGCTAGTGTATTTTAAGACTTGAGTCCCACAACTGAGAAATTAAAAGCTGCTTTGACATATGAGTGAACCAAATGAGACCATGAGGCTTCTGAGAAAATTATACAGCTCAGCCTTGGTGCCTTCCACCCGAGGCTCTCAAAACCATATATAAAAATTAACAAAATAGCACGCCTGGGATGAGACATTGATGTTTCACCAGTCAAAAAGCTGAGGCTTTGCACAGCAAAATGTCCTGATGTCATTAAAAAAAAGGATGTAAATGTCATTTGTTCTTCATTTTAAAATACTTTCTTCTCGCTTCTTTTTCTCTGGTGGAGGTTTATGGTAAGATTTTCGGATGACCTGCATGGTGGGAAGAGTAGTAGTGCTCTGGTCACCAGGCTGCTCCAAGGCTGTAAGTGAAGCCATTTCAATCCTGACGAAGGACTCACGTGCCTAAAAGCTGGTCTGTTTTTTACCATTGTTTCAGGTGATCTAATAAAAGGTACTGCTTCTCTATATAGGCTTAACCTCACCGACTGCTGAAATGACACGAGCGTAGCTGGTTCGTCATATACATTTATAAGATAACACCATTTATGTCCTCAAATGAGGACCTTACAAAAAATCATAATGAAAAAGGGGAAACCAAGAATCAGGAATTTCTTAGGCAGAGACAGCTGACATGCTGCTGCTCCCAAAAGGTGAGCTGAAAAGTGAGCTCTCAGCTCCATCTTCCTCCTCCTCCCCTCTTCCCTCCCCCGTACCCGCTGTTCTTCCCTCCTCTCTTGCTTCTGGTGCCACGATCGTCCTTCTCTGCTTCCACTGGCTCTGGCAACCATCAGGTCCTTCAGAGGTTTGTTTCAGTTTGCTAATCAAGCAGAAAGCTATCCTTTTTAGGAGGGGGCAATTAGTTTTATGCTGGTACAGTGAGTTAATGTGAGCTCACAGAGGGGTCCAGCAAGCACCAGAGCCAACACAAGGTAAGGGGTGTCCTGGCTCTGGGTGTGCCATGAGGCTCTGCAGCCTCTTCCCCCACCCCTGCTTTGGCTGCTGGTGCTCCAGGCAAGGCTGTGGGATGTGGGACCAGGCTGCTGTGGAAGAGCTGTGTGAGATGAGCAGGGAGAAGCCCTGCTGGGTCCTCCCACCCTGGCCCAGGAGCTGCATTTACACCCTGGTGACCTGGGCTGTGGTTGACCCTCGTAGCATCACCAGACTTGCTCTGCTCTTCTCGCTGGAACACCATGGGATGCAGTGGGACTGCATCCCCCGTGGGTGACGGCACTGCCCTGCCAGCCATGCTGCCACCCCTGGCTCTCCGCACCCTGCAGCGCAGCCCGACAAGAGATGGGATCAATGGGGAAAGGGGGAGCAGATGAGGTGGAAATATGACACCCACTTCTGTCAGAAATTAGTTACCTGACCACCCCATTAGACATGCCTTAGGTGCTGGGCACTGGGGATGCTGAGGGAAACACCTATGATGTCAGCAAAGAGCAAAGGAGTGTTTGGAGCACCTTGAGTTTCACGGTTAAATTTGGTTTACTCATAAACATTTTTGCCACTTTTTTACCTGTTTTGCCCCATTCTCACTGTCTTCCAGGCAGTTCCCTTTGGTGGGATTTCACAGTACCGGCAGCACCTTGATGGTGTCAAAGCTGCACACCTTCTGCATGTGTCATGGGTACTGTGGATGCCATGGCCCACTGACATTATTTCAGGGGGTACAGAAACAAACTGTGGAGAGGGTTTTTCTCATCTCGTTTCTTTATTCTCAAAGAGGAGAGGAAAAAATGCAGAGCCAGGATTTTAGCCCTTCATTTTATAATGTAATTGAAATGCCAAGAGACTGAAAAAATTCAATGTTGATGAAGAAACGGATGTTAGTGCAATGAAGAATAGCTCTGTCTTTGTCAGTCTGCAGTCTTTTATGTGTCACAGGCTGTCACTTTCTATTGCATTTCAACTGACTAATTACCCCAGTTTATTAAAAGTGAATATGAATTCACATTTTTTACTTTGCCACGTTCCAAGTGTTAGTGTTATCAGGAGCTATTACTGAATGATAGATCCCACAGTTCTAGGCTTCCTCATGTGAGCAAGTACAGAGCAAATCTACCTCAATATCAATGAAAACCAGATATATTCATTTAAGGGGGAAATATATACTCTGTTCAGTGTATGTTCACATCCAAGCATTAATCACCCTGGTGTGTCCCACATGGCTCAGTGTATTATTAGAACCTCACTCACAGAGCAGAAGAGTGTCTGTAAGTGATGGTGTTGGAAGGGTTGGACTTGAATTAAATGTACTCATCGCTTCCTAATGGGGAGGTATTTTCTGACAGCTGTAATGAAAACTGCTGCTCATCAAAAGGTACTCTGTGTCCTAGCTCGCAAATCCAACCTCAGCTGCAAGTTGCACATTTAAATTTCAAAGTTTTTATCTCTAGCCACACTGGAGTGCACTTATAAGTGCGGTGGAAGGGTCAAATTAGATGAAATCAAAGCCCTGCTTCTACTGAAGAGGCAATTTTAAGCTTTCGCAATTGGATCTGTGTGTTGTTATAGGCTTAAAAAACCTCATCATCAAAAACAGGGATTTCTAGAACACGGTAATTATCACTTTGATCTGCCCAACTCAGTTCCAGCAGTAACTACAATGTCAGAATTTCCTCATTTTGTATAAAATAATACATTTGGATAAACAGGTGCATAGATGATAATAGTTCTTGTGCAATTGGTACCGCCATTTATTAATGCTGATCCTTCACACCTTCCCTTACCTTTCTGAGTGTGCAGTCAGATTTCTTGTGAGGACGTCCGCGTTGCCTTTGAAGGAGCTGGATGCTGGTACAAGCCTTGCATGTATTGGCAATAATAATCAATAAGAGGAATAACAATAACGTAGGAAGTTATGTCAATAGCAAGTGCTGGGAAAGAACGAAGCATCAGGTCTTGGAGGGAAATGCCATTTTGCCTGAAAGCATAGCACACACAATCAACAGGAAAAGGAAGAGAGTTTCATTCTTCTAGTATTTTCCTAGTGGGTACTCATTGTTTATAACAAAATGCAACTATTGTATGTTTTCCTATGATTTGAGATATTTACCATTTCACATGTTAAACAAAATGTTCTTTCATTAGAACATAGTTGGAGGGAAAAATATATCACAGGACTGACTGCAGTGGTGGCATTGTCATCTTGCACATTTACAAAAATGAAGCAGAAGTGTATTTTTTACAACATGGCCGCACGAAGAGAAGCAGTGGGACATGCACTCATGTGGCCTGGACTCCAATCAGGTCAGCTTGATGAGCTAGCTGTGATGTGGAAGCTGTAAGACTCCCTTCTCCAGTGTTTTCAAGTCCCCTGGGTATGATGAATTTTGTATAGGATATTTAAAGGACTGGCTGACATCACAGGTTTGTGCCCGGGCTGACATACTGACGGCCATGAACAGAAGATATGCCCTGAAGCATCTATCCCATTCCCAGAGAAGAAAAGAGCAGCTCTCTACCTCTCGGTTTAAGGGTGGAGTAAGGTCAGCCTGGCTGCACCCATGAATGAAGACAAGCTTTGATGTTGGTCTGCACCAGGGAGGTGCATCTCAGGTGGGGAATACTGATCCTGGATGCCTCAGCCCCTGTATTGGGTTGGATTTGCAAGGAATGTGGCCTCTCTCTCCCTTCCAGTGGGAAGGGGAAGACAAACAGTGGGAAAGGTGCCTGTACCCCTGGGGTGTCTTTGGTGGCAAGTCAGGGAGCTTCAGGGAAGGGAGCCAGGAGGGCCTGAGGATGCAGTGTGGGAGGATATCTCCTCGCACAGAGGCAAGATAGCTACAGCAGGGGCCAGCACTGGCAATGGAGAAGGAAACAGCTTCTCCATAGGTAGGGACGCAGGAGTCGGCTCCCTCTTGAGGCAGATGATACCTGTGGAGATTGAGAACAGGTATGTTACCCACAGAGCAAGCAATATTCAAATCCCAGTACTAAGGAAAAATCCACTCCCCACCTCAGCTGCAAGGTTTGTAGCCAGCCCAGCCCCAAAATAAAAGAGCAGCTGAGAAAGCTGATGACCCTCTTCTGATGGGAAGAGAGGAGGTTCTCTGCTGGCTGGATCTGCTCTTCAGGGGAAGCAGGCTGGGGATGGAAGGGGTGCTGCCTGCCACAGCCTGAGATGCTACTGGAGGGTGTTCAAGTTTTTCTGCTGCACTGGCTCCATGCTGTTCATCCAACAAACTGCTAACCTAGTTACAAGGGCTTTAAAGTAGGATCGAGGGAGCGGTTGACTAGGGGGAAAAAAAAGTGAGCATAAACAAGAGCAGCCTGATAGGGGCCTAAAATTTTAGACGTTTTGGTATTCATAATAGGGTCACAGGAGAGACACGGAGGGTAGTGAATCAATCCACTGAACACTTTAGATGTCTGTATATTAATGGAAGAAATATTTGGGATAAACAGGCGGAGCTGGAAGTCTTAATACAAGATCAAAATTATGACTTAATTGGCATAACAGAGTCTTGGTGGGATAATTCGCATGACTGGAATAATAATATGAAAGGAAGAACAGGCAGGGGGAAAACAGGAGGGGTGTTGCCTCAGTCTGGATACATTTACTTGCTGGAAGCCTGGCACGTACAGACGATTAAAACTGCCTGAAAAATTTATAGGTAACAATTATAGAGGAAAGGAACTCAGGTACTCACATGGTGGGAGGGCCACCACAACTGGCCACAAAACTGATCAAGCAAGAGAATCTTTCAAGGGGGCTTTGACAATGCTGGAAATGGGAAGTCCTTGCAGTAGGAGACAGACTGACCAGCATTGTGCCGGGGGTGCACAGAAGGAAGAAACCGTGTTCAGATACTGTGGACTGAGTATGAAAGATTACTGGGAGCATGTAAGGACAGAACAAGAAAAGCTGGAACACAACTGAAACGCCATTAGGCAGAGGCACCAAGGGTAAGAAGACATCATTCTGCCTGTGCATTGGGAGTAAGAGGTAAGCCAAGAGCAGTGCTGACTGAACAATCATGAGGCAGAAGAGTCTCAAAAAGGACACAGAGAAGGCCTCTGTGCGAAGTAGGGTTCCTGCATCCTCATCAATTAAAAGGTGAGCTGTGAGCACGCAGCTGACATGATTAAAATCAGAAACAAAAAAAGATTTTTGCCTAGAAAAGGAAAAGAATAGGTAAAGGGTATTCATTTAATTTCATTTTTTAAAAAATCCTTTGAGTCTGATGAATTTTGTATAGGATACTTAAAGGACTGGCTGAAGCTGTCTCAAAGTCATTAGTACTGTTCCTGGGAACCTGTGGAGAGGGAATGAAGAACTAGATAGTTAGAAAAGCACAATATTGTGCTTTTATTTAAGCGAAAGGGGGAATCGAGGAGTTATTGAAGAAGTCAAATTAACTTCAATCCTCAGAAAAATTCTGTAAGAAGTAAAGCATCTGGAAATCAATATTTATGTATCATACTATGTCAAATGAAGCTTATTTTCTTTTCTGACTGTTTAATGGGCCTTGTGGGTAATGGGAATTAGTAGATGAAAAGCACCTTGACATTAGTAAGGTTTTGACACTATTCTACCTGATACGTTCATAAGAGATTATAGAGCAGATAGAGAATATTTTGGATTGCAATTACAGTGGTTTATGATCAAAACAAAAGTATTTATCATGAAATTCTGTAAAGGTCTGATCTGGGTCTAGTTCAGTGCAGTGCAGTGCTTAAACAGCTGCAGATGACATGGCAAATTGCAAGTAAGACTTCAGTGCAATTTTAACCAAAATCCTATTTCTCCATTACAAAGTAATCCTGTAGCTTTTCTCTGAACTGATAAACCTCTGCTGAAATGCTGTGTCTAGCCTTGGGTAGGGATAGGGGAGATAACTTTTAGAAAAAAAGCAAAGAGGAGGAAAGGGGTGAGCAAAAGATGACTTTGGAAGAAAGTTTTTAAAATCTAGGATTGTTCAATCTAAAGAAGAAAAGGCTGAGGATGGATTTAGTACCAGTCCTCAAGTATGTAACGTATTGTTAAAGGGCATAGGAATGCTCTGCCACATCCATGGTGAACGAGCTGAATAACAGAAGCAAGCTTGATTTTAGGAAACCTTTCTAACCAGGACTGTAATGAAATGGGAGAAGTTGCTTGTTGAGGTTGTAGTATTTCTTTCAGTAGAGACCCTTGAGCGCTTGTCAGAGGTGGCATAAGCAGGGCAAGATGCCACAGAGTTAAAGGAAGACAGAGGAGCAGAATAGGCAGCTTCCTAAGTTCTTTTTCTGGCATTTTTTTCTGGTTTTATGTTATTTCAAGTTTTCACCTATAGGAGAGCAAAGTGCTCCAGTTAGCTTCACTCAGCTCCTGAAAAACTCTTCACTTGTACCTCAGGTTTTAAAAGATTTTATGGGGTTGAGTTTAAAGTTAAGGACAGTTGTATCTACAGAGCAGCAGCACCTGAACGGCTCGGGCATGAACCAGCATCAGACAGGGATAGGTGCTGTGAAAATCTAACAGCTCATTCCGGCAATGTACAAAGTACAGTCCCCATTTCCCTTCACTCTGGAGCTGGGAGATGGGAGGAATGAATCGTCCCAGCCCCTTCTGGAGCCCAGTCCCTCATCAGTGTCAAGTTTTGGCTTCCTACAATGCTTCTCAAGCAACATTTTTGTCTTTAATCCATCATAGTAATCAAGCCCAGCGCTCATTTCATTTGTCTCTCTCGTAAGAGTAGTTCCATAAAAGCTCCATGTCATGACTTTTTTACAAGAGTAGAGGTCTCTAGGCCAGGTTTGAATGGGGCAGTCAGAGCTCTTTTTATGCAGTAGAACTACGATGTACACAAGACAACAAGCTTTTTGTAAAACATGTGGTGAGAACGGACATAGTCTCGAGCACGGGAGCATTAGCCTGAGCTGTGGGAGAGCGAGGCCTGACGGTGAATTACTTGTGTGGCACTGTGCAGCCATTTGTCCCCGCTGAGCTGCTAGTACTGCAGGATTAGTAGCACTACCTCACCCCATGGAGTATGAGGTGCCGAAATACAGTAGTAACTGGGGTGTTATAAGCCCCTTGGGTGGATTTGCTGGTGCAAATGCAAGAGGACAGTCTTGATTTCCATTCCTTTTAGGTTTTGTGTTTGGTGCTTGGCCCACATAGGAGCAGCGTTGGTTACAGTAGTGTCACAGAAACCCCCACTTCTTGTAAGAAGGACTCAGTCTTTGATCAGGCAAAAGCGCTAACTCTTGTATTTGGCTTTGAGCATCTGGAGGGTCCCAGGGCCCATTCAGCAAAGCGCTTAAACACAAGGGATGAAATCTTGCTCTGTTGAAATCAACAGAAGCTTTACCCTGGGCTCCAGTGGGGCTGGGGTTTCTCCCCAGTTTCCTTCCCATTCATCTCAGGGATGTGCAAATACACACTTTAGTGCTCCACTGAATCGGGATGTTTCTTCTGGAGGAATTACATGGAGAATCAACAGACATGCTCCCTGTCCCCAGGTCTTTGCCAGCTCAGTGGATTCCTGCCCTTAGAGCACCCAGCTGCACAGTCCTTGTCTTTGCTGGAGCACAGTGCCCCTTCAGACCTTTCAGCAGGGCTGTATGAGCTCTCTGTAACCTGACCCACCAACATCTAGCTGTGCTAGCAAAGAACTATTTCAATGACATTAGTTAACGTGGCTCATTTGAACCCACACAAGTCAGGGAGGAGTTGCAGGACCAGCTCTGCTGGTAGAGCCTAGAGGACAAGTAACTTCCAGCCAACAGTGCTGGGCAGGTTGGAGAAGGGATGGGGCAGTACCTGGTACATCTGGAACCAGAAGAAATGTGGCCACAGCCACACGGGTTTTCCTGAACCCCTTTGGTGAATTGCTGTCTTACCAACTGAAACTGACTCTTTTTCAGACTATTTCTTTGTAGAAATCGTTGCTAAAACTCAGCAGTATGCAACTCTATCTAACATTTGGCACTGCCATGAGGGAATTGTTAAGACACATCTCTCCAAAGGTACAGGCTAAATGTGTGTGTATTCTATAGTGGAGCCTTTTAGGAAGGTTATGCTCCGTCTGAAAAACAGTGGAATATATCTCAAAGTGTTTTTCTTTAGTCTTCTGGCTATATTGAACATGTGCATTTTATTGTATGTGTCCATAACAGCAGTGCAGTTACATCAGCTAGCTAGAATTTCATAGAAAACAGCCCAGATGCTTCTCAGACTTCAAGTTCACAATGGAGGGGAAAAGTGCTTCTAACATTCATAAAATGAATATTGCTTGATTGCATAAGAGAATTTTGGGGAGGAGAACTCTGGTAACAAACACAGAGCCTTAACCTTTATCAGAACCTGCGTGAGCCAAACATGCTTTTGTTGTCATGAAACATTTCCAGGAGAACGTAAACATTTAGGCAAACTTGCAACAGGGGAAAACAATGTTTCTTAACATTTTCAGTCCACACCTCACTTCAACTGATTATGGATGTTTCTCACCTTGCATATAAATGCGGCTTCTTTGGCTTCTGTGCCTCCTGGGCTCGCTCCAGAATAGCAGTTATTGGGGAAAGAGGGGCCTGGATACAGTCAACTTCTCTTCAGAAATAAAGTGTTTCAGAGGACGCATTATCATTGCTCTGTCAAAACCTGCAGTTACACAAACGTTTTTCTTGATATAAGTGGTTCAATAAGCAACTTATGCTTCTTCCTACTTCTGCTTGTTCCTCCCCCTTTCTTAAACCTGTTTGCAGGTCCTGCGAGTTGACCTGAGTTAAAAACAACCCTACAATACCAAAGGGCATTGAGGCTGAGCCAAATGCCCTCGAAAGCACAGCCTGACGCGATGCTCTTAAGGAAAGATGCTCGAGATCATAAAGACAGAGCAATTTAAAAGATTTGATAAAAATACTCACTGGAATGCAGTTTTCTGTCAAAAAGAAAATATTTTGTGGAAACATATGAATTTTGGCAAAAATTAAGTGAGAAGGAGAAGTGGAGAGAGAGAGAAAGATCATGTGTGTCTCCATATAGCCATGTAACAGAACAGAACAATCTCACATCCCAAGTGAATGTCCTCAAAAGAAAATAACGCCTCATCTGACTTGAAGTCACTCACAAAAATTGTGAACAGCCTCATTTTCACTCCCACCAAATAAAATTAATTTTGAAATTCTGAAATTTTGAATTTTTTCATGAAATAAGCATTTCCTTTAAGAAGGAAGTGAAGTACAGTGAAAAGATCTGGGACATTACTCAGAAAAATTCTTCATGGCTTATTCACCTTATGTGAATAAGTTTATTCCTGTCAACTCCAAAAATCTTTGATTAAGTCCAAAACATCCCTAACATGATCGGCAGTAGTAAAGCAAATTTTGTGTTTCAGTGGAGGGAGACACACATAAGGTGAACTAATTGTAAATGGTTATTCTTTCAGCACGGTACCTTTCATGTATGATAAATATCACTATGCAGAGGTTTTCCAGATTTTGTGATTTCGTCTTATTGTTGGACACATTAACCAATGTCTAAATATCAGTAAAAACACACACAGACTTGTACTGTATGTACGGTAATTAAAGAGCAGCTGATATATCTGAAGATAATTTTGGAAATCTTTGTCCTTATAAGTTATAAAACACCTTAAAGCTGTTTTACTTTCTATTGTACTGAGCTAAAAATAGGTAGTCCTTTTTAACTGAGGGACAGTAGTTAACACCTGGGACAGCAGGAGCTGGTAGGTCATGACTGACAGGAGGAGAGAGCAGCTAAATGAAGTGCAGTAACTTACAAAACCTCTTCAACAGGCATGAAAGTAGTCATCGGATGATACCAATCAGTTTCCAATAGTTTTTGTAGTTACATGTTTTACTGTTGTTTTGGGGGGCTTTACTGAATTATTTATGAGTTATTAATATTTTATTCATTCTTGTTTCTCTCACTCCCACTCTTCTTGCCATTTCCATCAGCTGAGTAACTTTCCTATAGAAAAATTTCACATAAGAATTCAATTCTGTAAAGTTTCTTTCATATACCCTTCTACCTGGAGATTATAATATCCAGTATCTCCTTGTCTTTCCTACATAATTAGAAAACATTTATTTACTTAATTTTAAATCCTGGCAGCGGCCTTCAGAAACCTGGATTATTTTTTTCCTTTCCCTCACAATCTTATTGCCTGCTTTCCAAGTCCATTTCTTATCCTTTTTGCTCTGTGTTTCTGCCACAATTTTACAGTTAGCCATTTAAAAAATATATAATTAAGGTGCCAAAGCACCTGCTAGCCTCATGCATATGCATAAAATAGAATTATGTCCCCTCCGGGACACTGGTGTTGTGACTCTGGGGAAATGGCTAAGTAACCATGACAACATGTCTCCACCACATCTTATTTCCAGTGATAAAAGCATGATTTACCCTGTTAAACAAACCATATTACAACTTGCCCACAGCAAGTGGTGTCAGCTTTCCAGAAGAGGCACTAGGTCAGGAGGGAGAGCAGCCCAAAACCATCCATCCAAGCCTGCCCCTCTTTGACACTGCTTCACAGTTATGTTGATGGTAAGAGGCAGGATGAGATTCAACGTACAATATTTCACATTTCCATCTTGATAGGTGAGATGAAACGTGAGGAGGAAATGGAGTATTCATTAGCTGCAGGCACCAGCCCAATGCCCAGCATGGCAGTGATGGACGGTGCAGGAGAACCCGGGGATAGGATGTAAAGATTGGCGGAGCCAACGCGCAATGATTCAGACGTTTGAATTAGATAATATCTGCATCCTCTTTCCTGCCAGTTTGCCAAGGCTGCCAATACTTAGTGAATGCCAGGGAAGGCTACCAGAAACAGTTTTTCAAAGGCTGCTGCCAGAACAAAAAGTTAAATATGATTTTTTTTTATAATCTTGTTTATGCTACTGATTAGGTATTATCTTATTTAAAGGGATTTTTGAAATCAAGTGCACTCTTCATTATGCATTTTTTGATTTACACCTTGCTTAATTAAAGAAGACACCTTGCTATTACATTTTCTATAATAATTTTATAGGAAAAAATCTCATCATTGGATCTTGTCTGCTAGCATAATACAGCAATATTTGTATTGTTAACACTTTGAAGAAGTATTTAAATCAACCAAACTAATAATTTGAATTTTTAAAATATTGTCATGAAAGTGTTTGCATTAACCCTCTTCTCCCCATCAGATACTTAAAGAAAAGAATGAAACCTTAATTGGAGTTCTCAATCACTTGAGGGCACAATTTGATTAAGAACAATAAACAAAGAGGTGAAGAAATTAAAAATACAAAAGTCACAGAGAGAAAACTGAACTGGTGTTTAAAGGTCAAGTACATACACGTAATTAGTTCTACTTACATGAAGAATCGTAATTAGCTTTATGAATTGCATTTTGAAATTGCCGGGTCTTGTGAATCCTGGTAGGTTTTTTTTTAAAGTATCAGCTGTTAGACACATGTGAGTAGATCAGATTCACAGCTTCAAATGAAAAAAACACCTAAATTACACTTTCAGCGTGAAGAACTGCAAAGGCAAGGCTGAAAATACTATCTGGGCTTACCAAAAGGTGACTAGCAAATAATAACCCAGTATTCATCAGATGATTTGGGGGCCTGACTTATAATTGCTAAATTCCTGGGACTGACCCTTTACGAATTCCAAATGTAACCCATACAAGTCAAAGTAGAGGGATGCGCCATTTACTGTCTATGGTCAGATAATTTTCTCTTCAACAACACCCAACACGGAGCAGGTCAGAGCCCTACAAGTAAGAAAATATCCATGGAAGTATAGTTCACAGATTCAAGTAGTTCCAAATATCTCATTCCTTAAGCATGTCTTTCATCACTCAATATTTTGGACCATTTTCATTAAAATACTAATGTACGCTCCATCACGCTCACTAGACATTTGCAATGTTCTCATCCCAGGCAGAGCAATGTTGGGGGTACGGCACCTATAGCCACCTTACAGCTCCCACATTTCAGAACCCTTTCATTATCAGAAAATATAATAATTTAGCGGGTGCTCGGTGTATCAGCCTTGTCTTTTTTTTTCTGGGCTGTAATTGCAATGACATGTAGGAAACACCCCATTCCCTCTGGCAGGGTTCAGATTGAAGGCTTCAATCAAACTTCATAAACAAAGTTCAGAACTTAAAGGAGGATTAAACTGAACGCACCAGCAGACTGAAAGGAGAAGCCAGTTGCTTCTGAAAACCATAAAGTTTGCTACTGAAGAGGTCTGGTGGTTTTGTAAACTCTAAAACGTTTTGACTTATGTTGATGATGTCATGTTGATGTCAACACCTATGAATGTTCTTGGCTTACTAATGTAACCCACAGAGGAATCAAAGGGCTGCATCTCCAAGTGCTAGCAAGCCCCTGAAAGTCGTTCCCCAAAAAACACAAGCCCAGTAGAAATTTAATTTCTGCTAGAACCTGGATTCAAGCAACAAAGTCAGTGTTTGGACTTCAGGGCCACTTCCGGTGATTTGAATGCTGAATGGTATGACACTGTGGAAAGCTTTCAGAAATATTACTGAGTTTTCAGGTATTCCAGCCCCTTCACAGATCTGGGCTTCCCAAGCAGCAGGTTAAAAGAGAAGCACAGCTCCCGTTCCTTGCAAGGTTCTCTAGTTGCCTCTGGATGCCTATGCAAAAGCCATTGCCTATCTACCGTATTTCTGGTGCTGTATGGGAAACCTGTAGTAGAGGTAGCAGAGTACCCAGAGAAGTTGCTTGGAGTTCTAGACAGAGCAGATCTATCAGAGCACTGGGTTTGTTGCTTTAGATCTGGTTCGTTTGCTTTTTTCATGTGATCGCTGCAACACAAGAGTCTCCTTGCTGTCCAGAAACAGGCGGTGTAGTGAGTGGCAGAATGAGCGAGACACAGGGAACCACAAGTCCAATTTTATAATACTGCCTAGGCCCCCAACTTGAGCAGTGGCTTTGGGCAAGTAACTTGAAACAAACTCCTCTAGAGAGTGCCTGGAGCTTTACAGAATGCAGTAGAAAAATAAAAGGGGAAAACACTGCATCTCAGTTTTCCTATCTGTAACATGGGACTAATACTTACCAACCGACCCACCTCACAGGGGAGATGCAATAATTAATTAGCTAATGTTCCTACAGCACTTTAACTCTGTAAAGTGTAAAATAAATGTTAAGCATTATTGGCACTTAGATTCTACAGTGATTGGTGCCCTACAATTCCCTAAGCCAGGCAGCTAGTTATTGCTGCTCAGAGCAACAGCAGCTTACAATACATCCTGCATTATCAGCTGGTTTCTAGATGGTTACACGCCAGCGTGGCTGTACACACACCTTCCCACACGTGCCAGATGCCATACGGGGGAATTCTGATGTGGAGGTCCAGGATGTGACTACGCAGCAGGGAAAGGGGACTTCGCAGCCGCTCTGTAACTAAGCAGTCCCTTTTTGCTGTGTTTTTTTTCTCCTCTCTGAAGCAGGTTATTAGGTACTAAACAGTACCTGCAACCTGCTGCCCTGCCATATAAATACTACTTTTTCTAATTTTGTAAGGTGAATCATTAATATCACTGAAAATATCCAGAATTCCAATAAATTCAATGTCAAAGAAACTAATTGGTGAGCTATGTAGGACAATTTCAGAGAAAAAAAAAAGCTTTCTCCCTTTGTTTTTTGTTGCTTTAGACTTAGCTAAATTTTGTTTCCAGTGAACAAGAAGACAGCAGCTTCTAAAATTATGTCTGAGAGGTGGATATGTAGGTAATATTGTTTAATATTAAATGCTGCTACATAAGTTCATGAATTCCCATCAGTCATGCTTTTTATGGAGTTCCTTATGCCAAAGTCTCTTTCCACAAAGACAGTGGAAAGAGACTGGTTTGCAGCTCAGTAGTTCAAGAAAGAGTTGCAGCTTTGCCCTCTCAGACATAGCCTGAGAGGTCGGTATTGAAGTCTCTGCATTTACACTATATACAATTACAGGATTTTATTTCAGGTTAGATTCAGCCTGGTCCTCTGGGTTGAACTTCCCCATCACGCGTGTGTTTCAAAGCCATTCAAAGCACCACTCAGTTATTTGTAGCCTTACGACTCCATCTGGATTTTGAGTGCATCTAATACAAACCAGGAGGAGAGTTTCTTATTTAGTCTGCTCTCAGAGAAATCTTACATGCACCAAAGCTATGCTGTGAATCAAACCAGTGCCTGGTAAAGGGAGACAACTTGAAATTGTGTAAAAATTTTGTTATTACTTTAAATCAAAATACTAGTGTATATGCAACCTTCAGCTTACACGGTATTCTTTCTTCGACTTTGTAGGAAGCCATCTGGAAAATAAGCAACCAAGTAACACTATACCACCAGACCAGTGTTTAAGAGTGTGGCCCAGTGCAAAGATTATTCGATTCTTTCCCACTTTCTTATACTGTTTCCCTAAGCATCTGCTATTTGGCTTTGTCATCCATAGGTTACTGGACTAGACAATGTCATGGTTTCAGCTGGGATGGAGTTAACTTATTTTTTAGCAGCTGGTATAGTGCTATGTTTTGGATTAGGGATGGGAAGGGTGTTGATAGTACACTGGTGTTTCTGGTTATTGTTAGTCAAGGCTTTTTCTGCTACTCGCACCACCCCACCAGTGCATAGGCTGTGGGGGTGGGAGGACAAGAAGTTGGGAGGGAACACAGCCAGGATGGCTGACCCCAACTGAACAAAGAAATATCCCATGCCATGTGATGTCACACTCAGTATGTAAAGCTGGGGGAAGAAGGAGGAAGGAGGGACATTTGGCGTTATGGCATTTGTCTTCCCAAGTCACCATTACGCGTGATGAAGCCCTCCTTTCCTGGAGACGGCTGAACACCTGCCTGCCCATGGGTAGTAGTGAATGAATTCCTCATTGTGCTTTGCTTGTGTGCGCGGCTTCTGCTCTTCCCGCTAAACCATTTATGTCGACCCATGAGTTTTTTCTCACTTTCACTCTTCTGATTCTCTCCCCCATCCAAACTGGGGGAGTGAGTGAGCATCTGTGTAGTTCTAACTGCCAGCTGGGATTAAACCACGACAATAGACATTCCGTTTGAGACAGTCAGGATGTTCTTATACAGTATTTTGATACATCCAGCAACATAAAGAGTATTCAAATATCGATATGCATTTACACATTGGAGACAATTCCAGGTATCTACTACTTTACTCTGGGATATTGTACACCATGTTATTTAACTAATAGCATCCATGAGAACTGTGATTGACACCAACAAGAACTGGAGAAACCTGGGTGGAAAATCAGAGCCTTAAATTTGACATTGGGTCCTAGGAGTTATATTTCATATTGAGAAACCACCATAATATATACTTAAAATCTCATAAAATCTGTTCATGATGGAGATGAAAAGCATGTGAATTATGTATTATTAATGTATATTCACTCATCTTGTTAATTTAATTAGTGAACTGGGTAAGATCGTCTCTTTTTGTGATCTTATCACCAACACTGTATCACTTCAATTCTGAAGTTTCTGAGAGTGAATGACTTAATTTTTCTTTGTTTATTTAGTCCTCAACCACCATATAGCATCTAGAGCAATGCAAAACAAAAATATAAAATGTTTTTATGCTGGGGTTAAAATCAATCACTCAGTGATTTTTTGCTTTGTTTCAGATAAGCAGATACATGAACATATCCCTTCAAAAACTTGCTGAGCTTTAAGGCATGTCCTAAGCAATTTCTGTTCTTGTTTTGCCCCTGCCCATGGAGAGGATGTTTATAAGCCAATACCACCTCTTCGCAAAACCCTTCCCCTCATCAAAATCTATAATACTGATCTTTGCAAGTTTCTCTCAGAAATTGTCAGCAGTCTGAGTACATCTCTATTGCAATTTTCTTGAACTTTGGGGTTAATATTCATTTATGAACTTTCAAGGTCAGGAAAAGCCAGATAAGAGTTACACATACAATTTTGTTGTGTTCTATTTTATAAATCTGTGAATGAATATCTGAAATATTTCTTGGCTAACAATCTAACTTTGTCACCCAGTCCAGGACATTTTAAAACAAATCTAGGTGGGTTTTTTTTCCCTATTTAGCAAAAGCTTTTGGTTTCCTTCTTCAGAAAGCAAAGAAGCATGATAAGGAAGAAACTAAGTATGTGTTTTTAGATGTTTTAAATGTTGGCCTTGTGTACATGGGAGATGCACAGGGTTTCTCCACAGAAGACATAAAATTAGTCATGTCCTGTCTTCAAAAACTTTGACAGGGAGGCAATTAATGCCAGAAAAATGCGTAAGAAGATACTGTTGCTGGAGGGTGATACTATAAAAAAAAAAAATCTAGAAATGAGAAGTACATTTTTAATTATGAGTAACTACATAATGAAAAAGATTTTTTTGAGGTGAGCAAACTTGCATTACAGGGATTGAAGATGTCCAGTAAAGGCTGAAATGTTCTTTAACTGACCGTATCTCAATTATTGGTTCTGGCTTTTCATAGTGAGTCTTGCAATATGTGGTATTTTCTGAAAGCCATCCATGCCAGGGCCAAGTGATTCCAGTAAGTTCTCAGTTTTCATTAAAAAGAAAGTTTAACTTACAGTTACAGAGGAAGCTTTGATGTGCATACCACACATTTTATAAGTTTTATATTACGTACATACAAGTATCAGGCCTTCACTACAATTACTATCGTATTATTTATATATTTCATGATTTTAAGATCAATTGTATGTCTCTCAAGAGATCTTTTTGACGGTTTCTGAACATTCAGGTAGGCAACTGCCATTTTCCACTGAAAATTAAAATATAGCTACACGATCCTCTTAGAAGATCCCAATTTTGTCAACCTCTTCTATGCATTTTTCCGGAATGTACAGCATCTGCTGGCAGGACTAAGTGACCCCTCACATATTACTGAGGTGGATGTCTAAGAACAAACACTCTTTTTTGCACAAAGAACCTGTTATGAACACAAGTAAAAATATTTCTCTATTTAGTATTGTGGGAACTTGATATCTTATAATTCCTGTCCTCTATGTCCTGTGCAGCCACTGCTGTGCAGTGGACAGGGTCATGGACCTGGAAGCAGCATCCTTGGTGAGAACTAACAGTGTTATCCAAGGAAATTACTTTAACTCTCTGCAAGGTTTGTTTCTTTCTGGAAACTGTAGACTCTTCAGGGCAGGGTCTGTCACTCAGTGTGGCATTGTTCCTTGCCTAGTGGAAAGGGTCTCCCCTCTTCTCAAATATTTAAGTCAAGCCTGTAATGTGTATAATAAATATTAACAGGAACATATTCTCTTCTTCACATCCATTTATAGCCCCCTTTACAACTTAATTATCAACGCAAAATGCTTAAAGTCATTAGAGACTTTTATTACTAATTTATGTCTGTAAATCAAAACTAGGCAATTTTAGAGTCTATTATCTCTCAATGGAAGTGCTCAGCATAGTCCACCTTAAAAACGACAGAATCTTTGTGACTTCTTCCATTGCAGAGCTGCCCTGCTCCAACTGCAAACAATAAAAAAACACACACAAAAATTAAGCGGTGATTGCATCACTCTTATTTATCAATTTCAAGAAAGCTGTTGGTTTGCATAGCTAAGGAAGAAACATGGAGATTTGTTAATGTGACTCTAACCTAACTTCAGGGGAATTAAAGCTGGATCTAAAGCAGGCTTGGAAGGGCGTTCTAGTCCTGAGATTCACTAGCCCTGATACCGTAGGAATCTGATCAACAGTTTAGTTTCATTTCCATCTGACGACCACTGGCATTTAAGAAGACAAAAATCCTTGGGAAGTACCGAAAACATCCCAGCGAGCATCCGGTAGTGCACCGGGGCTGTGTGCTCCTCCCCGGCATCTCCACATCCTCACAGCACGTGCACACAGTCTGGGGGCATGGGTGGGGGCTTGATGCCATGTGGCACCTACTGCTCACACTCCTTCATCACCTGCTCCCAGCATCTTAATAGGAACACTAAGAGATATCATGCAGAACCAACACAAGAGACCACAGTAATTCAGCCTTCCTGTCAAAAGCTTAAGGAAAAACATTCCTGGCCCAGCTACAAGAGGAAAGCCACTTGCTGAAACATCACCTCAAATGGGCGTTCCCAATCCATGGAGCTCAGCACATTACGTGCTTGAGCAAAACAGCAAAACCCCGGAACAGCAAAACACTCTGCCAGGTTCTGCAGACCATTGTCAGGTACTCAGAGGTAGTCTCCTAACCATTGCACGATGGCATTTTGGCAGCTGCTCTGGCAACTGTCCTTGAGAAGCTGATGCTGACAAGCCATGGCAGCCATAAGGGCCAAATGCTGGAAACCTGAGTGATCTGCACACACTCTTAACCCGGACAAGCCCTCCGTGAATTAAATGGAAGGTCTGAGGAAGAACAGGGGAAGGAACTCTTTGCTAAGTCAAATACTGAAAACAAATTTGAAGCAAGGAGATTATATTACTCTCATATCAGTTACTGAAGATGCAGACAGGCTCAGAAACAAACAAAGGCTTCCCCAAAACAATTTTATATTCATACTATGTTTTTCATTCTGGAGAACGAAAGCATAATAACTTAATAAACAGCCCTGCAAACAATGATCTATTTTTCCCAAAACTAAAGGAAGCCATCAGATGTACCTGCTGAGTAATAATTACAGAAACGAAGAATGATTTAGGACTGGAGGCTTTTTATTCTTTTTTGGCACTGTAGGGTGAATTTAGGGTCAGGCAAAATGTAATTTCCCAAACTGGAATTCAGCCAGGACACATCCCTTACTCTTTGCTCATGCTGCACCAAGTAAAGGGGAAAAGCAAAGAACAAACTGCTTCAATACTTTGCAACAAACTGTATTCTAATACTTCCAATAAATCACTTCATATCAGATAGAAATGTAGCTATGTTTGCACCACATTGTTTCCTATTTCCCACCTAAAATCCAGTGTACGCTAAGTTTAACACGTCTCCTTTGTCCTATGCAGAGTTTGGCCATAATTAGAATCCTTGTGAAATCCAGAAGAAAATGGCCATGACTTAGTGGGCTTTGGATAGCAGAGTAATTCCATCTGATATCAATATTTCATAGATATGGAAAACACAGATCATTTATTTTGGTGACTTTTGTGGAGATTCCATTCTAAGGACCTAGCAGATAATAAACAATAATTTCTTTATATTAGTTACAAAAGATGTTTCACAGTTGAACATACATCAAAGTCAGTTGCTGAGGGCTTTATATATAATATGCTAAATCTTTAACAGATGGGCCATACAAGAGGCTGAAAAAGTCCTTGATTAGAGCTATGCCTCTATTGCTCTACAAAACTTCCAGATGCCATCATGTTGTTAATAATCTAGGGATCTCTCTTCACCATATTGGACCTGGTTGTCAGCTCTGCCCAATTAGCAAAGATAGCTCCAAGGTAGGAGCGCAATTCCTAGGGCAGTGGTTTTCAACATTTTTCAATTTGTGGACCCTTAAGGATTCATCGCTGGAGATGGGGATCTCTGCACAGCCAATGAAAATCTACTGGCAGTGGGCACGCTGGTTTTGCTTACCTTTCATGGTCCCCATAGCAGGAGTGCTGGGACCCACAGGAGTCTGCAAACACACTAGACTGGAAAAGACTGTCTTAGGACAATATGTTTCTCATAAAGAGATTCATGGTTTTTCTTGGGTCTTCCTAGCTGAAACTTGCAATTTTCTGCCACATAAGAGAAGTCACCAGTCCTAAAATATCAAAGCCTGTGAATAAAGCAGAGCAAGCCCTCTTGAAATGTCTGGGAATAGCATGTTCAAGTAATAATTTGGGTTGATTTTTTTTGCCTGACCACAGGAAACATATAGCTTCATTTAATATTTTGAAAACATTTTCACAACGTTTGTGAATTCAAAGTGGAATAAATACAAGTACCTCAGCAGAACTGCCATTTAAATCAAATTAACTTTACTAATTAGGGGAAAAAAAAGAAGGCATCTCAGTATCAGGCATAATTTGTGCTTATAGAACTTCACACTTCAGGTGATATACTCTGCCTGAGAGATAGCTAAGAGAGCAATGTACCCATCAAAATGGGAAATCAACCATGGCTACTAAATTTTTCAGTTCGCAAAGATTTTAAAAAATATCCTATGTGCCCAGAGGAATTTTAAGTCTTCAGATGAAACCAAAGTCATTATATTCAAATGAGTGAGTATATAGAGTTAGCCAGTGATATCAAAATGATTTCTTGTTGGGTAGCTGAAAATAATGGATGGAAATATGCTTGTCATAACACAGTACCCGAGCAGTCGTGTTTAATTCACATTTGCCTAGACTTCTTTTTTGACAGCTGAGACTGTGCAGTGGCTTGTCTGCTGACAGAAGAAAACTTTCTAGCATCAGATGGTGTGGGAAGAGCCACGGCGTTTGTATGCAACGTTGGATGCAGGCATGCCCGCATCTGCTGGGGACTCTCCAGCCCTCTTCTTCCCCAAGGGCACCATGTGCAACGTGCAACCGGTTGGCAACCCACTGCGACCTGCCAGGGCATCGCGTTGGATCGTGGAGGTGGGGGAGGCGGTTTGTGCTCCACATATTCAGGAGGTACAGGAGCAGAGAGGAGAGCGTGAGCCTGTGTGAGTCTTGCTTTCAGTGCTTGGGACTTTATGGGTTTTACGGCTGCGTGATAGCATAATGACACCGTAAATCATGCATAAAGGGCCTCTGGGGAATATACCTTATGTAAGGGATTTCTCAGGCAGGGTAAAGACACTTCCACCAGGCTTTGGCATAAGCAACAGGAGAAAACAGACGGAGCAGTGTGGCTGCTAAGCCGTGGCTGATGGCTGTCATTGTTCGGATGAGTCCTCAGGAATGAGGACTCAGTTAGAGCAGTGCAGATCCAGGCTCAAGATGAATTTTTGCCAAGGATCTCCAATAGCCTGAGAATATGGTGCAGAGGCAGCTTAAAGTAATTATTAACTTCCCTCCTCATTCTGCCCTTGGTTGCTGTGCTGAGTCCAAGAAAGGGGGAAAGGAGAATTAGGGAATCTCTGCCTCCATAGATGTGAGCTGATAATGATTTGTGCACGAGGTTAAACAGCATAGAAAATAGTGATCAATACTGGATGGTTGTACCTTAAAAGTGCAAAGGCCATTTGTGCATTCTGGCCCGCCATGGAGGGGGTTACAGCGTCATCAATAATTGATTCATAAGCTGTGCCTACTTATTCCCAAATGCTACAGTAGGTAAATACATACTGAGGCTGAACTCTGGATAGTAAAAAAATCTTTCCTTAGCTTGCAGTTGTTTCACTCTGAAATGCAGCTGACTTTTACTTTTAATTCTGAGGTTCTGTCCCTATGTTACCTGAACATATTAGCTGTTCTTAAGGAACCTCCGTCCACAGTAAGGATGCTTACATGACTTCAGGCTGCAATGTCTCTGCAGGTTACCCACGCCATTCGAACATGGCAGGCAGAAAAGGCCAGGGCACCCCACAGCAGCACTTGCAACCCTTCTGTTGACACCCCATTACAGACTGAATTTCTGCCTCTTGTGCCAGTTACCAAATGTTTCATTTGCACATATCCAGTAAATGAGTTTCTGGTTTTGACCTTTGATATTAATACATCATACTATCAAAAATTTAACTTTTTTAACAGAAGTGCCACTTGAGCTTGGCACAGATTTTCAGCTAATGATGTCTTTTTGGGGGAGAGAAGAAGAGTTGAGGGTTGGTTAGTTACTGAGCCATCCATCATTTTGATAGTGAGACCTGGCCTAAGTCTGTCTTCTTCAAGACATTAATTTTCTACCTCCCCTTCCTTGCTCAGAGCAGGCCCGATCCTGCTCTTGTGGAAATCAATGGCAAAAATCCCACTAATTTCAGTGGATTAGTTCCAGTATCTCAATTTACATGTGATTAACAGTAATTTTGTCTACTTAGTGCCTAAAAAATTCATAATCAAATTTACAATAAGCTATGCACTGATTTTCTAGGGATCCCAGCTTATTTCATAGGCTTCTAATTTCAACGTTTAATCTCTTTTGGTTCTAGCCCAATATGCAATCATCTGACCACGGAATATGTTCTTAAAAGCTTCCCACAAAGTTGCTGGATTTGTAGCTGACAGAATGTTAATTTGCAGGATTTCTTTAATACTGAAGTGCTAGCAGAATTGCTCGGCTCAACAGACAGGCATTCATCCTCCAAACACTATACTGAAAGCTTTTTGATACGTTATTTGCATTAGCTGAGGTGAACAGGCAGAGCGATTCATGGTTCTGTGATGAGTCCTAGGAACGCGGGGCAAGCGTGAAGCCTGGGCTTAAAGAATTTGGAGTTGCCCTTGCAAAGACGACACATGCTTAAATTGAGAGGAGATTTCCAGGAGTTAATCTAAAACCATCCATCTGGAATGGCCACTTTCATCTGGACCATCCATCTGGAATGCCATTCTGGGCCATCTTAGGTCAAAGGGTCAGTCAGCTGCGTTACAGGAACCATCTACTCCACTGGCAGATGGGAGACAGTCCCTCTGGAAGGGTCTTGTTTGCAGCTCAAGCACACCTTGAAAACGAGAAACAAGAAGCCATATAGACCTGGCCTGATCTTGCGAGGTGCCCAGCACACCTGAGTGGTGCTGTGAGCCACTTTTGCCACGGATCTTGCCAGTAGTGGAGGATTAACCACACTTCAAAGGATAAAATCACAAGGGGGTGATTTAAAAAAGATGTGACTGACTCTGGTGCTCATTAAAATGAGGGACTAATTGCAGTGGTTCAGCTACAGTCAGGTAGTGCCTGAGCAGGTGTTGTGTGTGCTTCCCCAGGCAGCTCAGGCAACGCACCTGCAAAAGGACTACCTTCCTGGTCCTGCCTCTCTCTGGATTCATTCTGTGGGAAAGATCACTAGCAAGTGTTCACCATCCTTTAGGGCAGGTGCTTCTGAGAGCCTTTTGGGAAACAACTGACATCCATTGTCCTACGACAGACAGACTTTAATTCCTCCAAATGTGACTTGGACATAGGTTTCAATAAGTGAAAGGCTATTGTATGAGGATGAGCAGTGACCTATTTCGTTAAAGGCCTGGTGGCATTAACATGTCAAGGGCTGAAGGACCTGGACCTCCACCTCAAGTTTGGCATTTTGGCCTTCCCAAGCCTAACCTCTCCCTTCTTCCCCAGCACTGTTCTCTGCTGGTGGCCCTCAGAGCTACTGTTCCCAAGATGCACTATGGAAACAGTGAGAAACTTTCCAAATAGCTGCTTTTTTTTTTTTTTTTTTGCATATGCTTCCCTGGCTAAATACATTATTTCATACTTATTCTTTAATTTATGGTATTGAAAAAACTATACCAAACCCTGCATATCCGAGCTCATTGCTGTGACTCTTTCTGATCGCTTTATCAAATGGAACCCTTTCTTTAAGCTGTTAGCTAAATGTCGCGTGAAGTTCTGAGAACAAATTGTGCTGCTTTGGGACATTAACTTCACATTAATTTGGCTAATCACTTCTACTTGATAGAAGTTTGTTTGAAAAACAGGATACTTGGGCTGCAATGAAACCTGTATGAAGAGTCACGTAATAACAGCCATCATCCCTGGTCGTGGGCAGTGAAATCTCAGGATGAGCAAACGTGGAGTTAAAGATGAAAACACACAGAAAGCGTGATTTTTCTGGGTGGTTGTGTGTAACAGAATGGAGATCAGGATCAGCAGGAATTAGAAAAAACAGACTCAACAGAAAGAAATGAAAGCTTCAGTTAGGCTCAGCCCTTACAGCAGTTTCATTCTGCCCCCGGACAAAAACATGTGCAGCATTGCCAAATTTTATAATCAATTCCACAATATTTGTTGTCTGTTTTCTTGCAGCCCCAGCCCCTGAAGTCAGAAGACTTGTGTGAGTCCTCCCTTCCTCTCTGCCTTCCTCCTCTCCAGCAATGTCTAATGCTTGCTGGAAAAGCCCTGGAGACCCTGACCCCTGGTGGCTCCAGAACTAGCAGGCACAAAGAATGTGCTGGTTTTAATATCCTGTGTTTTTAATGCCAATCCCATGATTAATAAGCGCTCAACACGTGATTTCTGAGTATTCAGGGCTGTCAGTACTGAGCGTCAGTCCCCTCTCTAGGCGAGAGGGAAGGTGGGCAGGGGTACCAGCAGCTGGGAAGGTGATATCCAGCAGCTGTGGCACTGGGCACACAGGGAGCAGCACTTCCAGTCAGCTCCCCACCCATTACACAGGAGAGGCGAATGTGGTTGGAAGGACTGGGTCTGTATTGCAAAGGTTGCTCTGGATTTGTGTATGCAACCGGGCACCATCCACACTTATTACCCAGACAGGAGGGACTATCAATGGGAGAGGACTATAAGCACAAAGCAGGAGAAATGTACTATTGCACCCAGTGCTTTCAGCTTGCAGAAGAAAGGAACGGTTCCCCAAAAAGCATAAGAATGGCAGGCGACGCTGCCTTGCTCCACTCCCCTGGCAGGTCTTGGCCAGTGCAAAGAAAAAGAGAAACATCAGCAACATTGGTGGAGTCATCTCCCCTGAACTCCAGCTCCCGTGCTTAGCTCTCATGCTTGCTAAATGAGGAAAGATGTTACGTGGAATGGTAGATGTACCTCAGGGAGGAAAGGTGAGGTCCTCTGGCCAAACCCAATACGTAAATTATCTCAGGAACACTACTAATTAGAACCAGTTGGGACAGTCTGAAATCTCAAGAGAAAAAAAGAAAATCAAGGGGCTGTAAGCGGCTCCATCCTAGAAGGTGGCAGCCAAGGGACTCCAGCAGGCTCAGCTGGAGGCAAATTAATCCTTCCCCTGCCCTCCCTCAGGACGTGAGGGGCAGCCAGGATCCCCTGCTCTCTGCTCTGTGGTGGCAGGTGGAAGGTAAGCCAGGGAGGAGCTGTGTCTCTCCTGCAGCAAATGTAGGTGAAACTGTGGAGACTGGACCCCAAGGCAAGTGAGCCAAGTTCAAAACATTTTTAGAAGTGTGGGGCGTGGGAGAAATTCAGCTTAAACGTGTTTTGTGATTACTCATGGCACTTTCAAGGTCTTCAATACAGACCTTCAGCTACTGTTCCAGGGGTCTGGCACTTTGCCTTTTTTTCTGGTAGTATCTTCTTGCTAAATGGACTAGACATTGCTGTCATGTTTAGGAAAGGTCTGCAGGTCTCCATCCATTTTTGACCAGCTTCTCTTGCAGATCACAGAGGATTGCCAGTTATGACTAGTCCCCAGAAATCTCCTTTGCCCTCCTGCAACATGCTTTCCCTCAAATAGCCTCTACTTGCACTCAAACCTGATTTAGCAGTCCTTCCTGCAAAAGGAAATGCAGACTTCTCCTGGTACCAAGTTTGGAGCCAACCAGCCCAGGCTGCTGCTTGAAGCAGGAGCCAGCATCCAGAGCACAGCCAACACTAGCCAGCATCTATGGAGCATCACCCACCATCTTTTAGAAGTGGCAGGGCTAGGCTCAGGCTCGCAATTAGCATATGCTAATGACTCATTATAATATGTAAGTGACACTCTGGGTCAGAACTGCACACCCATTCAAAGTGATGAACTGTGCACTTTTTTTTAAAGTGGCACTAGTAATTGGGTGCATCATTTTTCTATCGCTGCTAGGCAGAGAATAAGGAAGCCATCTGTAACAACAGGCCAGTGTTTGTAGCAATCCCGTTGAGAAGTAAAGGCAAGGACTGCTAATTTCGAAGTGTCCAGCAGGGAACCAGTACACATGCCTCCAGTCACCATCATCACAATTCTTAGTATCTAAGCATGTAATTATATGGTCATATTTTTAGAAGAGATCAGCATTTAAGATTAACTGTTGAAAATTCCAAGTCAGAGCAGCATGCAGAGATCTGTCTGAGCACCTACTGCCTAAAGTGCAGAATACCTGGGTTTTGAAAATGCAGCTGCATGTGACCTTGCTGTAATGAAGAAAATATTAGTGCCTCATTTATGGGGTCTGCTCTTCCTTCTCAAAAATAAATCCTCCTGTAAAGTTATACCACTGTCTCTGAAGCAGACAAGTGCTTAATTTAACATCAGACCCTAAGAATGGATAGACTATGAAGACTTGCTAAAACTGATTTATTTCAACCCTCACAACTGAATTATTTACTTATTCTCTCTATTAATTAAAGTCCTTACTCATAATCATAGAATCATAGAACACCAGGCTGGAAGGGATCTCAAGGATCATCTGGTCCAACTTTTCTTGGCAAAAGCATAGTCTAGACAAGATGGCCCAGCACCCCGTCCAGCTGAACCTTAAAAGTGTCCAATGTTGGGTAACTTCTTTATCAAGAACAAATTAATAATCAAAGAGTGATTCAAATATTAGTTCATATAGGGTTTTTTTTAAAAAGTCACAGACATTTTACAAAGGGATAAGATCAGATTTTTATCCTAATTTTAGACTTGAAAACAAAGAACTGAAATGATCTGTGTTAAGTATCACACTGTAGACAGTCATCAGAGCTTGCCGTAGAATCGAAATTACCTGGGTCTGTATGTCTCCAGCAGATATTGCCCACAATAGCACTAGAAGTACGGCGGAGCAACGTGCTCAGACTCCATGGCAGATCTTTATATAATTCAGCTTCAGTGCAACATCAGTGCAGGATATCCCAGACTGACACCCAGTCTGGTGACTCCCCACGACATTGTGCTGTGCCACATGGACTTGCTCATTCAGGTTTTTGATAGCTCACAAACCTCTGCAGCAGGATCTGGGTTTTGGTGTAGACCTACCTCACCCTTATTAAAGCATCCCATCCCACCGGGATGTCTCTTTTGGGATTAGCTCTTTGATGCAGGGATTTTTAGATTATTCTAGTTTGTTATCTCTCTTGTATAAACTACTCATTTACATAAAGTCATTTGTGTCCAATCTTTGCTCTTTTCCTTCTTTCCCATGCTGGGGTGGCATTGTGGGGAGACAAACATGCTATAATGCCTTCTCTATTATAACCAATTTAGAAAGCTGATTAAAAATGTCTATTAATCCTAATTCACCTACTCATATAGGCATTCTGATGATGAAGGTTATTTTCCTTCCAGCAATTTTATAAAGTGAGAGGAAGATAACAGCTCTGAGTTTCACTGCTTGTAAGCAGTTCTAGAACAAAGGACGTGCACATTATCTTCCATAGCCTTGTGCTTATTTGACTCATATTGGTTGCTCAGAGTCCCCTCACAGGTAGAAAGGTCAACAATGAGGCATGATGACAAAAAAAAGGGTATTTTGACAAAACTGACTTAGTGTTTAAAGCCTGGAGTAGCATTCCTAGAAAATCTCTGTCAGAGGATGTCCAGCAGAATTTCAGGTAACAGCCGTGAATGCAAAGGGCAACAACTTAACTGTTGAGATTTACTAAGTGAAAACACAGCCACGTAACAGTGAGAAAACGCAGCAAATTTGATAGCAATCTGCAGACAGAAGTGTTAAACCCTTTGCATATGGTTCTTGCTTTTGATGTCAACAGAAATATCAAAGAGATCAGGATTGGGCCAGAGACTCTCTGTTCAATATCTCCGGACACACAGTCTTGGTATTAGCATTACAAAAAACGTCTCATGTTCCCAAAACCTAAATACATAATTTGTGAATGATATTATGTGTTTGCAGCTGGCAGTGAAGGGTGATATATTGTTAATGTCTTTCTGCAAATGTTAGATGAATAGCTATCAAAACTCTATTGTCTATATTGGCATTCATGTAGCATAGTCTAAAAACACTTCAATCTCTCTCACTAAACTAGAGGTTTTACTATTTTTCACATCATTTGAATTTTTATTACATCTAAATAATAAAATGTCTTATTAGGATCAATCTAAATCCACAGTATTTGCAATTTTAGGATTTTCTCCACAGATTTGGCTATACTCTCCAGAATCTAAGCCTTCACTTTACAGAACTGAACTTTCTCTTGCCCTTCTGGTTGCAAAGGTATCTTGGCAACATTTAAATGCTGTACCTTTCCAATATATGGCTTAGCACTGAGCAGAGAAGGATTGAATTCAAACTTGCAAGCCACATTCCATTTATAAAATGAGGTCTAATAAAAAAATGCTTATTTGGCTGCAGATAGGGTAGTCATGCTAGCAATTATGTTTCAAACTCTTTATAACATTTGTAGGGCTTATTTAAAAGAAAATGAATAGAAAATGAATGTGATAGATGCATTATTTTCCAGTTGCAATGAATTTGAATAATATGTAATAATGTATATAAAAATAATTGCTCCTCTTAATCATAGGTTTTGCTTCAGCGCTATCTGCTTAAATGACCCTAAGTCATAGAGTGCTTTTTAGTGTCTCTTCCCATTTCTTAAAAATTGAATTGCTTTTGCTAAATGAGTGGTGGCTGTCTCTATTCCCTCCCCACAGACCACAGAGGATGAGAAAGGAAATATTATCTTGCTTCTATTTCAGAGCCATCAGCTAGCTTTAGAAATCTTCTTGGCTATCTACCTAGGAAATGCCCTCGTCGCAGAGGCTGTGCTGCACCTGGCTGGGTGTAAGAGCCACATTTCTGTATGATAAGAGCCACATTTCTGTATGACCGCCTTGTGAATGGTGTCCCAGTCATGAAATTCACCAAGAACATCTTGGGAGACGCGAGGGACCACCGCCCCAGGGGGAAAATCACCCTGTCACCTCACCAGCAGGGATCAGAGGTGCACAGCCAAGTATCCAGCATGACCGCAGGGTCACCAGCCCCTGGCCGCATACTCACTGCTCCATCGTTCTTAAAAGAGAGCACCTCTGGTGGAAATAAGCTGAAATTTCTTTGGTTCTTGGAGAAAGAATTTTGCTGCCAGAGTGTGTGTACCCGAGCAACGATAAGATTTGGGGTACCAATCTGCGGGCTCTGCCTGTGGTTCTCAATCTGCCTGGGGGCCCCAACAGTGGGCATGAAGTCAGTGAGTGGCAGTGAGTAGAAACTCATCACAGCCCCCAGGCCTTTGGCATCCAGCCCCAAATCTCATCTGACTCCTGCAGGATCCAGTGCAAGCAGTAACAGCTGGAGAAAAAGACATTATCATCGACTTTGGTAAGATATATAAGCTGAGGTTTTGCAAGGTGTCTTAAGGACAGAAGAGTGCTACAGGGCAAGCACAGGCTCCCTCTCTCTGCAGACATCACAGGGCTAGAGCCATCCTCTTCTCCGCATGGACACAGCTCAGCCAGGTGATACAGGGCCAGACACCATGCCAGGCAGTGGTCACACAGCAGGCAAAAGAGGACCAAAGCTCCAGTGGACCTCCTCATAACCCACACCTGACAAGAAACCTGGAGGCAAAAGGGATGATTTCTCCAAGTCCTAAAGCATAGACAGGACAGTGCAAAGATACTTAAACCCACGAGGTTGGATACTGGTAGCAGCTCAGCCATGCCAGCAGAGAGCCGTCTGCTGACAAACTTACCTTGTGGCATACCTGGGTTAAGTTTGGCTTTGCTGCATGAGCACAAGCCCTTTAAGCATCATAGTCCAGGGACTTTGTGAACGCATCAGCACTCACGCACCCTTCAAAGTCCCAGGTCCACTGAAAGCTTCAGGCAGATGTCTGCTCACACCCTGGGGCTTTCAAGTTGCCTTACAGTCTTTTGAAAAGCTTTGCCTTGTGCTGTCACAAAAACTTGCAGCTTTTACTAAGGCAGCTGTAAAGCGTAGAGCAGAATTTGGGTCTTCCATTTGGGAAGAGAGGGAAGACAGAGGTCCTGTCTCCACACTCCAGAGCTGTGGGGCTTGCCTTACAAGGAGCTACACTTGGGGCCTTCAGGAAGACAGTCCCAAAAGGTCCACATAAAGCCTGAAGAACTGGCAGGCCCCATTCATCCCTAGTGTTGGCTTCATCCCAGACTATTACTCTTGGCAATAAAGCATGCTGTGTATTTTAATGGTGAGTTTTATTTGTTGAAAGGATTAAATATTTGTAAAATATTTGAAAAATCCCACCTTGATTCAAATAATCAGGATAAGATGGCAAAAGTACTGCATATATTCAATGGCATGGATGTTGAAAGGCATTTTAGCTCCGCAAAGACTGCAAACCCACACCTTACTGGTTTTCTTTGCAGAGGTTTCTAAGGACTCTTAACTGAGTACAAGATGCCACTACAAAATTATACAAAAGGAATCACTAACTCACAGAGCTCACATGTTAGAGCATAGGCAATATTAAACAACCAAATAAACACCCAAAGAGTAGGAAGATAACTGATCAAAGACGGGAGACTTCCATAAATCAATAATTACAGAGGTATCAATGTTCACAGCAGGCTGCCATTCCCGCCAACCCAGGCTTGTCATGATTCATTCCAGAGAAGCGGGGTCAATTTTACCCCATGTTTACCACTGATTTAGCATGAAGTACATAGTAAAAGGATTATGTATCATGTGCTCTGGCTTCAGTTAAGTGAGAGATGTTGAGCAGCCTTCAGACCTAGAAAGTACCGGAAAAAATAATAGAGAGGTTTTCACTGGATATAGAGTGCAAACTATCCATTCCGAGTCTCAAGAAAAGCTAAGCTACTATCAGCTGGGTTTCCTGAAGTTACGTTGCATGGTCCAAAACCTGAAAACTCATCAGAATACTGATATATCAAAGTACTTAGGAGGGTGGATAAATCAATATGTCATTTACACTTTCAACATTTACTGCCGAATGTTGGGGCAGACACATGAACCGGGGGAAACACACAGAACTCCTGCTTTCTGGGAAAAGCCGTGACAGCATCCAGTTGCCTTTTCCCGATACAAGGCTTTGCAGTGTGTGCTAATTCTGAGCAAATACGGTTTGGACAGGTTGGATGCTGTTCATTTCTTCTTTGTTTTACTGTACGACTCTGGGAAATAGCCAGGTGATAAATACATTGACTAGTCATGGTTCTTGCCATCCGTACAAAGTTTATTTCATTTTTCCCCTCTTTACTGATTAAATCCCACCAGCTTATCCCCGTCAGTCAAGGCTTATGTGAACTAGCGATCCAGTCAGCCTCAGGCAATGTAAAGCAGCCTTTTGGCCCTGGCTGACTTTGGTCGTATTGTGTTACCTGGGATATTCTCCAGCCAAGGGAGAATTGCAGAGTTATTGAGAAGTGGCACATTGGCTCGCCCCAGCACGGCAGCCCGCTTCCTGAGAAGCTAGCAGTTCTAGCCATGCTGAAAGTGAAATTTTAATATGGCCTTGGCAGCGCTCCATTGGCACATCCCCAAATTTGCACTAGTGTAACCAAGATCAGCGCCTGTGCCAGTGTCTGTATTATATTAAAGATAAATTGGACAAGATGTGTTCGTATCTGAACTAAACTCAGCAAATCAAAAATGAACTTAACAAAATAAAGTCAGATGGTCTGACTCATCCTCTTTTGAGAGATCCTGACAAAATATGGCTGTTGCAGAAGCGCTAATGTGATCTTAATAAAAGATGACACTGTGAAAAAGGCTGGGGGGGTGGGGGGTGGAACTTGACAAAAAGAGAAGTTTTCACTGCAACTCGATCAGCCTCATAGATCCCATCCCATATAAATGGAAATAGATGAGAAACCTCAGCTTCCTTCACTGACATACACAGAATAAAATCACTGCACAGGCAGAACACCGTAAGCATGCACAGTAGGTGGGTACCAGCCTATAATTTCTTGTTCAAAATACCAAAATGTACCCATTTAACCTGAAAGAATGAGGACATGATATGAAACAGGCATGAGCTAAAGCACAACACAGAAGGAATGACTGGAGCGTACCTCCTCCTACTTCCGAAAAAGCTGCCTAATCATTAGCCTGGGGAGTGGTGCTTTCACTCGGCCTTTCTCCTTTCTCTCAGTGAATTCAAACCATTTTTCTGCACAGTGGTGCAGCTTCACGAGGAGTAGTAAAGCATTCCCAGAAAAACCTATAGTCTAATGACTAGAAGTGTGTTTGAATTCTTTCCAACAAGGATAGGAACTGAATGTGGGTTTCCTCCTTCCTAACCCCTAGGCTGATGCAAGAGAGAAATGGTGGTGGTTGCTTTTCCAGAAGTTTTTTAAAGGAAAGTGAAGCCTTCAGAGAGTTTCACAAGGAACCTCGTCTAGCCAGGCTGTGCTGGGCATGCTTCAAGAGCATCTCCAGAGCCTGTCAAGGGGCTGCTATATCCCGTTGTTTGTTCATTACTGTGGAGGAAGGGGTCAGGCAGACAATCTGTTTTCATACCCTTATGGGCTGAAGGGATGGTAGTTAAGAGGGAGAGGATGTGAGCATAACATTGGAGGGAGAATTCATTGCCTGTCTTCAGAAATACAGAAAGTACCTTTGGATGTGCCAGGTAAAGGGGCACTCACAGCTCTGCAGCCATATCCCGCAATGGCTTACTTAATTGCCTGCTTGCCAAGTATTTGGCCGAGCCATTCGAATAGCAATATTCCTTCATTTGTGTTATTTTATATACCTGTGTGTCTTTTGTATGGGCTGTGTCCTGACACCTGGGCCCATGCCTTCCCCGTAGGACACGGCCTCTCCTGCTGCATGCCTTGGCTCCCACGGACATCAAGGCCAGGGGCAGCGGCCAGAGTGACATCACACCATACTTGAAACCATCCCCCTGCACGGAGGCTGAGGGATGCATGAGACACACAGCAGAGGGCCGCACGATACACATGGGCTAAAGGTGAGATCAGATGCAGCCAGAGAAGCCAAAGGATCAGTCTCACACTGTCTCATATGGGGAACCTACTTCTCCAATGGTAGTTACAGCCATGCCAGTAAAGCCAATGTCCTTTCAGGGCTTGAACCCAGAACGCTGAGTGTGGGAGTGTTCCCAGGTGAACTCTGACAGCTCTTTATCAGTAAAGTCAAGGAAAGAGAGATGATAACACAGCAAGGCATGAGAAGACCTTTGTAATGGGGTCATTAAGATCAACCTGAGAGTACATTCACAAATATCATGAAAACATTGTGGATGCTAAGTGCTATCTAAAAAATGCACTCCTACCTAAGTGCTAGTATTAGACAAGGTGCATTCTTGTCAAATACTGTTTGGTCCAGTAATTGAAAAGGATCATTAAACATTTACTGAAAGTCAAACTGGAAACACATGGATGAATGGAGCTGTACTTGAATACCCCGTAGCTGTCACTGATACCACGGATTAAGTGGCGAGGAGGACACTTTTGCACGTGATCAACCTCCACACTCTTGCCTTAGAGCGCTGGCTGGCAAGTTGTAGCAAAGCACTGACATTTGCATTTGCACTCCATTCATACAGACACACCTACAGATTTATTTTGCGTGAATATTTGATATGACAACAGATTTGACATCAAGTAGGCAGAGTTTGAATTATTTAATTGTTTTCCTAGAGTATTTTATTATTTAATGAGTGCTGACTTTGTGATCGGTGTTGGACAGCCATGAAGCAAACCTTAACTCCAGTGCTCATGGACTGCCCTAATGAAGTCCTTCATGGCCTGGAGGAATCCCAGCCTCCACTAAATTCTGACCCTCTGCATGATGTTGTCCCAACACAGTCTTCAGGATTAACCAGGCCAGCACCAAACCTACAACTGTATACTGTGATGGTCTGGTAAAACAGGCCATGGAGTCTCAAACCCAGGATCAGGGGTAAATTCTGCAACCTCCCTTCTCCCCTCCTCTTATCAACCCCTTCACTGCAGTGGACAGAACTTTTGTCAAGATTTGGTGCAGCGTATTTAAGATGTGAAAACAACACAGAGGAAAAAATTAAAATGTTTGTGATCCATTATGCAGAAGGAGCATATTCTACATGAAAATATTATTTACTTGAGTTTCCTATTCTAAAACTTGATTTTGTATTCAAGATTTAAGGTCTCCATGGATGTGGAAAAACACTTTGAGACTCTGAGGCTTTGAAATGCTGAATTGCCTTGTATAAGATAAAATCGATATTTTGAAAAAAAAAGTAAAGTGGAAATTAATGTTCTTGTAATAGGTGAGCAGCTTTTACACAATTATTTCATGGTGATAGACTTGGTTTTGATGTAGCTTAATTAGCAGAATATAAATTATATATGTTTTTTTTTAAAGATGTGCATATGTATATTACAAGATTTTTTTTTTATTTCATTGTGGAGCAAACCATTTGATGTGGCTCTGCAAAAAGCTCTAATACACATCAAAAAGCAATCAACAAACTCTTTGAGTACATCAAGCAGGATAATTTAGATGGTTTTTAATCATGATTATGAAAATATAATTAGGTGGTTTCATGTTGGTTGGTGAGTGCGTAGGGAAAAGTGATTCTCCAAACAGAAAAATATGGATAACATTACCCAGGAGCCATGAAACAACCACACACACATGCATACACAAACCAAACAAAAAACCTGCTGGCCTGCTTCTCTAGTAGATCAGCAGGTAACATGTTTAAATAGAATATCATTTCCTTCAGGATGCCAGGAAGATTCTTATTTAACAGACAGATAACAGAGAAGTAGCTTTGGAAAAATGCCCCTTTTTAATGTGCTACAAATCATTAGTCTGTGATTTAATAAAACAAAATCCTCTTTTCAGAATTTCGGCAACTAGCAGAAGATGCACTTTGGGTCTAATCGAACATGAGTTTTACTGAAGGAAACAAGAGGTATTGATGAGAGTGCTTTAACTCTGCCTGGGCCTCGAGTACTGGAGCACATTCCATGTGTATGTGTGCACAGTCTTCAGGTGAAGACTTCTCCAGATGCTTTTAACCGCCTTAAGTGCCCTGGCGTTCTTCGATCTCAGGCAAGGCTGACTAAAGACTCCTTACTTAAGGGCTGCCACAACCAAACAGCCTCATGTTTGCAGGTTCTCTTTGTATGAAGCCTCGCTGTGCTTTCAGTCCTTTTTGATGTGCTGATCGTGATCTCTTCTGTTTCCAAATAACTGACTTTTGTTAATAGTGCTTGATTAATCCCAAACACTTACATGACAAACTCTTAAATATCTGAAGTGTTCTTTTCGAGTCCTTTCCTTTTATGTACTAACATTACTTTTTTGGTTGTTTGTGAGCACTAAACATGTTCCTGCTAACCATAGATCCACCTCCTGGATGTGTGTAGGTAATCTACAAGCCCACAGTGTCCTCAGTGTATGCCTGCCTGTACATAAGCCTCACACCAATGCTCCTCTGCCGTGGTCTTCACTCACCTGTCTGGTTCTGACAAAACAAGGTTACCACTATCAGCTTGCCAATACATTAAAGAATTACAGACACAGATTTTTCACTTTTTGCTATGGTGAAAACTGCCTTTTTTGTCCTTTCTCTTTTTCCCCTCTCCTCACTGGGTCCTATTTCATGGCAGGCTTTATCTCTTGCTCCAAGGGAGTGATTATCATTATCGTGATGGCTACAGATATCTCAATCATCTCCTACCATTGCATGTGGACCCCAAACAAATACTCTCTTCTCTCCACTTCATACCAAAAGCTAGATCTGTTTTCAGTGACTTAGTGGAAATGCATTTCATACTGTTTTAGTGATAAAAGAATTACTTCGGGTCCTTTATAAGCACTTCGATCACTTCTCTTTTTTTTCTTAGATAAATAGTTTTGATAGAAGTCCTATAGAGGAGGGGAGGAGAAAAAAATAGCAAGTTCATAGAAGATGTCTGGTAGTGTGTGGGGTGTTTTTGTCAGCTAAACACAAATTACCACAGTGTCCTTAGAGGCTCTTAGGAAAGAAAATACTGCCTTCCAGTCGTTCAGTCTGAAGTCAAAAATAATGCACAGATGTGCTGAGACGGCAATGACAAAACATAGGGTGGGTGAAAGTCAGAAGGTTTTTAATGAACTTTTTTTAAGACTAACTGGAACAACAATTAAGTGTTCTTTAGTGGCAACAGAAAAAATTGAAGTCACTGCCCAGAGCATGGCTCAGCTTGACAAGGCAAGAGCAGAAAGGGCAGGAGCGGAGAACAGACCCAGCAGTTCTCCTGGGTGCAGACTGTGAGTAAAACAGCTGGGGGTTTGTATGCTTGTAGGTGGATGTGTGAGGGAGTGAAAAACAATGAGAAAACAGAAGACATTGGGAAAGCCACCCACTAGAGTAATAAGCAATGATGCACTGTCATGAGGTGAAATATGTAAAATATAGTTCTTCCTGGCTGAGTGCTCACTAAAAAGACACTTGCGCTTCCAAACAAGAAGCTACCTTGCTTGCTCCTGCCTTGCTGTAATAGCACTTTGCATGCATCCTCTGTAAATAAACGGGGCCATTCAAAAAAAAAATCCTGTGTTCCTATTATCCTCTTCCCTCCCTAATGCAACAAAGCCAGCAAGGCCCAGATTTTGGCTAAGAACTTGCACCATGGGGACAGAAATATTAGCTGGCATCAAATCCTGTGCTGCACAAATTAGATCTTCTTATCAAGAGTTAGAGAGATGAAGAACTATTGCTCTCTGCCTGGGAGGCTGGGGTCCATGCCTTCCCACGTGCTGTCACAGGCTGCTTTGCCTCCTTCCCTTTGGGAGATTGCTACAAACTCTGGCCTGATCCTGTTACTGCTGAAGCGAATGGGAGTTTTGCCATTGACTTCAAGGAGATGAGATGCAGGCCCTCTGCTAGCAAATCCAGTCTTTACAATCCTTTCCAGATACTAAATAAAACTGTGCTTGGAAGTAATTTGGATGCCAGCAAGCTGGCCCAGTTTGCTGTGAGATTCAAAGATGCCCAACAATGTGATGTTTATTAGGATACAATTAAAGTATCTATCTTCTTCACAGTGCAATGTGTAATTTCCTTCCCAATAAAAATATAAACTTGCCGTATGTGCAAACAATTTTAGCATTTCTGTTTTTATGCCATCTTACTGACAAGAAACTCCCAGCTGTTATAATTTGTCTCATCCTTCTCTCTCTTGTAGAACCAGCCTTTGTTCCTTTTTGCAGTGCCAGGGACTTGCTGAGCTCCACCTGATGTGATTTGTCCAGGCATTAATAATGCATCTTCAAGATGCAAGATGCATGAATTCCTTTAGTAACAGATCCGTCGGCAGACTGCTGCACCGTATTGTGCCGCTTTCCCGAGATGGGGGACGCAAGAGAACCGCACAGGCATGCTCGCACCCGCGCAGATCATAGGGCCTGGGAGCCAGGGGTGTCCTGTTATTACGAGGGGGTCACTGCATCCTCACACTGAGGTCAGGCTGAGGATAATGAATATTACAGGAGCCCGTTCCTCCAGCAGGAAGGTCCTTACCCGCCATCCAGGGAATCCCTGTGGGAAGAGCTGAGGTGGCCACAGACTGACTCACTTTACGAGATCCGGCATGCGGGACTCCAGCATTGCCCCGCTGGCAAGCGCCCTACCGCTGCCCCTAAACATTGCAAAAACAAATTAACTTTGCCTCCAAGTGCTCCTTTTGTCCAGCGAGTTGGGGGCCCGACACCAGGAGGACGCAGTTTATTTACTGTGTGTGGCGCAGAGGGCAGACTTCACCCTGGAGAACAACCGCACCAGCGGG
>VZSZ01006805.1:336599-412672 GCA_013398815.1 Ibidorhyncha struthersii | reverse complement strand
CCCCGGCGCTGCCGGCCGGGGGGCGCCCCTAAAAAAAAAAAAAAAAAAGGTAAAAATAAAAATAAAAATAATCATATAAAAAGCTCGTTTAATCGATACAATCGCTCGCAGGGCCGCGCTCCCGCACCGCGGCTCGGCTCTGCCGGCGTCGCCATGGCAACGGCTCACGGCTCACGGCGTGAGGCCGCCCCGCGGCCCACGGCCCCGCCGGCACAGACCCGCCCCGCCGGGCCCCACCGGCACAGCCCCGCCCGGGCGGGCCGCCGAGGGCCGCGGCAGGGTGCACGGGGCCGGTAGGAGGCACCGGCTGTGCTTGTTTTCTTAATGGCACCACGGTTTTGTGGCCCACGGGACTAGCGGGTGCTGCTGTTAGTGATCCGCAAGGTGACAGGCCCAAGGCCCTGCGCCCCGGATCCTATAGCTTGCTCGCTTTATATATCTATATACATACACACGCTTCCGAATAACATTTTCGGTAATATTTCCAAGCTTCCCGGCACGTAGCAAAGATGGGATGTCATCGGGGCGGGCCCCTGAGGCAGAAGATGTCTTTTGGCAGTCGGCGAGAGGATCGTAACACAGCTCAGGATTAATGGACTCAATACCAATAGCCGGCCCAAGCCACCACTTAAAAGCAATGCACAGAATTCGCCATTAAAAGCCACTGGTGCCTGTGCCGGCAAGCCAGGCAGAGCTGGTTTGGCACGGGCTGTGGTTGGCGGTGACCTTGGGTCGACGGTCTGGAGTTGTGCACCTGTCTCATGAAAGCACCAGTGAGCATCTGGTGGGCTGTGCTTAGTGTTACGCTTCACCCGTTTGACTTTTGAACGCTTGAGGAAAAAAATACCCAGCTTCTTTTTTCATTTCTCAAATAGCATTGCAATATTGAGGGGGGGGTTGTTTTGGTTTGGGGTTTTTTTGAAAGCTCAGCCTTCCCCCATGCTGTCATTTGGGAAGAACAGAAAAAAATTATTGAGATGTCTCAGAGACCAGAGAGATGCCTACAGGTGGGTGAATAACAGGGAGAGGGAGGAAAGAAGAAAAAGCCCAGTCTTTGTGGGGATCAGCTTTAAGGAAGGCAAAAATTAAGTAAACAGCTCCATACATTTAATTGGAGAACTTTCACCCATTTCACCCTCACCAAATTTTACAGGATTCTTTTTTATTTCAGTGAGAAAATTTCCGTTGTTTTCAATAGGACTTCACCAGGTTTTTTGCATATACATATATAGGAGAAACGTTTGTTCATAAATTTATATTAAAAAAGACAGTGAAACAAATACTCCTGTGAATTTTGTTTCCAACAAGCTTCCAAACTGTCTGCAGAAGTCATCTTGAAATCACTTTATGTTTTTGAAGACTATTCACCTAGAGACCAGAAACAATAGACTGGAACTCAAATGATCCTTCACGTACAAACTGAATAGTGAATTACAACTCACAAAAACCGATGCACCATCCAGTCTGTAAGCAATACATAGGCTGAAATACATTCACATGAACAAGTCACAGAAGAATTTATACAGTGAATAAAATTAATAGAAATTAAAATGTGGTCGTTGATCAACCACAATCAGGAAAGAGAGCTAAATTCAACAAATCAGCTGTTTGCAACTAATAGTTTTCCTAGGTCTCATGATAGATGTGGGTAAATGTTGACTTTCTAATTATGACAACAGAACTGAAGAGAGCGCTGAGAAATCAAAATTAACTAGTGCCGTTCCTGAATTAGTGTCACAATCTGTTGAGACAGGTCTGGAGCATTGCTGTGAAATGTCCCAAGTTCACAGACTGGGCTGTTTTCAATACGTTGTTTATGAAAGTGTGTGAAATCTTGACTTTCTGTCTTGATATAAGGAAAAAAAGGTATTCTTTAATATTAAAGTTTGGCTGAGTTCTGGGCAACTGGAAAAGGGTTTCATACTGGGAGATGTCAGGCAATCTTTCTAGCAGTATCACCTACTGCATCTCGAAAAGAAAAATGCACTGTGCTCCTGTGAGTGTTGAGGTGGCCTTGCAGATCCTCCAACTTGCTGAAGGAAGGGAAACTTTCCACCAGGAGAGGCGAGGAGGCAGCCAAAATATTGCTTGCCAGATCTGGCCTTGCATCAGACACAGTTCAGACTTAGAAATCATTGGAGGTAATATTACCCTCCCTCCCCAGACCCAGCTTTTTAGTGTTAAGGGAATTTCCAGACATGACAAGGAGTGTTTCAGCAATCTGCACCACACTGGATCCACTGCAAGAAGTTTTGTGTAAGGAAATCTAGATAATGTAAGTGCAAAATACAGTTCGAAAGTCCCCTCTGTTCAACATGTTTTTGTTGTTGTTGCTCTGAGAGGCTGGGAAGGATACTACAGTATCAAAGATCTCCTTTGAAAACCCTCTAGCATCAACATGTTGTGAAAAAAAAACTTTAAGACTAGGTGAAAGGGTGATGAAAGTGCCTTGTGACGTTCCTGTGTCATATATAGGAGTATTCAGGAAACAGGCTTTCTATTCTGTCAAGGTTGGAGATTTTGAGGTATTTTCTTGTCACATACTCAGATCTCGAAAATTTTGCACAAACTGCTAACCCAAGAACAACCCAATATGGATAAAGCTGAAAATTTAGGCTGATGTTTCTATAAAAAATTCATTTTTACTTCAATTTTCACTAAACTTCAGTAGCCCTAATTTACTGGCACTTTGATTAAGCAGAGTGGTTTGACATTCATGACACTTTCTTTCCAAAAACAGTTTCCATAATGATAATTCAATAAAGTTCTTGCTTTGCGAACATTTCTGATTTTAACAGTTTCTGATTTTAGCATTTTTCAGAGGAGGGAGGAAATGTTTAACATTTCTTCTGAGTGCTGGTTGCGTACGTACAAATTGGAGCTCTGGGTTACACCTGACAGACAGGACTCCCACAACTTACATCACAGGAGACCTGGGGCCAGCCCCAGTAAATCCTTTCCAGTCTGCTCCAGGATGTTTCGCAGAATGGCCAAAATTGTCTGTCTCCCACTGTCTTCTGTGGTCCTTGTATCACTGAGCAATGATCTCAGCCGTTCGTTGCAACATGTGAAACGCTTCTCAGACCCTTCTCATGCTAAATAAACCCCTTGCTCTCTTATTGAAGAGGTGTGACTAAAAATCCTCAACTGACACCACCATTTCCAAGATCTGTTCCTTGGGAGAGGTGAGCCCAAGGGGAAGTACCAAAGGGACTCTTTGCAGAGCACTAGATGGGGGCAGCCCCACTGAAAACGCAACAAGGCACCGACCTAGACCGGCAGCTCCCGTGACAAGGGAGTTCGGAGTGGGCAATTTCAAGGCATCTGTGCGCGGTGTATGTCCCCTTCCTTTGCATACTTCTTCTTCTTGAAGAGTTAGACATAGCCGCAGCTAAGCCCAGGGATCTATAATGCTGCTGTAGCAGCCTTGGTCTGTACACTTTTGTTCAGCAATAACCCCATGAAAGCCTGGACGTGAGGAGGCACAGCGCCTCGCCTCCGGATGTTGTGGTATTGATAGTCATGGGAATGACCGGGAGGGTAAGCAGTGATAAACTCAAAAAAACATCAGGAGCTGGGCAGAACACCTGATTACAACTGCCTGCACTGTGTCCCGGCGGTAGCAAAGCCGATGCACTCAGGCAAGGTGATGCAGGTCACCATTGCTGGGGAAGCAAGGGAAAGATAAGAAAGTGAGAAGAGAGGAGCGGCTCTGCCTGCCTGCCCGGGCCCGTCAGGCAGATAAACCACACGCATGCACGCAGCCAGGAGAGCCCGGCTGGCCCCGGTGGAGCTGGTCCCTCGCCATCCCCGAGGCAACCCAGGCCATAGCGGAGGGTCCAACCAGCAAGGAAGCAGCTGGCCTTAGCAGGCAAAAAAACCCCAGAGCCCGAGGCAGAAGCAGTGGAAGAGATCAGGGAGAAGTGGTCTGAGAGCTGATTATTCAGTGACACCACCTCTGACCCTTCCCCCCAGCCAAAAATACAATCTATTTATGTAGGTATACACGTATTTAGCAAGTTTGATATTTTATCATAAAAAGTTGTGGAGCTTTAGTGCTTGTTTAACTGTTCTTGTCTATAAACATTAATAGGCAGACTGTCTTTTGTATTTACACATTTCATAACAACAGAGTGTATCCCAGCTTTGCAAAGTCCTAGTCATTTATTTGCCTGGGGTGAATAATTTTTTATGAGAGGCAAGAGCATTCAGGCTTTCTTTCTCAAAATTTATGGAGAACAGGGACATTTTGGGGCTTGCTGCGGTAAACGTTCAAGATTTCAAGAAACTTGCAACATTTCAATATTGTAATGATCTCCTGAAAGTTTTCAGTTGATTGTTTTTTTTTCATTTATTATTTGAGTTTTACCTCGTTATGTAGCCTGGTATGATATACGGTGGAATTTAGACCATTTGCTTTATACCATAGGATATCAAACTACAATATGTACAAAGGAAGTAATGGCAACAGCTTATGCTAACTATTCAGTACTTTTCCCAATTTCTTCTGTGTATTCTGTGAGTTTTTTAATCACTGAACTACTAGATGAAAGGACAGCAGCGTTAATTCCCCCTTTCCTCCCCTTCCTTCTAATCTTCATCGCAGGTATCTACAGCAGCATTCCACTTAGAGACTGAGAAAACCCTTCATTTGTGGATCTCAAAAGAGATTAGACTGAGACAGAAGCCAGACACTGCCAAGGATGATAAAGGTGTTTCTGGCCGTACAGAGAAGCTGAACTTCAGAAATCCACTATAAACTGCATTTTAATATCAACATCTTTAGCACGTTCAGAATTATCTAGGAATTTTAGGATCACAAGTCCAGGCTTGGGCACCTGCAGGTAGACTCAGGCCAGTATTAGGTAGCTGAGCTTTTTTGTGTATTTAGATACATTTTAAAGGTCACAGGATACAACTCTGTGGCTTTAACCATGAACCTGACTTAATAAATTCTTGCACCCCGGAGGGCATTTGTTCTTAGGCCAAAATTCATCATCTCTGCAGTCGTGGCGGTACCACTGCCATGCTTTGAACTGGTTCACTAGAATTAACTCTTCACTTAAAAGAAAAAAAGTGTTTTTGCTGCCAAGGCCAATTTATTGCATAACTGAATCCTTGGTTCCTTCAATCCTTAAGTTGCTTGTGAAAAAGTTATTCATTATCCCTGAACTGATGTGGTGAGTGTGCCAGCAGCCTTTTCAGAAACCTCCTCATCCTACTGTCTCTAACCTCAGATCAGTAAGGCAGTCAAGCGCATGCTTACCTTCAGGTATGTACTTAGTCCCCTTAACTTGCTGCTCTCACAGCAGGTTAGAAAGGCTAAGCACGTACTTAAAGGTAGGCACACACTTACCTTTCCCTTTCTTTATTACAGCACTCGGAACCAGTGAAGAACCCTAACCGTAGCCAAATTCCTGTTTCTACTAATTCTGAAAACAAGCACAAATATTTGCTTAAAATATTAATATGCTTACCATATCTTATCTTTGACATAATTACTTTAATTAAAGGCATTTTTAAAAACTGATGTTACGCCTACATGCCCTAGCAGTAACGTGTGAGAATAATGGAATTTAGAGTGGCTGATTTATTAATCTTGAAATATGTCCGTGGAACGAAACAGGTAAAATTGTAAATTGGGAAGCAATATATATGAATATTGTGTTTTATAATTTAGACTTGGATGAGTTGTGTTTACACCTATGAAGGGCATACACTAGCTGATTATCATTAAATATGTTTTAATTTTTATGTTCTGTAAAATATAAAAATAAATATAAAGCATGCCATTTTACTGCTTCTTGATAGAAATATTTTAGATTGTATTTACCTTTGATATGGACAAAATGTACACAGCAACCATTACCAAGATCTTTAATACTATATATACACTAATACTGATATTATTTTCTTCATAAATTTGTATACCTGACTCCAGTTGCCACTGCAGCTACTACCCTGTCCCTACACACATCAGATGCAGTGATTTCTCCAGTGTTTTCCCTCCTCCCCTCCCCAGAAAATTTCCTTCAGCCTGTCTCCAGTACCTTGCAGTCAGGTGAAGTCTTCATTGACCTCTTCATAGCCAGCTCTGCCCTCCTTAACCTGTGAACAACTTCACACACCGCTCCTCCACCTTTTTCTTGAAATCTTATTTTTCTTTGGCTTCTCTGTCTCTTTCTGCCAGTCCTCCTGCCTCTATAATTTATTATTTGGTATGTCCTAGTGCTTTGCGATCACTACCGGCCATGTTATCCAACACTGCCTCACTGGTTATTTTTACTCCCTGCCGAGCATCCCTCAGTCATCTCCCGGCTGGTAAGTATATTGCAAACACAGGGGAAAAACCATCTTTTTCTTCCACGTTGATATAACGCTGAGTACTGGTCTGAATTTTAAGAAATACATGTTAATGTCTGGCTGCTGTGACACAGGAACTACCTGAAGCTAAGGATATATTTCACTTGTTGATTTGTTTAAACAATTGGTAAAGGAGTGGCAATGTGTTGGTTACATATGGTTGTTTCATGTCATCTTTATGACATCACCTTATCTAATGTGATTACACAGCAAAATAAACAATGTCAAATCATGACTTCTTTGTAGGGCAGTCTAGTCTTTTAGACTACAAGTCTGGCGTACTAGCCAAAAGCATACATAATTTAAAAGGCACTTTGAATACTGCCAGAAAAATTGTGTGAAATATGGGTGAGCTTGAAGGGAAGAAACTACACAGAGGTTAAGTTGCATGAGAAAATCTTTCTCCCAGCTACGATCTTATTAGAAAATAAAGGACTTTTTTTTTTTTTCTCTTGTGCATATATGCATGTCAGTGATGCAGTACAGCTCACAGACTAGGAGAGACCCCATGAAAACAATGTCTTCATTTGTCTCCCTGCCTATTTGGAAAAGCCCACAATTGATTACTGAAATAAATATGATTATGTACTCTGAATAGGAATGCTGTGAGGTTCAAAGTTAGTCAAGCATACCGTATAGGTCATCGGTGTTTGATACTAACGTGCTCACCCAAGCACCTTCACTCCTTACCACCACACTCTGCTAGGTGAAGAACTAACAGACCAACAAGAGCTGCATAAGACACGAAGGCAAATGCACCTTTGCTTCAACCTTGAGCCAGCCTAGACATAATAACTGCATGGAGGAATTTAATTTGTCAATTACAGATTTCGAGTTTAGAGAACGTTTTGCTGTTGCCTGTATCTGCCCTTGCCTGTGAGTTCTGAACTGGGGTTCATAAGGTCGTTAATTCTAATAGCAGTGGGAAAGCAGGAGGAAGAGACACGTCATAGCATGAAACAAAAATCCTAAGAGCAAGAATGATTTAACGTTTAAATCCAATCTCCTTTATATTATGCTAGGGAGTTAGAGATGGGCTTTTTTAATCTTATCTTCCAGGATTTTTTTTCCACGGGAAAACTTCCCCATAAATTCACAAAACGTTCTGGCGCTTGGTATGGTTTTACACCCTGAGAATTTATTATTCATGAAATAGGCCTTTTGAAGTACAATTTCTAAGTATTGATGTTTTATCTTTAAACAGCGAACATGAACACAGGCTTAAAGGCCCACTGACAATCACTCAGGAATAGCTCAACTGCTCACGTCTAGGCGAGGTCTTCCGCACACAGGGAACCTTTTGTAAATATTAGTTACTAGAATCACAGCACTAATACATGTAGTTAATAATTATCGCAATGTGCCAAAACTGCACAGTTTGCTCCCTGATTACAATATTAAATTGCTATTGAGCTGTGGTATTTGCTTCAGGCAATACTACTGAGAAGCCTCCAAAGACTTTGGTTGGCCTCCCCGCACAAGCATGGGAAATGTATGCCTGCACAGAAAGCAGAGGCAGCACTGGGGTTTGCCAGAAAACAAACAAAACTCAGACAATAGAAGGCAAGTTTTATCAGAGCTGAAGTGTCCTTTCACTTGGGAACTGTCATCTCGTGAAAAGAAAACACACACGCGCACTTGGTTAGCGTGTCTGTGGCAGACCATTACCCTGAGCCGGGTGATTCAAGCTGTTCATGGAGGGTTCTGCACAGCCATCTCTGAAAGCTTTGTCTTAGTTGCTTTTGATGGCATCTAGAAAGGAGCTAAGCCACTTCAGAAAAGTTCAGGGGTTCAGCCTGACATGTTTGTGCACCTCTATCAATGGGTATTTTCTGCTGATACTTTTGCCCATCACCCTGTGGACCGAGTAGTTGTGGGTGACAAAGGGGAGCCACCATTGCTGGTACCATTGTTCATCTTGGTCATGCTTTACAAATTCATGATGAGTCTAAACATAAACCCTAATCCTTCAGGTTCAGGTCATGGTTCTTTATCTTTCTAAACCCATGAACCAAACTTCCCAATTTGAAGAGTCTTCATGTAACAGTAAAATTCAGAAATGGTTCAAGCTGTCTCCTTAGATTCTGCGTGTTTGGGCTGGTACCAACACTCACACAAGTTCAGGGAAGGGTCTAAGAGGTACAGTGATGTCTGACCCCAGATCAGGTCCTAGATTAAGGTTTCTGCTTGAAAACAAGAGTTGGAAAATGCTTCTGCAATGTCAGCTAACTAGTGCTCAGTAATCTGGTACATAAATGTAACCCATATTTGGTGGGGGGTGGTGTGACAAATCTATCAGGAGCAAAGTTTCAGACTCAGGGTTTGTTCCTTCTTTGCCTGTGATCAAAGAGAACTTCGCTGTGATTTTTCCAAAGCGAATGCATTTAATGTTTAGTGAGGTACTGAAGACAGCATAGCCAGAAGAAGGATTGCAGTTATTAGAGTATCAGTAGGAGTAGTCCAGGAGTGTGATTTGCAGGTAGAGATTCCAATCCTTGCACTCACAAAAGGCTGTTGAAAGAGCGCATGCAGGCTTTTGACTCTTTCTATAAAGCAAAGCCAGCTGTTTGGAAAGTGCAGGTGCAGGTTTATGTACTTGAGTTTATCAGGCCCAGGCTGAAACCGTATCCCTTATGAGATCATATGCCATTGTCCAGCTTCTGCATCATTAAGGCATGCTATTCCTGTAGGTTCTGGGAGTTACTCTTGAAATCACTGTGCTGGGTTTTCTAACTCAGTTTTTTTGTAAGCTTTATGGTCCCTTTAACAGAGCTATGTGAGTTACACCAGGCAAGGCTTCCATCCTCCTTCAGAAAACATATGTTAAATTGAAATAGTAATAATACTATAATCCCTAGAAGGGGAAAAAAAGAAGGGACACACATTTACTGGCTGCTTACCTGAAACTGTGCATGGGTACCTCAGCTGAATTCAGTATTTCACTTCAGCATTTGCAACTTACTTCAGATGCTTCCTCAGAGAAGATACTAGTGCTAACTTGTCCTTTTTATTTATGCACTTGCTGAATTGCAGAATGCGTGTTTCAGGTCTCCACTGTCAGCCTTATACCATGGGCCTCTTGTCCAGAATGAAATGTCATTCTTAAATTAAATCACAGAGGTGTTAAAAAGAAAAAGAAAAGGAAAAATTTGCCTCCAGACTGTTTTCAGGGTTATTCTGAAACCCAGATCATAAAATTCAAACAGAAAGAAACGTGCCATTAAATCTACCCTGATATCGGCTCCTGCTTGTTTCCTTGCACCTATTTTATGTGACATTGTAGTGCCCAATTTTAAGTGTCCCAAGCGAAAATTGTATCTGTGGGTTCTTGTGGTTCATGCACCGAACTTAGATTAAGGTAGCCAGATTACTGCTGATTTTTCTGCTGATTTTGTTCTGCCAGGCAGTGCTGAGCTATGTTATATCCTGTCAACAACCTCTCTTCAAGAATAACCTGAGAAAGCAGGTAGGCTATTCACAAGTAACAAGGGTCTGCTCTCTTTCTTCCAGTTTCTTCTTCTACAACAGCTAACACAGGAAAAGATCAAGGCTTGTCGTAAAAAACAAAAAGCAAAGAACTTATATATGTTACATTGGCAGGTACGATTAATTATTTATGCAGTACCATTGCTAGAGCAGCAGACAGGTCAGGTTCCTGATTATGCTGTCTGTGGGCATTTTGCTGATGTATGTCAGCTCCATTCTTGGTCAAATATTATGGTCCCATCCTGTTGCCAAGTGTGTCTGTCTTTTATTTGTGAATTACCACTAAAAGAGAGATGGCATAGAGATGGCAGGAAAAATGGCATCTCAAGTAGCATATACACGTTTTGTTCATTGTGGATTGTGCAATAATTTTGATCTGACCTTTCAGCCCCAATTCTGGACAAAATTGATTGGATTTGGAACTATAACACAAGAGCTGGAATAACTGTATTTAGTGTGTGTTATTCCCAAGGCAAAACTAGAAATCTGGAGTACTTAAAAAGGCTAAAATTAAGAGAAAGAGACAAGCTGGGGTTGGTATTGTATTGAAGCTTATATGAAAGTTGTTGGTATATTTTTTTTCTAACTCTTCTTCTCACCTTTTCTATCTCCCTCTCCCACTGACTTCTAGCCAAATTTAGAGGAGAATTTCTCATCTGTACCCTTAAAACTCACGCCCTGTATTTCACAATCAGCCCCTTATCACTGCAAGCCCTGGCTGGGATGGGCTATGACTTCCCTGTCTGCTCCTCCTAGCAAAGATTTGCCATCAGTGCTGACAAGGCAGCAGCAGCCTCGCCGGCTGCAAGGAACGTCTCTCCTCACCGACAAAATATCCCATCAGCCAGTATTAGTCTGGAGAGCGCGTCTCTCCCAAAAAGCCCTACGTCGTCACCACAAGTCGCAGTGTGAAAGCCCTACCATCAGGGCAACAGTCAAAATTTATTCTCAGGCTGGCCTCACATGTTAACTTATCACCAAACTAAACTCTTTGCTGAAAGGCTGGAGCTCGTATTCACAGAGGGTGAAAATTGGTTCCACTGGGAAAGCTTCAAAGTCATTTCAGCCATTAAACTGTGGCTGGATGTATCATAAGTACAGGAGAGGTCGAGGCACTGCCTGTGAACCACAGGGACTTGGTAAAGAAGTTCCCGCTGAAATTGGCAGCGCGATTGTGTATTCTGTTTCAGTCCGGCTCTGCAGCAGGAGCGAGTCGCGTTTGTACATGAGACTCATTATGCTTCCCCTGTTTAACATACCAATTACTTTCTGTATTTACCATGTTTAGAGCGACTTCATGTCAAAAATTAATAACGCTAAAATAAAAGAGCTGCACTGATATATGCTAAAGGGGAAGCACGGCAGACTAATAGAATGTGTAATGGAAACGGAAGGTGGATTTGCAGCTGTGGGGATCACATCCAGATGAATTTCACGGCGTGCCATGGGGGGGCCCATGTGCTCTTTAAGGTACACTTCAGACTGCGATAAGTGTATCTTGAGAGGTTGCAGTGCCGAAGTAATTTCACCCTGTAAGCAGTGTAAACACGTAGCGGTGCCAGTCAGTCCCTCTAAGAGCTTCGTGCCTCCAAATTTCTCCTCCGTCTCTCCATATTGAACAGAAGTGTTTGGGGAACAAGTAATTAAGTTTGGAGGACAAGATGGCAGGGAACCGTCCTTGTCTCTTTTTAACTGACCTTTGTACAAGCTTGGGCAAGTGAGGAAACCTTGCTCCATCCCTGCTGGTCCTTGGCAAACCCCTGTAACAGCAGCAGGTCTCTGATCTTCCTCTTCAAAACTCAGGCTTTACCCAGATTCCCCAGAGTCTGACAGCTCCAGTGCATTAACCCTTTCTTACAACTCTTGAATTCAGCATCTCTCTGGGACTAGGACTCAAAGTGCTGTCAAAGTCTCTAGTAGGCAGCACGCCCTCACACACTGAGGAGCACTTCCTTAGTCTCCTTGATTGCCATAGACAACAGACTGGGCAAACTCCTGATGGGAAATAATGTTAAAAGGACCATATTGATTAGTGGCGTTGGAACAGCTGTCGTTAACGGAGATCATAAAAAGAGTTATGAATATTATAACCAAAACAGGTGGAAATTGTATGTTTTCATTAAAAGAAAGCCTCTGTATTTGAAGACCTCAAGCAGCAACTAGTATAGAGGCACACACTGTTATTTGCTGTCTCCAGTTTCAGTGGGGCGCTTTCTCCAGGCTGTCATGGGAAAGATCCTGGTTTCTGCATCACTTTGCTCATAATCATCGTTGATTTCTTTGTGGGGAGCTGTGTGAGGGAGAAAAGGGAGAATCTCTGAATCTGCCTACCAGCTCCAGCAGCGATGGATGGTGCTTTAACATTTTCCTGGTTTTCTTGCTTTGGAAAGCTAATCCATACCTAAGCAAACAAGTTTTTTTTACAATAAAAACACACTCAGTGCTGAGAGTTTGCCTTGCATTTTTGCCCTCATGTAAAAGATAACCTCCACTAAAGAAATCTGTATTTGATAGTCCATTCGGTAACATCTTAAGGGATGCTTCATGTGAATAGGCTTTCTCAGGGCCAAATCCTGAGCTCTTTGCTCACTTCTTTCCCATTTAAAATCCCAATTGCTTTAGTGGAAATTTGCTTTTTGTGGATTTCCACTATTTACCTGTCGTTTTTTTTCCACCACAAACTCAACTTCCGATGTGTCATTCTCAGGTCATGAAATCTCTGCCAGTGAAAATATGCAAGAATTATTGCAGTGCAAATATTATTGGCCTCTACACAAGGAGAAATTCCACTCATGCCAACACTAAAGGTGAAAAAGGGAGAGATCCAGAAACACTTGTTAACAATCAGTGTGTGCACTGACTGGCCTGGTAACTGATAAGGAGTACAGAGTTTTATTAATAATAAAAGGAATAAGAGGAACCAGCTCGCTTGTCCTGAAGAGGGTTGGTTTTGCAGGGCTAAAAACCATAAACTTTTTAGTTTTGAACGCAAGCAGCAGTGATTCTCAATACAGAACAGGAACAGATCTGCTGACTAAGAAGGTACCATTTTTATAACATTGCTTTCAGAACAAGACATACATAAATCTTTTACTTTTAAACAAGCTCAGTGTTATTCTTCCAACAGAAAGGTCAAAAATATACAGTACGAAATCTAAATCACTCTGTTTCATTCTGCTTTCACTGGATGTGGGCCTATTTGCCTCTCACTGACTGTGTGAAAGTTAATACAAGTGTAGGAGTATCTCAGCTTTAAATATCCTCCAAAAGGCCTCCTTCTGAAGGTGTGGTGAACGATGGGGTATGGCTACTAGCAAACAGAGGCTGAAGTCATCGTTGCTGCAGCTAGGAAGCACAAAAACGAACACCAATTTCCTGTGCAGTGCTATGCCCAGCCATAGAAGGTACTCTGTGTGCTGACCTCCACCATCAGGAATTAGAGTATTAAACCCAACAGCTTGAATATCTGTTTGGTTTTGCAATTAAAGTACTCTTTTTTAACTGCTTTCTATGCTCAGGACACATCAAAACACGTGGTACGGAAGGGGACCCAGTGGTGCCAGCACTGGCTGCGTAGGTGAAAGAAGTGGCCAGTTTGCGGTGTTGAATGTCTGCTTGGTGACAACACAGGGCTATTGGATGCTTGCTCTGAGGTGCTCTGAGGTCTCTGCTTGCTCGGTAATAGAGTCCCTGAGGTCAGTCACTCCAGGGTTTGCCTGAAAGGTCAAAGAGCCGGTCAGCAATTTCTTGAAGTTACAGGCCGATTGTCAAAACAAACTATCTGGTGAGAGGCCTTCAAGGAGGATCTTCCTCATGTCATGGTGAAAAATAGTCCATTCAGTGACAGCATTCAGTTGGGCTGGAAGACACCATTCCTCCACTATTTTAATCAGACTAAAGACTTGACTCTCACTCAAGGATAATGTTGTATTTCGTCATGATCTAGAGCAGATCCAGTTTAGGAAACATCACATATTTTTATAGGAATTGAACAGCCATTTCTCCATATTCCCAGAGTTTCTACTCCCTAAGACATGCACTGAAAACTATCATCAACACCAGAAATTATGCTACAAGAACTAGCTTCTTGCTGTAATTACAAGATTCAGTTAATAGCAGTAATTTGTAACTGCTCAACGTTATGAATAACTCAATAATTTCAGGGCAGTTCATTGCCTAGGCCTGGAGGAACCTCCTTCTTTGAATCCTAATAGATATTTTAAAGTAATCTCATCACTTGCCAGTGGCTTAGCAAAATTATATATCAGAGGATGGAAAAATAGAGAGTTCAGAGATTCACATAAGAATAGCAAAGATGTGACTGTGTTGGGATTCCAGAAAAAATAAAAGTCTCACACCAAAGGTCTGGTAAATAACTTGGGGACAAATAACATTCTACTAATCAAAAGCGTACTATAATTTGCATGGGTCACATCAGGAATATACAACTGACTTCATACAATTGAAGGTAATCAAGGAGTCTGAATCTGGAATCTGTCTCCAGCAAGTAATGTGCACCTTCCTATGTGATAATTGTACAACTCGAGGCCATCTACGAAATACAAACAGAATAATTAATATCTCCCTCATAACATAAAATGGTGGGATGGACTAATGTTGTTTGATCTCCTTGAGTCTTCTCCTTGTAATAAGCTCTTATTTTGTATTGCATTATGCATAGTATATTCACTCACGTCTCACCGTTACACTGTTTTCTACCAAGACAATGAAAATATGGGCCCCCTTTTACATGAACCCACACCACATATTGCCAGAAGTAGCTTGCATCTAACCTGAGGCCAATAGCTGCTGGGAAGTAATTAGTTGTAGTGCTGCTATAATCCCTTAGTAAATGTAAGCGCAACTCCTATTTGTGCTGAAGGTGAAATGTTTGTGGTAACAAATGCCCTTTTCTCTGAATAAAAATGTATTTACTTTTAATCAATCAGGGACTCATTATCAGTGTTGTCTTCATCTCCCTAAACCTTGGCCTTTTGTGTATGATTTCAGCGTTGGAGGAGAGTGTCTGCAGGTTATTAAGAGAATGTTGCAAAATAACTCTAATGACCTGAATCAGCGAGGGATAGATGGTCAGAAATTACGAGGCAGTCCTATTATCTCCTGGTACCTCCAGGCTCTCACCAGACCCTCGCAGTCCTCAAAACAAAAGGAGGAGGACATTGTTGCTGCTACTCTTTAATCAGCAGGTACGTTCACGTGTTGTATGACGTGTGTACAGGTGCACATCGCACGTGTGAAGAGCAATCTCCAAAGCAGGAGAGGGATCCTGGGGCTTTGCTGCTGAGGAGTATAACCTGCAGACTTTAGAAAGCGACATGGAGAAATGGCTGCCTTGATTTAGGAAGCGGAGCTGGCTGAGGAGTAGGGGGACGGCTGGGTGAGCTCTGTGGAGCTGAGGAGAGCCTGAGCTGTGCAACCCAGAGGCCCGGGCTTGCTGAGGGGGCTCTACAACGTCTACTGGGCTACACATCTCTGCAGTGCTGAGTCCACAACACCTCACAGCTATGTGGGGGAACAGGGAGCCACCAGCTGGCTTTTCCCTCGAGGCACCCCATATGCCTCTCTCCCTGACAGTGCTGTCAAGACAAGGGGTGCAGCCCAGCAGAAGTTTCCTGGCCACAAACAGCCCTTGAAGACCCTCTGGATGGCTGCAGCCCTTTCCCTTCCACCCCCCTTTGCAGAGATAAAGCATCCAGAGTGGGGTTGAAGGTCTGAGCCATAAAAGTTTTGCTGCTTTTAAAGGCCGAGGAAGGAAACTCTGGGAATCGGTTGCCATGAGCTAGGGCAGTTGCTTTATTTATTTTCAATTTCCCCAATGCATGTCTCTCAGCCAACCCTGGAAATAAAAGTTACAAATCTCAGCTATTACGGTAAGTAACTTCCCAGCAGGGGCCCTGCTGCGTGATCAGGCAGACGGTCTTTCCAACAGGCTTTTCTAGGACATGAATGAGGATGGAGGAGGATCCTGTGCCAGAAAGAGCACAAGTGATGCTCCACCTTACTCACCTTCTTGGTCTTCATATTTGGCCCCAGAAAAGCACCTGCTCCAACAAGCATGCCATCAGGGATGCGAGGGTGTTGCAAGAAGTGAGAGGAAAATCATCATGGCGATCTACTTTGAAAAAATAGAAGGATTTTTTGACTTTGCAGCTTCTTCAGACAACTGTAGGACAGCCCATTCTCCTGCGTGGTTAGTTTGCCACGTCATTTCTCCCTCCTTGTTCTTTTGTGTCCTACTCACAGCAAGCAGGGAAACAACTAATATTGCTAGCTGTAAGAAAGTGGCACTGAGTTCAGGTATGACTGCAGTACCTGGAATTACTTTGGCAGTTTGTTCTTAATTTTCTCATTTGTTGAGATTTCAACATTGAATGTGAAGTGTTAAGCCAATGGGAGTGGGGAAAAAATCCTAATAGCAAGCTCATTTTAGAGAGGAAAAACTCAAACGCAGTGTCTTTTCCCTATGGAGGTAATCTGTTATCCCTCAATATACAACCAAGGCTTCCATAGACAAACGAAATGGCAGCGCACAGCATCTGTTTGCTGTGGAAGGAGCACAGACTTCTGGTAAAAAGTACATATGTTGCAGGAGGAAATTTTGATTCTGAACACGTGCGGTTAGCTTTTGATACGAAACTCCACTGCTACAAACTGTGATCTGGACTCCATTATTACCTGCTTTAAAGATCTCTTTCTATAACATCAGCAATGCTGAATCAAGCCAGCATATTTGACTTACAAGAACAGCTTTAGCAAAGGGTAAATTGTGACAAAAATTGTCTCCTTCCTTGTTTCTTTGTACAGTGCAGATCAAGTGATACACTCTCAGCAGTAATGCAGCCTGATCATTACTGAGCACTCTCCCTGGCATGCCTATGAGCAAACTTTCTATTGTTTCAATTAGATGATGTTGGGCATTCAGGGAATTTAATACTGATGGAGCTCAGCTCCTAAAATCCTAGAAATTAGAGCCTGAGAGAACCCAGGGAATCATCTTGTCCATCCCCTGACAATGCAGATTATTTTCTACTGTATTTTTACTGTATTTTTTCCAGTCTATTTTTAATGATTCTAGCAACGGGGTTTCCATCACTTTTCCTGGGGGACTATTCCCCATTCTAATAGATCTCACTGTTAGGAAAATTTTCCTGATATTCAGTCTAAATTTTCCTTTGCTCAATTTCATCCCATTACTCCTAGATATGCCCAGTAGAGGCGGGTGAAAACTGAAAGTGAGTAGGCAAACCTAACACACTATGTGTGCTCAGAGCCAATTTACAGCAGCGGGTAAAGTGATAGAGTCAATTTGCAGCATTCTGTAAGTGACAGAGAGGGTCTTAGGGCATGCACTCTCTGAAAATGGTTCTGAATCTTGATGAAAACCCCAAAGTATAGAAAAATATCCAGAAGCTGTAATGACTTTATATTTTTTGCAACACTCAGGCTGAACACAACAAGAATCCTCTATGAAGAGATAACAGGTAGGGCACCTTGTTTATGCTATGGCTGCCAATAAAACTTAAATTTATACAGGCATCTGAACAGCATACATTCTGTTGCACCAAACACTGCAAATTGTCATTTACTTTTACATGTTAGAATTAAAATCCAGCTTACATTCCTTGAGCTATTACACACCAGATAATGAAACCCATAGCTGAAAATTGCATTTATAAGTGTTCTTGTGTAAGTAACTTTATGCCTGTATAATTTGCTGATCTCTTGCTAATAAACTTTCTAGCAAAAGAAAGTTTGCCCACATCACTAAACCTTTCAGGCCATTTACCTGCTTTCTTTTCTTATGTTGTATAAAGATCATATTTCTCACCCTTCCCTTCAAAAACATGACTCTCTGTTCTTGGACACAGATGTACCATTTCTACCCCATCATCTTATATTACCAAAAAATTGTTTTGCATCCTGCTCCTCATTTATATCCTTTGTTATACTCACCTCTTCCCCAGCACCTTTTATTGACGCTCCCTCAGACCTATCTGCATCAGCCTTCAGCCAGTATTTGTATCTGATCGAAACTGCAGCATTCTCAGGTATGGATAGTGCCTTCCTTTATGTCGGTTATGGAAGACGACAGAAAGCTAGTGAAGTAATTCACAGGGGGGGGAGTGATATGGCCCCCGCAACAGGAAAAGAAGATGGTTTGCACAGTCTCTTGAACAGCAGTCCAGCCTCCCTCGAAACTGTAAAAAGTTTAGCCAACAAAAGAATACCAAAAGTCTATGTTAATCTTATGGTGATTAACTCCACAAGGATGTGGCCGAAATTGTATCCAGAGGCCTAGCTACTGGCTCAGTCCGGTGAAAAAAAAGAGCATGAAAACAGTCTACTCGCCACAAAGCAGGTACACCTGGAAGAGACACAGGTCACAGGCACTGGAATTGTTGGCTGAGCCACAGTGCATTCTGCCCTTGGGGAGGGATTCAGAAATAGGGACAGGCAAGGAAAAGAGGGATTTGTGAGAGATTGCAAGGGAATGTCGGTACTTATAAAGAGCCACAGTATGATGAGAGCAAGGAGCAGAAGCTGTTTCTGAGACTGGTGGGAAGTGGAGAGGACAGTGCAGCCCACGGGGCAGGGAAAGAAGTGAGGCATTAGGAGAAAGTTCAGGTTGGGTGTAGTGGATGCATGCCTGAAGTCTCACTGGGAGTATCGAGTGCGCAGGTTGTCCCCAGTAGTGCTATGAATATCTAAGCCTGGACATGAGAAGGGTAAAAGGGAAAGTCATCTTTCCAGATACTTGGTGCAGCCTCAGAAACATACTGTTCAGGGATCATTGTGTGCAATCCTATGGCTTTGGTCAAGAGGGAGATCACTAGACAGGATTACAATTGTTTGTTAATCCCAGTGACTTCTCCTATTTTCTTCCTCTTTCCTTCTTTTTGCAGTAAGTCCAAATACCGCTCCAGATGTCACTTTTTTCTTGCCTGCATTTAATCATATAAACCACCTTATCTCCAACCTGGACCATTTCACAGCCTTTTAGTCTTTTTGTTAGTTGAAACTCAAGACGTGTTTTGAGAAAAATGAAAAATCTCAGCATCACTGAGGATCCACTAAATTAAGGTGGTGTCTCTCCCTGTGGCAAACTGCCATAGCTGAGGCAAGCAGACGCATTCAAATTGGAATTATGTCAGTGGCTGAACCAGCGATCATCTCCTGTAGAGGACTTATGCTCTAAGAAGTCGCTTCTCATTACAGTCCTCTAAAGTCCTCTGCATGCCCTACTGGTACTGCCTTTCTGGTTTTCCTCTCCCAAGGGTGAGGAATTTAGCAACACTTATAATTAGCAGTGCTCTTCATCTGCAGCTGTCCTGGTACAGGACAGGCACCAATCCTTAACTGTATTTAGCAATCAGAAGACAGTGGTGTATCAACTTCAGCTGTCTTCATTGTTCCTTAAGGGAACATGCGCAGTCTCATCTTTGCACTCCTTTCATCCTGTTTCCCTCATTGATCCCACATTGCTTTGACTCTGCTTACAGTGCTCCCTGTACCCCTTCTTCCACCCTGCTTTCTGTCTTCTTTCATGACATTTGAGCTAGCTTTTCCTATCTCCTTCCTCCATGTCCTGCCTTAAAACCCATGGGACTGCTATCCTGATCTTCTCACCACCTGTGTTCCTAAGCCGCCTTTCTTCTCAACATTGATTGTAATTTGTTTTGATCTGTTAACTCATAAGATCTTTTGGCCAACAGTCTTGACTCCTTGATTCTTTCACCACTTGTCAGATATCTTGCTGGCTAGCTGATGAAACGGCGTATCTATGTGGTGATAGGTACTGAGCTTAAATTTAATTGTTGTCCTTCACTTAAGATATCTATAAGAGGAGGTTAGTGCATGTGTCCATCTAAATATAGGACATATGAAGGCATAGGAGTGTTAACGCTGTAGATTTTATTTGTTAAGGTAGGGCTATGCAGAAGAAACAGAGTACAAGGAGAAAGAAGATGCAGCAGTTTGAACAGATCCAATGCATAGTCCCCTCAGCATTGCTGTGGCTCTGTCTTAGGGAAAAAGCCTCTCCCCTGGCTGCTATTGTATGCAGGGGCCCAAAATAGGCTAACTTTTGGAGCAGATCTTAAAAGAGTCAAGAAAAGCAGAATGCGCTTCACCTCTAACCCTGTCACACAGTTGCCCGGTCCTATTTAGACCTTTTTTTGGTTGCCACTGGTTTCAAAGCGTTTCCCTTTTGTCCTGCCTGTAACTCTTTGGCTTGGCATACCTACCTCTGTCTGTGACTAGAGCAAGGGTCTCCTTAAGGTGTTTCTGCCTTCAGTGTGCAGATCTGAGACCTTCCCACAGGCCCAAAGGGAAGGCTAATAGGGGGAGATTTTGGACAGGTTTCTAGCAGAAAAAGCCGTGGGCAAGAAATCTGTGCATGATTAACACTCCCCCTAAGAAAGCAGAACTTCATACATTATTATAAATTAACAGAATTGTATCAGAAGTATGCCCCCTGTCAATTTCTCCTTCTAATTGGAATAACCTGATCAGGTCACAAGATAAAAGCCTGGTGTCAACACTGGGACCCCATTCAAATAGAGAAATTATGAGCTGGTAGTCTTCTTGACCCAATAACAAATCTGCTCTCAGAAAACAAAACTAGCCAAAAGGAATTAAAGCAAGACCAGAAGGCGCTAAAACAAGAGTTGGAAACTTTACAAAAGGAATTACAGCAGCATCTGCAGGTTTCCCAGAAATGGCTGAAGTGAATTGCAGGCAGGGGTGAACTCTCTGTTGGAGTAATGACTACAAAATGTCCTAACAGACTGAGCAGGCCAGCTGCAAAACTTTCAGTCTGAATTGGTAAGCCCAAAAAGGGAAATGGCACCAATACTGCCGTAGATGCTTCAAGGCAGGGAGATGCCAGCTGGGAACCCACTAGCAGGGATGAGGAGGAGCAAGGCCTCATTGGCTAAATTTCAGCTCCAGGAAGAAATGTCTGGTCACAAACCCATGATGGTAGACAGCCATCTGGACGTTCAGTTGGGCCAGTCGGAGAACTTAGGCAAAAACATTTAGTGCAGTTCATCTACTTGGTTGGCAAAGTCATAGAGTCCCATGGGAGAGGCTGGACTTTCATAGTTCAAATAATGCAAATACCTAATATCTCTTAGGGAAAACTCCATTTGATATGTACTTTGCTAAATACGACATCACAGGCTGAATGAAAGCTGGTGAAGAGGAAGGAGGAGTTCTAGCAGCAAGCCTGAATAGTCGTGCCTGGAGAGTGCCATGGCTCTGATTTCCCCAAAAGAAAGGTTTTCATCCAAACCTTTGCCTCTTGATTAGAACCATCCACAGATCTGAGTTGATCCAGGTGCAGCTAAAGGCAGAAGAAAAAGGAAAAAGAAAGAGAAAATCCTACCTGAACTGCAAGAGAAGCTGCAGAAATTTGTGTTTCTGGCATATGCAGGTGTCATTGAGGGCTTTCAGAATAAACTGGCAAGGGATCAATTCAAACATGCTCAACTGGACTTGGGCTTTCACTCTAAGGTCAGTGAATGGCAGCTGAAAACACTCCAAGGGGTCTCTGGAGTTTACCATGGAAATGGTGATTCTCCCTTTGCAGCTGGGGACCAAAGAAGAAAGTTTCTGGTGACAGGGATGAAAGACAGTCCCTACAAATTCTCTAAGTGCAGTTCTGTATCAGGGAAAGAGGATACAAAACTGCCTTACGAAGTTATTGAAAAATAATAAAAATGAAAAATTTGGCCCAGTAAAATGAAACTGAGAATAACGTGAACTTCATTTGAAAACTGGCCCTGTGAAAAGAAGGATTATTATGAACATAAGGCTGCCCTAGGCAGACCGTCATTACTTCGTAGAGAACTTCTCTTTCAGCTCAGGAGATGGAAGAACATAAAACTGAAGAAAAACTCAGGGACATGTGAAAGGACCAGCACGCCATTTTTATTTCAAGCTGGACAGCTAACAACAATAATGGGAATTTTGGCGATTGAATGTGTAATAGAATCGGTGAAATGTGAAGGAATTGTAGACGTCTCAAACCTTACATTTATTAGACTAGACAAGCCAAAAAGACTAGGGATTTGGGAGATCCAAAACGGAACGTCCTAATTGATTTCAAATGGAGAGAATGTCTGGGGAATATGAGCACATCCAAAAACTGGAAAAATAGATTTTGAAACCAGGACTTCTGTAATTTGAACAAGAAGTATGAGTAACTGAGGTAATAGATGAACTAATAAGTGAGATAATCATACCTAGTAATAATAATAAAAGTACACTGCAAATATGATCTTTGGAAGTTCCTTTTGAAGATGTGGACTAGCTGAAACAAATGAAACAAATGATTTTCTAGCTAACTGGTTTGCAGCAAACAAGCTGTCCTATTTCCAGACACAGAAACCATTACAATAGCAACGTACTTTGCTCTCTTTTCTACAGAGGAAAGATGGAAGTGGTAGAAATCTGTTTTGTGACCCAAAACTCTTGGTGAAACTTTTCTACCACTGTTCCTGCAAGTCTGCTCTGGGACCAAGTCCCTGTTGTCCCTATTGTTTACTGCTGAGCAGAAGATACTATCAATAAATAAAAAAAAAAGCAGGTTTGCTTTCAAAATTTGAATTAGCCCTAAGACACCAGAAAATTGAGACAGTGTGGAAGTGGCGTATACCTCATATTCTCCCAGAAACAGTTTTGTATGGCTGCTCCTGTTCAGTTGTGGGCTTGCAAACAGCACCAGAACCACCCCATAAGTTTGATGAGAACAGAAATCTGTATCAAAAACATCTGTACCTTTCACTAGAAGGATCACTTAATACCTTCTGGTTTAGAGATGTCTCTGCTAGGTGGTGACCATTCAGCTCCTGAACCACACCTGCTCCTCAGCATCCCCAATGTTGCTTTCAAACCAATGGTATTTCAAGCGACCCTCAGCAGTCACCTGCATCTCTAGCAAAAACTGAACCATTGAGGACTGTTGAAGCTGGCCCTGCCAACTTCTGCTGGGACTTTGCCTTGCCCTAACTGTTGTTATCTCCTGTAGGGCATCTGTTCCCATCTCCAGTTTATGCATGCGGCCATAGGAAGGTGTTGGTTCACGGTTTGTAGCAACAGAAAAAAGGACTGTGCTGTTCTAGTGGTTGCTTCTTTCATAGTCTAACAGTGTTGAGAATTCCTTTATACTAGAAAAAGGTGAGAGTGGCTTCATCTGGGGGACAGTATAGACCCAGAAAGAGAATACAGGTGTCTTACAGAGAAAATACAGGATACGGGAGATTCGGGGCTTCAGAGATAACCTTGCATTTGGCAGCTGGAAGAAAATAAATCAGAGTATTAACATCAATAATAGAAATGCCTGGTGGTATGAAGTTAACCTAATAGAAAGAGTTTATAAATGTAGGAAGGCTTAAGCTTTCTTTAATTTTGTTTTGTTAAAATATGGGAAAACTTTATTTTGACTTTGACTGAAATAAGGTGGCACCATTTCAGTGACTTGAGTTGAGGGGAAGGATGTACATCAGGTTATCTCTTTCAGATCTGTGTGTTTAGCTATCAGCCTTTAAGATAAGGGGTAGATAACCATGTGTTTTCACCTACAATAGAGAACAGGTGACACAGAAAAGAAAGGCTTTTCTGGGTATTTGGGGAAAAACATGAGGGTGGGAGTAAGAGACAGTAGACACACAAATCAACCTGAAAGCACCAGGAAATGCACTTTTTTTTCACAGGGAGTTGTAAAGGAGCTTCAAGAAAGGAAACTGCCTCTCTCTGGCCAAGTGCCGGGTCCTGTACTTGTGTCACAACCCCATGCAGCGCTACAGGCTTGGGGTGGAGTGGCTGCAAAGCTGCCCGGCAGACAAGTACCTGGGCGTGTTGGTGGACAGCCAGCTGAATATGAGTCAGCAGTGTGCCCAGGTGGCCAAGAAGGCCAACGGCATCCTGGCCTGTATCAGGAATAGTGTGGTGAGCAGGACTCGGGAAGTGATCATCCCCCTGTACTCGGCACTGGTGAGGCCCCACCTCGAGTACTGCGTTCAGTTTTGGGCCTCTCACTACAAGAAAGACATAGAGGTGCTGGAGCGTGTCCAGAGAAGGGCAACAAAGCTGGTGAGGGGTCTGGGGGATAAGTCTTATGAGGAACAACTGAGGGAACTGGGGCTGTTTAGCCTGGAGAAGAGGAGGCTGAGGGGAGACCTTATCACTCTCTACAAGTAACTGAAAGGAGGTTGTAGAGAGATGGGGACTGACCTCCCTAGTGACAAGTGAGAGGACAAGAGGAAATGGGTTCAAGTTAAGCCAGGGGAGGTTTAGGTTGGATATTAGGAAAAATGTTTTCACTGAAAGGGTTATCAAACATTGGAATAGGCTGCCCAGGGAGGGGGTGGATTCGCCATCCTTGGAGGTGTTTAAAAAAAGGGTAGATGTGGTACTTGGGGACATGGTTTAGAAGCCGGTTTTGTCAGGTTAAGGTTAATGGTTGGACTTGATGATCTTAAAGGTCCCTTCCAACCTCAGCAATTCTATGATTCTATGATTCTATGAATATGGATCGTTCTCGCATTAAGAAAGCAGCATTTAGTATATTTCTGTAAATAAACAGAATTTTATCAAATGCACTGTCTCCATCACCAATATTTCCCCTCCTAACTGGAATAATGTAGTCTTTTGGCTACCTGCTCACATCAAAAGGAGTCACAAAGCTGCCCACCTTCATGATGAAATGCAATATAGTAAAAAGTATCACTGGTATCGGGTCCGTGTTTTCTAGCAGAAAGCTTAAATACGAAGATACAGGCTCAAGAGAATCTTCTGCCACGTTTCTTACAAACTTCTTGTGTGAGTTAATTAAAAGTTTGGTTCTCAGAAGATTAATCCAGGTTTAAATACACTTTTTTTTCCTAGTTGCAGTATCTAGAGAACAACATACGTTAGAGTGGGAAAAACTCCCAGAAACATAAAAAGTGAACAAAAGGACAAAAGGGTGAATATTCTTTACTGATAAGGAGAGAGAGAGGTTTGTGATGAGGAAAACACTATGATCAATAATCAGGCATACTTCGAACTGAGTGGCTGAGAGGCAAATTGAACAAGTAGAGCAGCACCTGGTGTGGCTTGTTTTCTTTCCTGCTGGATTGCTGGATTTGCTCTTTGTGTTAAAGTCTTGGATGATATCTACATAGTTTGAAAAAGACATCCCTGATGTCACACCTATTTATTCTTTTATTTTGCAGGCAGTCTACAGAGAGCAAGATCTGATCCACAATAGAGGATCCTTTGAGTTGTAGTGTTTATCATGCTATCTCAAGCCCTAACCACTTCATTCTTTGTAATTTGATTATTTGGTCACGCCCTGGAATGCAAAGTATTACTCTGATGTATTTGTATAAACCTAGCCTCTTCAAATACAGTAAGTAGCTGAATGATGTATGTTAATGACATGCTCTCAATAATTTTTATAATGCGAGATCTCAGCCCAGATTTAATGTTTAATATCCCTGGGATTCACATTGAAATTATTACACACATTATGTATTCCATTCCTTGGACTTAGAATTAATTTCAAAACAGAGCAAAAGTGCATCCTATTTGTTTTCTTGAGGGAGTTTGCATCAGTAACAGTCTATTTATTCTGGAGTTTCTGAAGTTAGAAATACCTTTTCCCTTTGCTATCTTTGATCTATCCTGACGAATTGTGCAGAACATTTCATTTCTGTTTCTTGTCTCAGTTATGTCATTTCCTCGTTCACTTGAAAAATATTTATTCTAGCAGAATTTACTTCCTTAAATAAAGGACACAGGTTGTTACAAAACAGTTTCACAGAATCTTTGACTTAAAGCTGTCTGCCAAAAATAAACAGAAAAAAAATAGCTGCCTCTCTAGATCCCCTTTATAGAAGACTGCATAGGAGAATTCATAATCTGACTTCATTGCTTTGATCGATCATTCAGTCTCTGCATTGGTGATGTTTCTAATACAGGGGCTTAGCCCTTGGAAACACTCCAGACAGGATGGAACAAAGCAGCTAAACCTGTGTTAGGTTGTGATCTGAGTACTCTCAGGCAATAAATCTTTAATTTGCAAGATTGGCAACTGCCTCAAAATTAGAATTAAAGGAACATTTAGTATTAGTGATGTTTTCCGTGTTGTCAGGAATTGCTTTCCTAGACATTTTTTGAAAGGCTGGATCTTGCTTCCAAGTATACTTCCAAGATATCCACTAAACCCACTAAGCCAGTCTTTCGTTCCCCTCCTTCTCAAAATCAAGCCCAAAAGGCAGCAGGAAGATGTAAAAGAGGAAAGGGAGTTGAAGATCCCATTTATTATAGTCCCACCTGACAGGATTATTTGTTCTAACTGGGCTTCTCTCCATCCTGTTGTCCCTGAGCAGGTCTTTCAGCTTTGCCAATGCAGAGAGAAAACCCCGGTGTGAACTAGTCTGCTTAGGAAAAGGGAGTTTCCCCTCAGGCGTGAGGACAGCATGGTGGTGATGCTGTTTGGGTGTGTGAGGGCAGAACGATCCCCCAACGTGTCTGGGAGAGGATTTCAGGATTTCCTAAGCACTTGTTTAAGCCTCAGGTATGAATGGTTGCTTGGCCACACAGTCCTCTTAGGCTAAAGCCACAGAGGGTTTCCCACCTAATTTCTCCTTCAGGCGTGCTAAGCCCAAAGCTGTGTCGTTCCCAGCTTTCTCCTTCCTGCACGACGTATCCCCATGAGCGGGTGGGCATCGCACAGTTGGGCTGCTGAGCCAGTCTCACCTATTTCACAAGTGCCGACAGGCTCCTCAGAACATCTTATCCTCCCCACCTCCGATGAATGCTCCAGTAGGTACTCCCTTAACAGCTCCAGCGTCACACCAGGCAACATGAGTGGGGGAAATAACGCCTCCTCTCATCTAATGACTCCGTGAAGTTTTCATATTAAGTAGAGCAGGAACTGAAACATCCCAGCTGAGTGCCCTAATCCCCCTGCCATGCCTCCGTACTTGCTCTCCCTGGCTACTTAATTCTCTCTTACAAAACAGAGCTGCTTCACTGGAGAGAAATTGGGAACAATCCCCCGCAGTCCCTGGCCTGTTAGTTATGGTATTCCCCCATGAGATGTAAGCTTGAAGCTTTTTCCAGTAGCGAAGTGAACCAAGGTCTCCTACAGCCCGACTGAAAGATACAGCCACTGAAATACTTCTCCTTACCATGAAATGAAGCACATCTCCAAAGGACTGTGTTCCTGCCAATGTGCCTTTCCATATGCAATTACCTTCTCCCCCCTCCTCTGTTTTGGGATGGGGAAGAGGTGGGAATTTGGCCCTGAATGAAAGATTATTAGCTTCTCTCTCAGCAAGGGAAAAGACAGGGACATACAATAAGAATATTAATTTTAATGAGAAACTCAGACTGGCAAGAGAACTTTATTGGCAGAAGTGAAATTAGCTTTTCTACATAAACAGTTAGTGGTGTCAAGGGACTAGTCATTCATTGCCCAGAAGGAAAAAAACAAAACAAAACACAAGAGTCTTTAAGGGTCCTTACTCTCAAGAATGCTCTTCGCTGTTTAATGCAGAGAGGATTTGCTTTGTACTTCAGCAAAAATCAAGTATGAAAGATATCGTCCCTTTCCAGCATTTTGAAGCAGTAAATATCCAAAAGGAACTGAGTACTTTAGGCTTCTCTCTTGACCCTTCCCCTTCTTCCACACAGACATGTGCTCACATGCTCTACATAGTTATTTTTTAAAGCCGTTTCCCAAGTCAGAAGCAGTGTTAAGTGTAAAAATCTTCATGTTCATAATCCCACTCAGACCCATTTCTGATTTGGTCCATCTTTCCAAGACTCGCCTTCCCTTGTCCTGCTTTTCCGCATTCCCCCTCCCTCTTGCCACCCTGATCTTGGACAACAAGCCGCCAAGGATGGACCATCCTTTTTTCCCATTTACCCCTTTCCCATTCCCCTGAGCTAGCCCAGGAGGGGCCACCAGGTGATCACGGTCCCCCATTAGATGACAGCTCCTGCGGTGACCCGTCACTGAGAGTCCAGAATCAAAGGCAGTTTCTTGCCACTTCTACCACATGTGTTAGTATAGCCTCTGTACTGCTAGAGCAAAAGCCAGCCGAGCAGCCTAGCCAGGAATTTTCCTCTGTGTGTGTTTGGTGGTAGGATGGGATTTAACCCACAGAGTAAGAAACCATGGAAGAATTACAGATTATACAGATTCCCGGATGAAAGCTTTTATCTTACTCCCACCTGATATTGTAAAGAAAAATAACATTTTATGTTGGAGAATGAGAATGCCTGCCACAAAGGGTGTTATTTAATGGAAGTGATCCTGTTTTACACTTCAGAGTAGGGCCAAAAAGAAAATACTCACTGCGGCATATTTCTTTGCAGAAACCGGCCAAGTCTGATGTCTTTTTTTTTCCCCACGCAGCACAATGAGAGGCAAATGTGTGCAGATCCTCTAATATTTTCACTGGCTGCCCATGACTGCATGGAAAGAGTCAGTTCCCCTGCATGCCATCAGCCAGCCTCAGCTAGCATCCCTCTACCTCCCCTCTTCAAGGCAACCTGCTTCTCTTACCTGTAAGACTTTTGCAGGTCATGTTGTGGAAACACTATGGTATCTCACTGTACCTGGAATGAACTAACTCAAGCTATGAAGACTAGTAGGACAGATTAGAAATTTGTGTTTTGGAGCTGGATGAGGAAGCGCATGTCCAGAGTGAGGGAGGAGACACATTTGATCTTTGGGACCTGCTGCATTACCTGGCCAGGAGTCACACACAGTAAAATTTCTTCCATTTTAATTATGAATAGTCCCGTGGTTCAGACACTGCTGCTTTGCAATAGTCCCTCCATGCAGCCAAACATTGCTTTTTCCTCAGCTGCCGTGAGCCTTTTGTGGGACTCACTCTTGGTATTGATGCTGAAACAAGCCTTTACTCAAAAAGCAGCATTGGAGGCATTGAAACAGCCACTGCCAGCCTGCCGCATGGCTACTTTGCCTGTGCCAGAGGCCAGCAAAACCAGGTTGGTGAGGATGTACAGGGTGAAGCTACTGCTGGTGAGAGGCAAGAGGAAAAAAGGGCAAAATAGCCCCTCCTAGACCCTGTAGCTGTTGCCCGACTTCTCTGGGCTCCAGATAGTAGCAAGACCAATAGGCCCCACTGCCGAGGGGCTTCTCCTTCCTCCATCCCATTCCCTTTCTCTGGTTTCTCCCTTCAGAGCCAGAGGAGCTGGGCAGGCATGTCTGGGAAGCTGGATCTGCCTCTGCGGTGCCGACATGCATGGAGAGACACTCAATTTACACCAAATGAAAAATGGCCGTAATGCATCTATTGACGGATCAGAATGCACTTTGTCAAAGGAAGACGATTGCTTATGCTTAAACATGCACTTTGTTTTTACTGAAGATAAACAGCAAATCCCACTACGCCCAGCTGCCATGTCTCCCTAACTTTAAACATGCTCAGCTTACATATAACTTTGCTCATCCTTTTTCCCATCCTGAATTCAGGATAAAAATCTGTCTCAGAATATACTCTGCTTTAATTAAACAAATACAGTCAGGATTCAGAGCCATCTGTATTTCATACCATACTTTGTAATGTCTCAATATCACAAACTCCAAGGAGTAACACTATACATTAATGGGAACATGTGTCATATCTACTTGCTCTTTATGACTTACGGGCTATCTATATTATCCCCATGTCTCCAAATCTCTGAAAACAAGTGTAAATAGTAATTCTTATTAACTGCAGAGACACCTGCACTGATATGGACAAATCTGGTCAACAGCAGGTTCCCCTGCTGTTTTACTAAGCCAGCAACATGCTCCTGTCTCTGGCAGATGCTCCTGTTTTGTACTACTTCTAAGCAGATACCAACTTTATGCACTTTTTGAAATTCCTTTCAGGAACCAGTGTCCTTCTGGCTACCAAGGGCCTTTTGCTGGAACAAAGCAATGAAGAGATCAGGGAGGTACCAGGAGACTGAATTTTGGTCCTGAAAATTACTGGCAGCTTGTGTAATCTTTCCATATCCCTTCTGCCAGGGATTAGCAGCAGCAAGAAGGATAGGTTTGCTGGGGAAGTCTTGTAAAATAAACAAACATTACCGGTCTAAGCATCCACCCATTAAATACCAGTTAAATTACCAGTTTAAGCACCTAGGATTACTAGATACCTTTCCTGGGCACACTAATAGGTAATACTTCTCTTCTTGAAAGCTCTGAGTATTTGTATGAAGCAAGAACAGTGTTAGGGAAAAAAAGTAACATAGCATCGTCCTGGGAAAATACAGCAATAAACAAATCCAAATGAATGATAAGTGGAACAATCTCCACAGTGGTTTTTAACTATTCCTGTAGCTCATGGAAACACAGGGCTGCAGGCACCCCTTGGGTCATTTAGTGCAAAGCTGGGTGATGGCAGGCGACAACTTTACGTAATTCTCTTCTTAAAATGAGGAAGCGCCATCATAAAACTTTCTATGGTCCTGCCCCTTTTTGTTGTTCTACCAGACATCTTTCCCCGAAGCGTACTGGCCCCACATGAGTCCCGAGCAGAGCTATCTCCCTTCCGGAGACAGGGTGCCGCAGGGCAGGCATCGGAGGTAGCACAGCTCTCCATGAGGCACTGCTCCTTCTGAGTTAGCACCATGTCCCCACATCCTTCCTGGGACTCCAGCCATTTTCAGAGTCTTGTGGTTATTACAAGAGGAACAAATATGAGGGGCCAACAGCTTGTAAGGGCAGGTCATGAAAAATTTACTGGCTTCCAATGCAATGGACCCTTTTCCTTCTTGTTGCACTTCCTGGAGGAAGAGGCAACTGGGTTTATGAGCATTTTTAAACCTTTTGTTCCCAGAGATGCTGAAGGGGATAGTCAAGAGCTGCACACCACGTACTGAAATACCTGTGCGGCTTCACGCACGCAGGCACAGCTCTGCGTGTGTAGCCCAGCTGGGGACCACGGGCCCTTTGGCAGAGACTCCCGCAGCCAGGGGTTTCTGCCTCAAAACCACCGTGATTAAATCGCAGCGTGGTATTGCCAAGTAAATGCAGTGGATTAAGCGGAAGCATAGCTTGTGGAGCTATGCAGAACTTTCCGTTGTTCAGAAGCAAGAATAGATCCAATATAGATAGACTAGCTGCTTCTGTGTCTTAAATAGATACAGACTTCTGATGTACTAAACCAGAGTCTACAAGAGACATGTCAGGATAGCAAATTAAGAGCGCACAGAAAAATGAATACAAGCAACGAAATTAAAAGGCAGCATTTTTAGAATTGTTAATTGTATGGTAATTGGAAGTAAAAGCAAGGTCTATTTAAAAATCCAGGTTGTCTACTAGGAGTCCACAGACTAACAGCACATCAACAAAAATTAGAAAAGGAGGCCAGATTTTAATTGTAAATGGGATACTAATCAGCAGCAGCTCAGTTTCCCAAGTGTCAGTCAGAGATGGTTGCTTGACATTTTACATTTTTCTCTTTGCTTTAACAAAAGCTCACCAACGGCCTGTATATGGGAAGGTTCCTGATAACTGGTAACTACTACACATTTAACTAGATAGATAGCAGAAGTATCCATTTCGATACGTGTCCAAAGCCTCACCTATAGGTGCCTACCTCCTAATTCCCTAACTAGGGGTGCAAATACATCCACGAATGACTACAGCAAACGGCTGTACAGTGGCAGAGAAGTCAGCACTGCATGTGACTATTACTATTCATTTTTCCTGCTGACCAGCTTTGCTGAAACACAGGCCAAAGTATTTTCTCCATAGGATTTCTTGGGAAACAGTGCAGAGTTAAACACTAGGGCTAATGTGTGTAATTCTTTGAGAAACAGATATTAACAGTTCCTAGATACCTTTCTTGCCTACGCAGGGAATGTATAGCACATTATGCTGGGGTCACATATAGGGGTTTTCACTCATTCCTTGGGATGACGCTCGGGGCACACCAAGAACATCTCCCTGGAGTATCTAGTACACTCTCAATGTGAGTACACTCATTTCTAGCTGAGAAATTTAGCTCGGAGAATTTTCAACCAGATGAAGATTATCTACAAATGGAGGTAATTTCACAAGGCAAGTTCCCCACTGGTGGCGAGATGAATTTGTCTCATCCCACCACCACAGTTTAGTGCACAAGTAACTCTACCTCCTGGAACAGGTAGGATGGCATCAGGTGTTTCTTTTCTCTGTGCCGTGATGACAGAAATGTAATTTGCAGGGGCCTCATCCTGTTAAAGTAACTTTCTGCTATTTTGACCATTAGCAATGTGAGGAAATCTGCCCATCGCTGAATGCCAGGTAGGCAATTAATAAAATTGTTTCTTCTTTGCTACTCCTCAAAACTCCAGCTCTCCTTAGAGAATGAGGGTTGGTACAGCAACAACCATCAGTATGACTCAAAAATATCATATGTCTGTTAAGATTGGACATGTAGGGCATCAGTCCTCCCAGGCACTCTCGCCACTGTCAGCTTGCATTTTAGAGGCAATATGGATAATAGTAACCCCTTACAGTGCAAAGTTTCACCAGACCATACAGCTCCCAAAGGCTCCAAGCCAAAGTGATACATCTCTGCTAAGGATTCTGCCACAAAATATTTAAATAGCTAGAGAGTTTTTTTCTAAGATGACCTTACAGGTTATTTCTTGTATAGCCTGGGTTAAGCACTCAGGAAGTGTTTATCAGGAATCATTCATTCATTTCAATTCCGATTGGCTATGGAAAGCCATCTGGCTATGTACGTACCCTTATCCTATACCCATCACCATGGTATCTAAGTGCCCTCTTCATGTCCCTGTTTATATTCATTATTCACGAACCTTTCTGCAAACAGGATTTTGTTCCCAGGGAAGGTTTGGAGAAGGGCTGCTCTTCATACAAATGCCCACATTCATATGTTAACGTGGGTGTCTGTGCACAACAAAATATTCATTACAAGGCCTATCTGCTATGTATCATTCATTATTGTTCCATTTCAAATGTTTCCCCCGTACCCAGTCAAGAGACTTCAGTGACCGCTGGCTCAGCACCGATAGCGAATAGTGGAAGTGAACCACCTGCTAAGACGCTCCCCTCCAAATCACAAACACTCTTTTATAATAACACCTAACACAGCTAAGCCTGCTCCCTTATGGTGGTTTCCAAATACCATCCTAGTGCAGCCACAGCAGAAATCCGCGTTGTTTCACCAACAAGCAGAAAACAGAGAAAAAGTCATGTTCCCCAAGCAACTGATTCAGAATACCGGAGGGAACTGATGGGCACCATTTTCATTCTAACCAGGGCTTTTTGTGTGCTCAGAACACTTCTCATTTGCCATGCCGTGTCCACCTTCTTCGTCGAGGGATGCACAAGGAAGAGGATATGCGTTTAGGGAAATGCACACTGACAGCAAAGCACACGTTTTGGATTTGAGGAACTGAGGTGCCATTTTCCTAATGGGAAGATTGAAGCCAAGGCTTCAACTGGACACCGAAATGGGAGATTTCATCTGCACAAGTACAGACTACCCTGCATCTCCAAGGTCAAGTTAATGGGATCTGCTCTGCCATCAGAACATTTATACATAAAGCACCTATTTAGGAATGCAGATATTGGCTTTGAACTCTAATTTTTTCTCCCATTTTGAAATATTGTCTGAAGTAAAACTCTAGAAATCGACTGCAAGGTCAAGGCATAAAATCTACGAAGTAAACAGCACGAAATCCTGAATTAAACACCAAGGAACGCATGAGTGCCAATGTAAAAATAGCAATAAAGAACATTGAAGTAGCTCACATGAACAGTTAAGACAAGTCCGATGGCCTCCTCTTCCGCAGCAAGGCACCTCAGTCCATGCCATTGCAAACAATTAGGTGCAATGAAAGTCTGCAGTCACATTTGTCACAAGAGTAATAGGAGCCTGGGTCACACGGGGAACATGATGCATCTAAATAGAGGACAAAACTGTTTATCACTACAAGTAGCCTGCATAAAATCAGATCAGAGAGCAGGAAAAACAAAATGCAGTAAGAAACAGCTGAAAATTGGTTTGGACACCTTTCTTTATAGTATATAAACTTACTGCCACCTGTTTGTTTAGTAGTAAGCATGAATTAGTTTAAAAGGTGACTTTCAAAAAATATTTAGCAGGAGGAGATGTCATGGAGAGAAAGCTTAAATCTTCCAGAGTTATTATCTTGCCTGTGCGAGGATGTTGCATGGCCTCCACAGTCATCCAAAGTGGCAAACGTTTCCCAGAATGCTGTGGGAGAGCTGACACACTGAACTAATCTTTAATTTATTGATGTACTACTTCACTGAGAGATGTAGTATATCAATAAATGGCTTTAGTTAAGAAGCTAAGGTCTAAGAAGCAGTGGTAGGAGCTTGCAAAAGTACATCAAAGCTTACAGAAAATAAAATCAAGAGCTTGTGGGAGAAAATTGATGTCTAGGAAGGACAGAAAGAACAAACAAATATCACAAACTTTTAAGAAAGAGTTTTGTACAAGACACCATTGTTGGCCATCTTAAACACACGTTTTGCACCTGTCTACATCCTTCTTGGTTGTCCAGCAGCTTAGAAAAAGATTATTATGCAATAAATAACAGCAGTCAACAGTAACAAAAAAAAATTGCCCTAGGATGAAATAGGAAATCACTGTCCTACTTAGGGCAGGGTGGTCTGGAAACTGATGGCTTTTTTGAGATGATACACCCCAAAACACTTAACCTGTTCCTGCAGTTAGCAGCACTTAGAGGCTTCTTTGGCTTGACAGTGAGCTCAGCAGACAGGGAAAGGAGTAGAAGCAAGTATGAATTCACTCAACACAGGAAACAGTATTTGTAGTCTTTTTATTTTTACGGGTTTTTTTCCTAAAAACAATTGAAAATATGAGAAAACTAGTATATCCACAACAGCTGCGGAAGTGGAGTACCTACCTGCAGCTGGTATCTCTGTATACATCTGCTGTGTTCTGATCTTCTGCACACAGGAGTTTTAATGGTCACTCCCCATGCCAAGTTCATGGAGGAGGTGCATTGCCCCATGATCCATTCCCAATCCCCCCCTGCTTGTCAATGTTAGCTGGCTCGACAGAGCTCCCAGAGCCAGCTCCCTCAGCCCACTCAAGTCCTTCTCTGCATTACCCCAAAGGACACGCAGAGCTAAAGAAGTCAGGTGGCACTGGATAGCAGGAGAACCTAGTGCCATGGCAGATCCCTTACACAACACACTGCAGATGAACACACGAATCATACAGAAGTATATTGTCCATGGTACAGAGAGAAGGACATCCCTCCTCTAAAAGTCTTTATAATATAGTTCCTTAAATCAACAGCCATAGGTGACAGTCTCTGAATAATCACTTATCCAGTTGAGGTAAAATAGATGGCACTGAGTGGTGACTCGTTCAGCGTGGCAAATTTCCCCCAGTTGCCACTGTGAGGTCCCAAATGCTCTTTCTGAAGAAAAGAGAGAAGAGCTGATGGAAGAAGGTGGTTCAAGGAGATTCCCTAGCCAGAGACAATAAAAACATGATAAAATCAAAGGGTTTAATTGTTATGGGATCAGCTGATGCTGCTTTATTGGTGTTGCATGGAAAGCCACTGGAGAAGCTTTCACAGTTGAAGAGATGGGGCAGGACACTTGAGGAGGCAGGACTTACTCCTTGTTCCTGTGTAAAACTATTCAGAAATGTTGAAGTGGAATAGTTCTCCCACCACGGGAAAATACCATGCCTACAAACTTGACAGATTCCTGCAGAACAGAATGTTTTTGGCAAATTTTCCTGCTGGAACTAAGCATGTTTTCTGAAAGCATCATCTTTTCTGTCACCCCATCTCCCTGCCAGTCTTCCCCTGCACCATCATGAAACTCTCGGGAACCCCCGACAGGACAGGGAATCTGTGGCCATCACCTGCACCCAGCAGCGGGGAACGGGAGCATCTGGGCAGCCTGAGAGTTGTGTCAACTTTTCCTTGAAAAACAAAACCACAATGCTGTTGCAGTTCTTTTTAAAGATAAAAATTGGAATCTCCACCCTGCATGTAATTTCTCATTTCAGTTTCACTCCATTGTTCATTGCAAAACAATTTTTTTAAAATGAAGTTTTCCAGTAAAAAGGAGTTGCAGATTTAAATCTAAATCTGTCCCTGAACACTGGATCTCAGGGTCTGCAATGATCTCATAGGCCCATCGATTGATTAGACTCCTTCATCTTCTTGAAGAACGTATCAGTGCTGGGGAAAGATGTGCCTGCCTGTCTTCTGGATGAACGGATGTGAAGGGAGCTGCGGAGGCTCTGGCTTTCCTCTCACTTGTGTTTGCTTCTGGAGAAGTCAGTCCACCACAGTCCAAATGATCCCACTCTGTGCTGTAAGAGATGGGGCGCTGTCAGGGAGACACCCGTGTTTGCAGCTGCTCTGAGCCTAGAGGGACCTGAACTTTGCAGCCCTCAGGCAGTACCAGGAGTCTTGGGGTGACCTCTCTCCTTGCAGCTGGACCTCAGTGGAGGATGCCAAATGCACTGAGCTGAAAACAGGCAAAAAGGAGCCTGATCCTGCTGCCTAACATCTGTGGCATTGATGGAGAAGAAACATGATCACAAGCTGCAGCCTTGGTCTTACTTCTGCTGCTCCTGCCTCTCGGTCATCCATGGGGCACTTAGTCCCACCCCAAAAGTTATCGTAACTGTGCTGCAGGACCAGCCTGTGCCCCCACGTCTGGCATGTCTGTGCTTTCCATGCCCCCTGGTTCAGTTTGTGGATACACTGAGGTGGTCCCTGTACAACCAAATAGCAGTGACATGCTTCACAGTTTCATGCATGGCCCTGATCAGTGATTAAATTCTTGATTCAGTCAAAAAAAAAAAAACAACCCCAAAACAGCGGTGTTACAACTTCTGCTGTTACAACTTCCTTTCCCTACTTCAACGTCCTCTAAAAGTTCTTCTGGTTTCCTGTCCTTCCCTTCAGCTTTTCCCCTGACGTGGCTTTTTCCCTGCAGCCTGTGCCATCTGGAGGATGCTCGGTGGACTCTTCTGGACTCCCTGCAGCTCCAGCTCTCTCCCTCCAGCTCCTTTTTTTTTTTCTTCAGAAGAGCTAACATGAGTGTCAGTTAAGGAAGCAAGATGTACCTCTGCTAACAGCTGCTCCTTAAAATCTTGCAAAATTGGTAAGTCCTGGCAAGGTTGTTCACCCAGGGGTTACAGCTCTGGAGCACACCCTGGCCCTGGCCCCTGTCACTCTGATGGGTTCTTGAACTCAAGTGGAGCCGTTGAACAATCCTGCGCTACGTTCATTTTCTATGCCAGACACATCTTTGCAGATGCAAATCACTTATGCCCCAACGCGTTGTTTTACATTCAAAACCGCCACAGCACTCATTTATTGCAGATTTCACCTGTGCACAGCCTGTATTCATGTTGTTGCAAATTCATTTAACATCTAGCTCTTAATGTCACAGGCACCCCCTCACATTTTAGGCAAGACATCCAGGTCAGACCTGGGGACATTTGGCCAGGCAAGAGGGTGTCTGGCTATGGAGGTATTTGCTGTCTTGGGCTCTCAGACACCTTGCAGTATCGCTACTCCGGCTTTCACTTTAAATCAGACCAACAGTTACAAATTTCTACAGTGTCTTTGCAGTTTCAAAGCTTCCTCTTGAATTTCATACTCGGGCAAAGCTGCCAGTGAAAACAATGAGCCGTTTGCCTGAGTAATGAGCATAAAATTGGAGCCGAGGTCAGTAAAAATTATTGCAGGAGAAAGGCTGCCATAACTGAGTCTATGCAGCACTCCTGTTAGCTCCCTGTCAAAAGACTAACCCTTTCATTCTATAGATCTTTTTATAAACCCCCTTAGCTTACAATTTTCTCTATAAAACAACCACGGATTTAATTTGGCTTTTAAAGAACAGAAGGAAAGGAAACACCCTGTACCTGATCTGCGTCTGAAAGGTAAAGAGGGACTTTTATATAAAACAGAGCAAGTCAGAACTTTTTTATTTCGGTTTTTATTGGGTCTCTGATTTTAAGTCAGAGAGCATTTCAGAGAATCTCATATTCTGCTGGGTTTTTTTCCCAATGATATATTTTTAATCCTCGACTTTGCCGGTAGTCAATTGCTTCTTCTGTCCCTTGCTGCCCACCTCTGACTTACTGTCAGTATTTCTGGCTGACTCTATTCACAGCCCTCCCTTGCTAAACTCGACGTCTGCGCTGAGATTTCTCCCTACAGCCACGAAGCCAAAAGGCTTAATATAACCTGGAAGCCAAGCAAAGTCAGCTGCGAGAGACTGAATGGGAGAGGGGAGAAAAGCACTGACTGAGCGTACTGAGCACTTACTATGTATTTATAGTTGGAGCACTAGCAATAGGCAGAGTAAAAATTGACCTGAAAACAGGAGGGAACAACATGGGGTTTTTTAATCTATATATGGGGGGTGGGTTGTGATGCAAAATCTGTTATCCCTATGAACCATTATGAAGGTGGGCTGGGTAAAAGGTCCTTGCTTTTTGTTCTTGTCATGGTTTCAGCTGGGATAGAGTTGGCTTTTTTACTAGCGGCTGGTATAGTGCTATGTTTTGGATTTGGGGTGGGAATGGTGTTGACAGCGCACTGGTGGTTTTGGTTGCTGCTAAGCAGTCAAGGCCTTTTCTGCTCCTCACACCACCCCACCAGCGAGGAGGCTGGGGGTACACAAGAAGCTGGGAGGGGACACGGCCGGGACAGCTGACCCCAACTCACCAAAGGGCTATTCCATGTCATATGATGTCATGCTCAATATATAAAGCTGAGGGATGAAGAAGGAAGGCGGGGATGTTTGGATTGATGGCGTTTGTCTTCCCAGGTAACTGTTACATGTGATGGAGCCCTGCTTTCCTGGGGGTGGCTGAACAGCCGCCTGCCCATGGGAAGTGGTGAATGGATTCCTTGCTTTGCTTTTCTTGCATGCGCGGCTTTTGCTTTACCTATTAAACTGTCTTTATCTCAACTGATGAGTTTTCTCATTTTTACTCTTCTGATCCTCTCCCACATCCCACTGAGGAGGGAATAAGCAAGAGGCTGCATGGTCCTAGTTGCTGACCGGGGTTAAACCACAACAGTTCTAAAGATTAAACCATGTCTGCCTTGACTTTTCAGGAGTGTTTGTAGCTTACTGCAGAGCCCATATTACTGTCAAAAGCATGACAAACTAAACCTGAAAAAATTAGGGTTACCTACTTCTAGTCAGAGGATTTAAAGCTGTTTGTTATTTTTTCGTAGTATATCTTTACCATACCCAAAATTGGTTAGGAGAAAAGATCTGTTATTCAGCATCTAAGTAAAAGGATAACAAATCTGTTTGTTCTGAAGTGTTGTCCTTTAGTCAGCCAAGGTGATCTCCAGCAAAAACGAGGAAGATATTTATTCTTGTCCTTATGAATCAAGTGGAATGAAAGAAAAGTGTGAAAAACTAGAAATTAATATTTATTATTTCATTATGCCTATACTTTATGCAACCCCTTTTTTTCCTGTATTCCAGGGCACATTCCAGGATGCCGCTTGCAACACTTGTAGGAAAGAGCAGATAAAAATTATTGAGACTGCTTTTGCTAAAAGCCTAGCGACAAATAACACATTCTTCCCCTCATTTTAATAGTATTAATAATGATAATAATTATTATTAATAATAATAATATTAATAAGGATTCGGAACAACTCTCCAGCAGAAACATCTAATGTAAGAAACAGAGCACGCTATGCTTACTTCAAGGATTCATGGAAGAACTCTGATGAAAGTTGGCAGAAATTTGACTTATGAGTCTTTTTAAAAAAGCACTTTTTATAAGTGATAATGTTTTCCCAGAAGCTGGATGACAAGCTGAATAGGCAGCAGATTTATGTACAGCTAATCTGGCTGTGTAATAAATGTCCATACTCAAAAGGTGTATATTAAATAGGGCAGGGATCCAAACGACATACAAAAAATGTCCATATCAAAGTAAGTGGCACAGGCTTTCCTATCACTTCACTGCTTTCAGCCTGGTTTAAGAAGGAAACGAGGTTTCCACAATCAGGCTGTCTGTCAGTCAGTCCTCCCCTAATAATTCTCCAATCCATTAGCAACTTTCAGACAAATTTGGAAAGAGCAATAGAAATCTCAAAGATATTAAGTTCCTACAAGTTTCATAAAAATGAACAGCTGGATAGAGGAGAAAAACCCTGATTAGTGCCTCAGTGGAGGGGAAGAGAGGCAGACTGCCTGCACTAGCTCTGCTGCCCGTCCCCAGACTCCTGCCGGGGCACCTCGGTCCAGCCTCAGCCCCCAGCTCCAGAAGACAGTCTCCCCCCAGGTCTGCCTCCTGGCTGGCAGGCAGCAATGCAGGGCACCAAGCAGAGGTGGTCAGAAGTGGTCAGAAGGCAGGTTTCGCTCACCGTGCTGCCCGTGGAGTTACTTGTTCCCCTCCCCAGTTCAGCCGCCCATAAAAGTTGCTGTTCCTGCAATCGCAGGGTTTGCTGTTCTTCCCTAGGAGAGAGGGAGAGGGGCCATGGAGGTCAGTCCACTTGCCTTTGGAAACACCTGTGCAAAACTTGTCTTTTTCCTTCCAGTTTTGTTCGGCTAAATTCATTGATTGAGTCTCAGCTTCATCATGCAATAGCTTTGGTCAAACTGAAATAGCATTTTTTTGGTGAATTAAGTGGATTCAACCAAAAATCTCTCTGAGCTCTTCGTGTGGTCCCCAATATTTCAATTGGAAGTCTATAAAACAGTTTTCCCCTAATCTTTTCAACGCCACCAGGAAGAACAGCCAAGATGTCTAAAGGAGACATGCAACAGGGAGCTAGGGAAATGCTATTGAAGAGTTCATTAATAATTGATACATAAGAATATTTTCTTGTGGAGGCAGGTTAATTTTAAATTCCTTCCAGGAGGAGCACAGTTCTGAAGAATGATGAGAACATTTAGGTGTCTTCATTAAAAAAATGCGAAGGGCAGTAGGCAAGTTCCTCACCATAGTGGGTTTTATGAAGTGAAAGGAAATTGAAACTGATTTTCAGAAGACAGTTATTCAATATGTCTTATGCTAACAGTTTGCTGTTCCAGAGGAAGTCTTTGGAGAGAAGAGTGGAGGCAAAAAGACCAACAGCAGAGGTACCAGCAGCAACAGGCTCCTTATGTCTAGCTGACAGTTTTGGCAAAGCAGAAGACCAACTGGGGTTAGATGTCATTGGTTGTTTATGGGGGTTTGTGTATTTATTTATTTTATTTTTGCATTTTGAAGGGCGAGAACTGCGCTGCTTTCCTATTGACTGCTGGATGCACTTTTTTTAAAAGTCTAGACAAATTTTAATACCCACAACCCAAGCTAACAATTAATAGGCTCTGCGTGCATAAATTCTTTTCCTCATTCCCCATTCAGATTCCACTCCCTTCTCACAAGAAATATGATTGCTGAGATGTAAGTATTTTCTTTCCAGGGAAGAGAAAAGAAATTGCTTGACCTCCCAGTTGACTGGCATTGCCTGACCTCTCATTGACCTTGCTGCAATTGCATACCCACTGCTTAGAAAAACAAAGCCACCTTTCAAAATAGGCCCGCTTAAACACTGTGCTTGGGGAAGATCATGGGGAAGGGAAGCATTACCTGGTCGGTTTTAACATTTTAATAACTTGACAAAACACACAGAGAGGAGAGACAAAGTTCTTGGAAAGTCTTGGGCTAAGTTTTCTCTCCATTGCCGACACCCTCTCTGTTGTTCTTCCATGAATTTCTCAGTCTGCGATTCCAAAAGTGAGATCAAACCCAAGGACTTCTTCAGCTGTTGCCCATTTGATCACTTTTAGAAAGTACAAGGGAAACTCTTCAGAGCAGTATGTAACATTTTTCATAATGAAGTTTGAAAAATAATGTGCCCTTAGAAAACATCTGGGCAGGTGGGTCACATGGACCAAGCTCTTCAGACAGCAAAAGTCAAATTCCTTTGGAGCTCTTTTGTTCACGAGAGCTCCGTTAGGATGAATTTAATTCTCTGGATCTTGATGCTTCTTTTCCTCTCTTCCATTAGTAATAGACCAGAGCTCCCCAATTGTCTATTTTTAAACACCTTTTCCAGAGGAGGCAATATGAAACGATATGGGGTCACGGTACCTCTGACGTGTTCCCCCACCTTCTCTGTTCACACCCCACGGGCACCCTTTTGGGCAGCCAGGGACCAAGTGAGACAAAGGCGCGGGGCGCACCAATGCCCAGGAAATAGTTTCTATAGCAACAGCAACTACATTAAAGCGTTTCGAACTTTCTTCCTACTCATCAGGCTTTAAGGTTTCAGATATCATATAGACTCTAAACAGGCGAATGCTGTTTCTTTTGTAGAGATCTCTGCCCTGCTCTCATCAAAATCAGTTGTGTGCTGGGGGGAATCCTGCTTTTTCACGCTGCCATAGGTGCGGAGTTTGCCTGCTGACGCGAGTGAACTTGCTCCTCGTGAACAGCAGCACAACTGCTCCACATCCGACCACATTTGGACCATTGCTAGGACCACATCTCTCTGCGGTGCTGGCTGCCATTCGTGGCACGGTATCGAGGCTGCACTGCAAGTAGTGTTGCCAAATATGCTGGAACAGGTATGAGATGCTTTGTATGCTGAATCCTGCTCCACGTTCTCTCCCCTACTCCGAGAACTTAAATTCTTGTGAACCTCAGGACACAGCGTAACTGCTTTTATCACATGCAAAAGTTCACTTGTAAGGCTAAGAAAGAGGGGAGGGAGAAAGAAATATTAAAGGTAGTAAAAAGGATATAACTGGGAGTAAAGGGAATAAAACTACAAAAAGGAGAAGTAACACTGAAAAATCAGGGAAAAAGCTTCCTGATGGTGAGATCTAATAGGCAATGAAAGAGTCCCAAAGGGAAAGGGTAGAAGCCATACCACTTGGGACATTTAAAAGAAGGCATGACACAGTAGCAATAAAAGGCAGCTGAGAACAACGCTCATCGGCTAAGGGAAGGGTGGGCTAGGATGACCCAGTAGATATATGCCACCTTTAAGATGTCTGCTCCACTTGTATTTTGCTTTTAAAAAACCTCATGTTACATGCAAGTGCCCCCTACTGTAGCCTGAGTCTTTGAAGGAGAGAGAATTTGTGCAACTTAATATCTTGCATTTCAGTACCATTGGTTCTTATTTAAATGCTACCTTGTTCCATCTGCTTAGTAGCTATGCTACGTGTGACAGACTAATAAACACAAAATAATACAAAAATGGGTATTTTATGTGGTATCTTCCTCCCTCAGAATCTTGCAGATGTTTGGGTCCCAGTGATATTTCTTAGAGGATGGAGTTGCAACTGCTATAATTAAGCAATACAGTACCATTAAGTCACTCGAGAGGAAATTAGGAACTAAACTAGCGCTGTGTGCCGAGGAAGCCAAAATTGTGAGCTGAGATCTCTATTCAGTGCATGAAAGTCTGCCTTTTTCTAGTTTACTTTAAAAGAGGTGTTATTCCTATTATACACCATCAGAAGATGTAAAAAGTGAATTAAATCTGTAGTCAATGTTTATTTTACATGTAAATTGGGATCTTAAATTGTGGGAAAAATATGTTTTTGTCAACAGTGCTTTCTGTTTTGGTAGTACTGTATTAGTTTTTAATGGGCAGGAGAAATGTGCCGATCTGGAGGTTTTCCAGGGGTTTGGCAGTATTCCACTGCGTCAGTGCTGAGTAAAAAAGATGTTATTCCTTCTTGTTACAATAAGAACTGGGTAAAGGTAATGTCGCTTCTCTGAGCTGTCCTGGCAAAGCTCCATCTACAGAGAGGCAGTTAGACCAAAAACAACCACAGTGTGAGAGGGGGAAATGCTACATGGTAGATATGAACTCCCAGTAACCTGTCTGGGACAGCAATACTAACACTACTTATACACATCAGCTTCCACGGCAAATAGCACAATGGGTTCAGGAGTGTTGTATCTGACAGAGGAGACAACTGTCTCCCAGACAGCACTGAAGGATTAGAGCTTGGATAATCCACTGTCACAAGAACCTCACATCAGAGGACCTGCTAGTTCATGTGGAGATTTATAAAGCAGGGAAAAGCTTTTCTGATTGCATTCTTCAATGTCAATTTTAAGACACGCAATGTGGCCCATCTGTTTGGGCACTCACCTCTGCTTTCTATCAGCAGATCTGCATCTCTGCTAGGTGACTATCTTCTCAGTTATCCACTACCCGCATCCCCACAAGGACTTTTGTTTTGTCTTTGACAGCCTCCAGACAACTTCTCGACTGGATCCTTGACTTTGAAGCTGTGACCATCCCCCAAAGAACCACAGAGTTTGCCTGACTCTGAGAAGTCTTCGTAGACCCTGAACTTGTCAAAAAGTATTGTCCTTCCTCTCCCCTTTTCAGGTGATGTGTTTTTACTCAGCTATGTATAGAAACACCAGCAAGATATTGATACATGTTTTCAGTTTATATCTTGGACTGATCGTTTTGTCCCTAAATTGCCACTTCAACAAATTGGTCTGCTCACTGGTCCTGACACACATCTCCCTCAATCTTGCACTAGACTAGAGTTTGGCAGCTTTCACAGATGCAGTTATCTATTCTTCCTCTGGTTTCCAGGCCCACAGACACTCTTCGTTCCTCTCTACTTACCTACCTTGACTGAATAAGATTTACATAAAGGGAAGCTCTCTGTTTGCATACAAGCAAATAAATAATTCCACCATAATCTAAGTGATCCCAAAGCCTTGAGGCGCTCTTGCCAAAGGAAGCCAACAAGGTACCACCTCCCTGTCACACTGCTCCTGAGGTCAGATTTTAAGCTTGGTCTTTCTAGAGTGCGCTATTAACTGCATTGCAGCAGCAACTTCCAGCCACCATAAACATCATCCTATTGCGTATGCTGCTGTGCAAAAAAGTAAAATAAGAGAGAGTCCTTTTCTGCAGGGCTTGGCAATCCAAGTAGATAAAACAGATTAAGAGATACGGTAGAGAAGTTTTATACGGTGGTTGAACCCACAAACATTTAGAGGAACCAGTTAAAGTTTATCCTGCCCTGTTTTTCCTCAGTGGGGAGTGGCAGTGCCATTTTGGTGTGCTACACTGGCATAGCAACACACTCAGTCATCCAAGTCATGCCACTTTTGTGGTTAGAAAAGTAAGGCAAGGCTTCAGAGGGGGGAAGGTGAGGACCTGAACCTGTCTCTGAAAGGCAGTCCTACAGGCTCCCTCAGCAGTCATCCAGATGTCATTCATCTTATCCTAAAAGATGCTGCTGCCTGTGCAGAGGTGCACAGCCCACTCCCTGGTCTTCGGCGGCGCCAGGGGATGAGCTCAGCTCAGATCTGTGGCTCTTCATGAGCTTTACAGAAAGACAAGTCTCACCCTGTGCAACTTGACAGCAGGTCTGTGGCAGCTCTGGGAATAAGTCTTTTCCCACCCCTCACCTCCGGAAGGAAATAAGTCTTTGTGGGTTGTATATATAGTACAGCAGGATACAAAATACCCCATTATTTGGCAAAGTCAAATTAATTGTGCCAGTTATTGGAGTGCCAGACACTGCTCAGAGAGTTTTGAATGGTGAGAATCATCTTCGTCTCATACAAAGTCTCTGCATAATGGGGAAAAAAATCCTGTTTGTCAGCTGCTTCCTTGATTATGTTCAATAAGAGTACACAGGGCTGGTTTTATTTTCACTTGGCAATTTCTGTGTTGCTATGACTTCACTAATCTCCAGTCCATAAATCATTTGAGTAAACAACACACCAACAAGCTCAAATCCAGAGGAAATTTCTCCAAGGCAAGTTTTGTTTCATCTTTCTGTTTTAAACTCAGGAGAATGCTCCTACACAGGATGTCACCATGAGAAAAAAAAACTCCTGGCGTTCCTGAGGTTTAGCTTTAAAGCATATCATTAGGTGTAGGTATTAAAGTGAATAGAGAATAGCGCAGTATGGTCAACTGAATTTTTTTCTCTCTCTGAGTTCTGCTCCCTCTTGACCCTTACATGAGGATCCTTCTGTTGACTAGAGGGTCTCTGCTTCTCCTCCCACTTCAAAACCCTTCCTCCTAGCAACAGAAAAACTATCGATGTGTGGAGGCTTTCAAGGCAGACCATAGCTGTGCTCCCTAGAATGTCAAAAGGGGTTGTTCTCACAGCTACAAATCAAATGTCATTTTACTTAATAATGTATTTCGTAGCGGTTTATATCTCGTCTGAGCTGTTTAGTTGCACATCTATCCTTTGAGTTTTCTCTATAACTGCAATCCAGCGCAAATAACCCTGGAATAGGGGAAATGTGCATCAGCTTTATAACATGACTTAAAATATAATCCCACAGGGAAAAACACTTTATAGGAATCAAAGGCAGAAAAAACAACATGCAGAGATGCACTTAGGTGAAGAGGCAGTCGGTTGGTCTAAGTCTCTACTGCCTTGTATCTTGCTATTAACACAGTACAGAATGAGTTCAAAGCACGAGAAAAACAACGAAAGACACAGAAAGTAATATTCACACCACCGCCCACTTTGTGCAAACGTTAGTAGCCACTTGATGTGAAAAACAAAACCAAACTGCACCCACAGTTTTGTTCATGAAGGGGGTTACATAACAAGATAACTCTGGAATACAATCAGCATTTTAAAAATCTCTTTTGCAGGCTGTGAATGAAGATTTTATGTGCCAGCCTTTGGGAACTCCTCACCTGGACAGACTACTGGTGCCATGGACTGGCTAGAGAAGGATGATGTGGCTGCCTTGTAACCATCTTCTGCTGGGTGAATGTACAGTCCTTCTTTATAACCAAAGTATTTTCTTAATAGTTGACAGGCAAATTGACAGGTGAATGACCTGATGTGTAGGAGATCCATGCCTAGGTATGAGTTAGATATGTTGTGTTATGACAGCAAGAAGCTTGATTCCCTTGAGAATTAGTTTACCCATCTGTAAACCGGTGCTATTATTTTTCTCATAGTCAGTAACGAAGGAGCCTAAGAAGTTCTTGTCACATAGCACATTTCTTTTCTGCTGGCAGAGATTAAGTAACTTTTATTTCTAGAGTAGGGATTTTGTCCTTTCATTCTCAGTCCTGTCAGTAGAGAAATATATTTGTCTTAACATGATGTCAGGATCGATGTTTTCTTTCTGACCACCAGATTTCCCAGTCCTCTTCCATTAAAGGATCTGTCCTGAATTTTCCGTTGTGTCATGATTTTTCCTAGCTGTATGTTGCCTTTTTGACACAGTGGGAGACAGACGCCAAGACAATATTTGAGAGACTTTGTTTTCTCCTCATATACCTGCATGCATGGCTCAATTTCTTCCATTCTCTGGCTCTGTGGCTCTCTTTAGCCTGTCAGTTTTTGAGAGAGTTCGCTCAGATGTATCCTTGGGAGAGTCTTCACTCCAATAACAGTAAGAAATTCCCAGTACAGAGCAATTTAAAGGATGGTAGGAGGGTGGAGACCTGCATCACAGAAGTCCTGGCACAGGAAAGGAAGCCCCAAGACACAAAACTCTTTTCTGTTCCTGTTAGGAGTATTTCCCCTTTGCTTCCACTTACCTTCTTTCACATGAGATGATCTGCCAGAAAATATTTCTTCAACTATCTTCAAATGTTCATCTTCTTTTTGACTACCCCAAAGGCAAACTAAGTCCCTGTTTTATTATCACCTTTTTTTTTGCCACAGAGCCAGCGCAGAGCAATCTCCAGATAAAAGCACTGCTTTTTCATCCAAAGTTGACAAAGTGCTTTACAAAGGTGAGCAGGAAATGAGGGTCCCATCTGCCCAGGGAGGTTAAGTGACGTGCCTGAGGCCACACAACGGGACATAGCGGCACTCACACCCCACCTGTGACTCCTCATCTCTGCCCCTCAGGAAACGCTATTAAATCTGTACAGACAAGCAGACAAGAGAGCTAGGTGGGAAGGTGGCCCCTCCCCAGGCTGATCACTTCAGAAATTATCTGAGGAAAATTCCAATGGTTCTTCAGGAAGAAGTTCTCTCTAAAAAATGTGAAACTGTCCATAATGAGCTGACTTTCAGAAAGGCATTATATTGATATGTTTTTCCTTCATGTCATCATCCTGTTTCTTTGAAGATATCTCAGTAACATCACCTGTTTTCCATATGGGGCGTCTTTGTGGGTACCTTGTGCAGCTACGCTATGCTATGTGCACCGGTACAGCAAAAGGAGAAATTAAGTTACCAATGAAAATGGCAAGTGTTGTCACTTCTTTCTGGTCTTCTCTCACTTTCTCTTTGAAAAGTTCGCCTGCACACTCCTCGTCCTCTGTTCACCTGCCTCCCTCAATCCTCTGTCTCCCTCCCACCAAAAAAACATGATAAAAAACAGCTTAAAAGCAAACGAAAATTACTGAGTGCCAAAAAAGGTCAGACATATAAAATTATTTATTTTTGTAATGAAAGTGGATGAGATTCTTCTTCCCAAAAGTTTTCTACTGGATGGAGTTTTACTGCATTGAAAATTTTGAGCATCATAAGAACTGTTCATAAAACATATATAGATCTGTTAGGTAACATATTTTGAGGTTAAAATATGTGTGTGGCATCCTAAAGAAAATAAACAACAAAAAACCAACCAAAGATATTCCTTTTTAGTATTTACTTTCCAAACAGTAACTATGGTAAATTAAAATTTGTTTAAAGGCAATTTTACAGCAGAAGTTTGTAAAATTTTAAAAGACATTTGCAGTGAAAAACCTTATTTCAAAAGACATCTTTCTGGTCAATTAGCGTGACTGATGACGGAGTGTATAAGGGAAAGGGTTAGTATAGATGTACAGCTGAGTCTTAAACATATTGCTGCTCGCCATTTCTATTGCGATTTGTAATTCATTTGTCCTCCTCGTTTACCTATGCCTGTTGGGAGCGTGCAAGGATTTAAGACAGTCAAATGTTCCCAAGAAGCAGATGCCTGGTTGGAGTAGACCCAGACCCCACCACTACCAAACGGCTTGCGGCTACTCCCAGTTGTGGTTGCTCCTAAAATGATGAGTACTTACCTTGCAATTAGCGGAGCTGGCCAGAATAATTAGGTGCCGAGAGATGGTGGAGGTGGTGCCCCTGCAGCAGCCATGGCCACCAGCGCGGCAGCCACTGCCTCCACCCTTCGCTGGAGCCGAGACCTCCACCTGGGCTTGGGGACAAGGAGGGACACCCGGGCAGCTGGAGCAGGGAGAGGGGGGCAAAGGAAAAGTGGGATCCCATCCCAGCACCCGGGAGCAGGTCCCAGGGCAGTGAGGGGGAGGGATAACAGAGGCTAAAAAAGAAAGTGTTGCATTGGACAACTAATTACCAGTTTTTAAAGTAAACCAAATGTCATATAATCACCAGCTAATTTAGATATTTGTGCAGTTGATTGAAAATATGCAAAGAAAGCAGCATTATTTAAAATTATTTTTAAATGTTTGGAATTTATTAGAGTTGACTATGGAAAGGAGATAATTAAGGATTCTAAATATAATTAATGTGCAGAGTTATAAAAAGCACTGCTTAGGTTAGGGGTTTTCCAGCAGTTAGCAAGATGGTTGACACTGTAATGACAACTTTACATTTAAAGATGTTTGCTGTTCACATAAATATGTATTGAAAAATAATCTCACAGTGGGTGAGATACATAAAGAATATACCTCCGTCTTCATTTCAGAACCCTTATACATGAGCAAGTGTAGGGGAGAGATGAGGCTAAGGTAGAGAAGAAAGTCCAGACTGCTACGTGACATGGATTTCCTGTGTCTTCAGCATGTGCAGAAACCCTACCTGAGCAGGCAAGGTGAGGTGTTAATTTCTGTGTGTGTGTTAAATGTTGATTTCTCTAATAAAGTTGGTGCACGAACAGTGCAAAGGAAGGAGAGAAGAATTTAAAAAAATAAGGGAACTTTTTTTGGAAAAACACAGTTTAGAATTTTTTTTTTGTAATCTAATGACTGTGGGGACAGCCTTTTCACTTGGATTCTCCTGAGAGAATCTAGCTCATGATTTTTGATCACTTGAGGTTTACAGCCCTGGAGGCAGAGAGGCATCCTTTAGCAAGAGGGTGTCCCATTCAACAGCAGATCCAAGCAAGATGGCAAAAGTCATCCGGCAAAGAGGTGAGCTTTGTTTGGTTCTGCATATGCTCCGTTACCCACCATCATAAGAAATGTTTGGGTTTCAGGCCCTTTGCTGAGTTTACCTGTGCGTTCAAGTCCCAGCGTACCCAAAGCAGAAAGCCAAAACACTGGGATGCGGGGAAGGTGGTCCTCTGGGAAGGGTCAGCTTGTGCTGCAGGGTGTTAACATCAGTCCCAAGGGATCTAAAGCAGTTTCGCTACAAAGTCCCTTTGTGGAGCTGATGGCAGGATGTGCTGCAGGAAGCCCATGAAGAAGTGGGTGCTGTGGGTCACTCACACCCAGGGAGTTGGCCCAAGGAGTGGTCCAGGCACTCAGACACAGAGGGGAAAGTCATCCAGACTGCATGACGGACTGTATCAAACCATTGTACCATCAGGCACCAGACATTATGGACCTTCTGGAAGGCTGTGAAGCTCAGCTGAAGGACTGCTACAGATTTAAAGAGCTTCACGCTGGGCTTCGAAGTCAGCTGCTGGCAAAAAGAAGACTTAAAAAACAATCTTAAAAACGCCCAAAGAATTACAAGCATGAAAATCATATGGAAAGGCTGAACTTCTCTGGCTAGGAGCCTGAAATATAGCACGAAGAGACTTAGGCACTCACTGATTTCCAGTAGGTTATAGCCACTTGAATCTCTGTGCCACTTTTTAAACTGGCACTTAACATCTAAAGTGATAAAAACATAGAGTTTGCCATCAGGTACAGTGAGATGTAATACTTTACCCATCAGGAGGACAAGGCTTGCCAGATTTCCCCTGCACTATGCTATCAGATTTTTGTTTCAATAGGATGCTCATCGCTTCTCAGGAAAAGTAAATTCAGACTGTGCAAGGGAAAGCAAAGTGCAGATAGCGAGCTAGAGTCCATAGAAGGAAATTCATTCTTCTCTGAAGGAAAAATGCTAGTATGGCAAATAATGTTTCTGCAAAGCAGGTCAGGTAGGTAAAAGAAAAATCTTATTTCTGAGCAGAGCAGGACTGGGTTTCTTTGTTTTTTTTTGTTTGTGTTTTAAGATCCTCACTGGATCCTTGCTATTGCCTGACTGGCTGCTGCACCTGGAGAGACTCCCTCACATTTAAGATAACCACTTAGCCTCCTGGAGAACAAGAGCAGTCAGGGCGAGACTTGTGTAACCTCAACAAACTGAAATCAATCCCTCCTGGAATGGCTTTCCCAACTCTTTTGCTTTTGTTTTTCTCCAAGCCAAGGAGCACATCTGAAACCAATGAAAGAGGATGTGATACACAGTTCCACTCCATGGGCATTTCATTACTGCCTGTATTGGGTCTGGCTGAGATGGCGGTAATTTTCCCCACAGTGGTCCACATAGTGATGTGCTTTATATGTGTAGCTAGAAGGGTGTTGATGACACACCAGTGTTTTGGCTACTGCTGAGCAGTGCTCCCACAGCACCAAGGCTGTCTCTCCAACATTCCCCCCTCACCAGTAGGCTGGGGGTGGGCAAGATACTGGGAGGGGACATAGCCAGGACAGATGACCCAAACTGACCAAAGAGATATTCCACAGCATATGACATCATATGCTCAGCATATGCTCAGCAATAAAAGCTAAAAGAAAGGGGAAGGGGGAGGGGGGCATTCATTAATACAACATTTGTCTTCCGCTATGCGTACTGAAGTCCTACTTTCTGGGAAGGGGCTGGACATCACCTGCTGATGGGAAATAGAGAATAAATCTTTTGTTTTCCTTTGCTTCTGCATGCGGCCTTTGCACTTGCTTTCTTAAACTGCCTTTGTCTTGACCCACAAGTTTTTTTCTTCTTATTTTCTCCCCGCCCCGTCCTACTGAGGAGGGGAGTGATAGAGCGGTTTGGTGGGAACCTGACATCCAGCCGAGGTCAACCCACCACACTAGCTTTAGAACTAGAACTTACAGTTGCCTTTTGAAAGTCAGATTTCCTTTTCTTTGGTGCTTTAAATGTGAATTCGAGAGTGTAACTTTGCATAGGCTTTAAACAAAGTTTTGGGTTCTTGATGTTCTGTGTTCAGTTTGAATGAACACACTCTGAAATAACGAGGCCAAAAGGGTTTTTAAGTTGATGTTTTCCACAGACATCTGAGATTCAAATACTACTACAACCCGTTTATTGCGTAGACCTTCATTGATTATAGCAGTGTTCAGTGCCTACCGTCTCCTGCCACTGTTACTCTGCTCCCTGACTTCGCATGGGCAGAAGAATATCTGACACCCCAAAAGGAGTTTAATATTGCAGGCATTTATTACTAAGCTATGCAAATGCCACCAGACCTCCCAAGATCCTAGAAAATATTTGCTGAGGTGTGAGCAAATGTAGAGCTGAGGCTGGTGAATTCAGTGCCACCTACCTGCTCAAGATGTCATTTTCCTCTCATCGCAAACAGGCTGTTAGGTGGAGACTGTGCTTACCGTCCCTCTGCGTAGCAGGATACTCACAAAATGAAAACACATCCCTAAAAGATTATGACTAATAATGGAAAATAATACTGTGGAAAGGAAGAAAATAAAACTCCCAGATATACGTTGCCTGGTCTTAGGGCTTTAATGGGAAAGAAGTGATCAGGTTGTTCGCAGCCAGGCTGGATGGGGCTTTGAGCAACCTGGTCTAGTGGGAGGTGTCCCTGCCCATGGCAGGGGGGTTGGAACTAGATGGTCTTTAAGGTCCTTTCCAACCTAAACCATTCTATGAGTCTATGAAGAGACCTCCTGAGGTGTTTGTGATACTCAACCTTTTCTCCAGTTGCAGTCTCCTTCTTATTTAGGGTCCTGGCATTTGGCAGAGAGAAGCCTTTTTCCAGAGAGAGTCTCTCCCTCTACAGTCTAGTGAGATTCTTGTTTTGGGAATAAAACACAGAGGTCTGAGGGGTAGTCACAGATCTCAAGAGGCCAGCTCTGAGATTGTTCCTCAGCCACCCAGGGGAGCGCCAAGCAGTGCTGAAGCCCACAGCCGATACGCCAGGGTGGAAGGAGTGCACAGCAAGCTGCTGCCAGCTCTGACCAGGGCCTGCTTTCACCCTGGCAGGTCCCCAGGACCCAAGAGCTGCTTAACAGCCCCACTCCCCCATGCGCTATTCCATCAGCAGAAGACCACTGCCTCACTTTGCTCTTCAGGAGTGGACTGCATGGTGGGATATCCCCGGGCGCAGAGCACTGCTGCCGCTGGTGCGCTGTGCTCGGCAGCTGTCATCACTAAGAGAGCAACGCCAGCCGCCCTCCTCGGGGGAGGAGACGGGAGCTGAAAATGCAAACCTCGAACTTCATGTTCTTCTTTTTCCCACAGGAGGAAGGGGGAGCTTCTGCGCTGAGGGGAGAGCAAGTGGGCACTGGCAGGAGCCCGCCACCCACCCACATGCACACACACTTGACTTGCTTTGCCTTTCCAGGTCATAAGCTGGTGTTTTGGCAGGTATTCTTAGAGCAAGGGGGGGTCTGAGCGCAGGCAGGTTTTCCGTACTCCTCTGGCTTTGCTTTCCATCCTGTTCTCAGCTATGGCGTTACCCATTTCCTCTCCTACGTCTGATCAGGCTAAAAATAACCCATTAAAAACTCACAACGACTCCAATCGGAAACAAAATAAATTATTGTACCTCTCTGGAGCAGCTGTTCCCCTCCACCTGCAAACCCCAACGACAGGAGAAGTGTGATTCACCAGCCTGAAATGAAAACCTTGGGAGGTGGGGAGGGGAGCTGCTGCGAAATTCAGTGCCACCGAGGAAAAGACGTGACAGCAGCTCACACAGGCCTATCTGCCCCTTGGCTAGGGTCTGGGGTAGCTGAGTTTTGAAATTACGTATGTCCTGGGGCTTCTAAACCTGCCCAGCTCCATCCTAGGTAGGTTTCAGACATATGTCTGTGGCTTCCTAATTAAGGGGAAGCAACAAGCAAGGCAGAGTCAATCTCTTGGAGGAAGCTTCCCTCTTCTGCAGTTGTGTCTGTCAAAGGGAATGATTAAGGTGACTATAAATGATATTAATGTTGTCCTTAAAAAGTCATAAGGAAATCTGCTGTGAGCCAAGCTGCTGTTCCCCTGGAATTCAGAAATGTGCCTGTTTGTTTCCCAAACAGCCATTTGCCACGGACAAACAGAGAGCAAAAGGAAATATATGGTGCGGGATGGCGACTGAAAGAGTGGGAGAGCTGGGAAGCGCTACTAGAGCAGCACAGCTAGGGCTTTACGATGGCTGCGGTGTCGGAGTGTGCCAGGCTGCCAGGCAGCAGTGTGCGACCCCTCGGATTTGTCATGGTTAAGGAGCTGGTGAGGTTCGGGAGAGTCACAACAAAATACTCAGTTTAGAAACAGTTTTGTTCCCATATGGTATTAGCTGCATTTCCCTTCTGTCATTGCCATTTACAAGGATATTGACATAAAAACCGATGTTTGTTTTGTTGAGCTCATTTTCTCTTCCTGCCTATTTCCCCTCTGAAATCATGAGGTGAACTATTTGCAGAAACAATATATTTGATAAATATACTCCTTTTTCCTTTTCACAAATTATCTGGGAACAGACATTGATTTTTTATTACTTTGTTCATTATCTAAAGTATTTGTCAAATTGTTTACAATAATATTCCAAACCATGCATTGCTACCAAGCGGCCCGTCGCAGCTATCGTTTACAATTTGACTTAGTGATTTACTTTCTGGAGCCAAATCTTGAATAATTCTTCATGTCGTTTCCAAATCCCAAAGACACTGTTAATTTGCTTTGCAGGAGCGTCTTCTATTCCCTGCCATGCATCAGGATGACACTGTGCTAGGTGCTGCATAAACACTCATGAAAAAATTCTTATTCCAATACACAGTCTAAGTCTAGAAAGAGCTGGATATCACCAGAAAAGCCTGAGCACAGAAAAAGGTGAGTATGACGGACACTGGTTTAGCGTGCGAGCAGTCAAACAGTTGTCAAATACTTTGTCGGCATCGTGGCAAAGAAGAGTCTCTCTAAGCAGCGACTGTAAAAACAATGAGCTATTTTACATAAATACCTAAATCATTTTGGTTTATTCCTTGATCTGATAGAAATGGTCCCCTATATTATTTAATGTTGCTTGAGTTCTTCCCAGACCTCTCAGGCTAGCTGCATGAACAACTCCTGTATCAAAATGTCTAGAAAAACAGTATTTGTAGAGATGTTTGTGATGTCCATTACCATCTCTTGTAATGACATTTTCAGAGAGTAAGAGAGATCACAAACACAATCACAAACATAAACAAATGTACTTTCTCTTTGTTTAAAAGACAATTTCCTAAGTTCAATCAGGAAACATTCCCATTTTCACTGTAGTTTTCCTGCCTGAAAAGAGTCTGCATAAAGTAACAGAGAAAAGATCCCACATACGAAGAATTTTCCCCATAATTTTCCGCAGGGAACTCACAGCCCTTTATAGCTAATAATCACCATTTCAATATATAAAATCAAGCTTCAGCAGAATCAGGCCACAGCATATCATATGTAACTGCTGGGATTATATAATGGGAAAGTTCTCATTGATTTTTATAAAGCACTGGATCCCAGAGATTTTAAAATTAGGCACGGAGGCTGACCCAGTTTGGGTGGAAAAAGCTTAGAGAATCCCAGGGAAGAGCACAGCCCAGGGAGAAGTCTCAGGAGGTACAGTTATTTTTAACCTTTCAGACCTGTGCGACAAAGAATGAATTCTGAAAACTCTGGGTAGAAAAGAGGTATTTAGTTTCAAAATTTTAGAATCCTCTACCCCCTCCCCTAGATCTTGACCCTGGTAGAAAACTCATGCAGCAAACTTTTTTTCAGATTAAGAAAAAATTTTAGAATAGACTGAAGCTGCCATTTCACTCTTCCCTCCACAAGTGTGGAAGACAAAAGTAAAACATTTTCTAGGATGGGATTCAACTAAAGAATAGAATATGCAAGGCTAGAATACCAAGACAGAAAGGGTTTTCTTTTTATCTGGAATCAAGAAAGTTAAATTTGTAACCAAACATGGCATTCACAAACTGTTGAAATAAAAAGACGCAATTAACATTTGAAAACTGCTTTAAAAAATGCTGCAGTTTTCCAGCGATTAAGTGTGCCTTATTAGATGATCCAAACAAAATCTGATCTGGACAAGTATTCTGTTGAAATTGTAATTGAATTTTCTTTCAACCTATTGCAGGTTTCAGCCCTTCTTATAAACGTGACGGGACTGTTAGCTGAATAAATTTTATTATACGTGCTGGACAGCATTTCAGATACAGGTTTGGTTATTTGTAGTGGAGTAATTTTAAACAGGCATTTGTGTTTCAAATCAGGTGGCGATGAGATACATGTACTTGTATCTAAACTTATCATACCGGTGCATATATTTCTAGCTGCTCTGAAATGGGAAGAGGACTGAGTACAATCAATTTGACAATCTCGTTATACAGTACTTGCTGTTTATGGATTGAAATCCTCACTACTGTTTCAGCCTCATTATTCCATATAAAAGGGCTAAGCTAGGTCTTGAACACACTCTCTTTCCCTGATCCCTATGGAAGGAAAGGTAGGGAAATGCAACAATAGAAGAGGCAGAACAAGGATGGATACCTTGGGCCTCATTTCCAAGATCCCTCTAAAACCCTGGGGATAAATAGGATGGGGAGCGGTCAGTGAGGCAAGGGAGTCCAAGTTGTCTTATGACTTGTTGGATTAGGACATCTGTGACATCTCACACAGGCATTTTACGGTTGACTTTTATTAGCCCATGTGGAAATTTTACAGCATGGGACTTTGGAGGAGCTCATGAATCCAGTGGTGTGGCCAGCCAGAGAGGGAAGAACATCTGGAAGTGGAGCAAGCCCCTCGCGGATGCTCTCCAGTCCTGCCCTGCACTGGGATCATCCCCGAGTGAGCCCCGCGTGCCGGGCCCTGCGCAGGCAAAGCAGGCAGCTCTTGCCCTGCGAATGCTGCCGGCATGAACCGCAAGGTGACATCCCCAGCTGTTTGCTGCTGGCACTTCGGGTGCGGCAGCAGCTCGGCAATAGGTAGCTGTGGGTAATCATGTCTGGGTTAGCTCCGGCTGCTGCTGTCTCATATTCTCGGCGTTCACTGTGCTTGTCAGGTGTCCCAGGACAACACTGCTTGGGACTGAGCTGGGAATGGCTCGGGGGACTTACCGTATTGGTGTTTGGGTTTTTTTTTAACTGTTTCCTTATTTTTCTGCTCAAGACAGATCAAATTCTGGATCGTGTCCAAGTCTTGGCACAAATGCGAAAGCAATGCACTGCAGTACTGGCAGAAGGTGGCAATGCCTTAAGCTGGTATTGCCAATGAGGACACGGGCAATTTCTCAGATAGAAATCACTGGCCTCACAGTCATATTTTGTTAACAGAGCTGAACATTTCTCATTCATTGCAAGATGGCTTTGTTTGAGTCCTCCTTCACATTTTTTAGTGGAAGCAAAATAATCCTAAATCAAGTGCCTTGGAAATTAAGATTAATTTTTTTTTGCCATAATGATCTTCCCTAGCTCTTACAAACTTTTCCTTTTTTACCCACAAATTTTAGTGTTGGCCACCTTCACCCAAAAGTCAGAAGCACAATCCTGCCCTGTTGATCCTCAGTCAGAGAGACAATACAAAGCACATGATGGCAGAAGGGAGCCCGGACAAACTTCATTCTAAGGCAAGAAAGAGTCAGATTTCATTGATCTACAACTTGACATTCAGTTCCTGCAACTGAATAGAAAAAAGGCATTTATAACCTATTAAAAACCCAAGGATGATTTTAGTCCTTTTTTTTTTTTCTTCTTGGAGAAATCAGTCTTTCAGAATAGCCTGGGAGTTGCGAGTAAAGAAGAACTTTCCTATGTTTATTTAGAGAACCTAACCCCTTGGAGCCAGCATTTTCACTAATGCATTTTACATTAGCGGGCTGCATCAGGAAATCCTGACTTTTGGTGCCAGGGGGGTAATTAATATCAGATCATGTTTGCAAAATGGTTGTGTTTATGTGGGAATGAAGACTGAGCTCTAACTGGCATGATCTGAAGTACTCAACTTTGCTATGGAGCTTCAACAACTTGCTAGAGAGTGGGATGTTGAAATTAAAGTACTAGGTCTTGATGGCTCAGTAGAGCTACCACTGCTGAGGTGAGCTGCAATCTTCAGGATTCTGTTCATAAACATTTAAGGATAGTCCGAAGTGTTTTTCTTAAAAAATGTGAGGGGATTGTAGATAACAGAAATGGAAATGCTTGTTTTGCTCCTGTGGCCTCAGCACACCTCAGAAGTACTGGCTTTTGTGCATGCCCCAGTTAGCATGGTCTAAAGCGGTCAGTGCGGGTCAATTAATAACCCTACAAAACATTCCTGCTGAGCTCCATGTCTTACAGGGACTCTGCTGTGCCACCACCATGCTCCCCACCCTAGGAAGCGCAGTTCCCCCTGTGCTTGGCACCCAGTTGCTCAGCTGACCTGCTTCTTCCTCCAGAGAATGAACATCTCCCCTTCCTCCCTGCTCTAGCAAGAGCGTCTGGGGAATGGGAACTCCTTTTGTGACGGCGATACAGCCTCCTTCCCTAGCACAGGCGCTGTCTGCAGCTCCAGCCAGGACATCTCCAGCTCAGCTGAAGATGGTGGAATGGTATCCTGAGCATCATTAGGTTCTCAGTATCAAAAAGAGGAAAAGCACTACCATCTTCTATGGGTTGAAGAACAGCCTATTTAGTAGAGAACTTGGATTTTCAACTTCCCAAAAGCCACAGTTTCTCAGCACCAGTTGGGAAACTTGCACTGATGCTTAGCAAGGTTGAAAATCACTCAGGAGTTTAGGACCCTCTGAATCATAACATCATGAATTTGTGTAGGCAAAGTTTAAAATCAAAGGACGTTTTCTTAATTTAAAAAGGAGTAACGGTACAACTGAATAGCAGCAGCAACTGTTGTTCAAAATGAGTTTCACCTACTGGTTTCCCAGCATCCATTTCCATGAGCTGTAGCAGCTGACAGGTTCTCTGCAAGACCATTTATTTACTCCCTCGCCGTCATATCCTTTGCTGGAAGTTCATGGCTCCCTCAGCGGTGGTGGGGATTAAAAGTAAAGGTGTAATCCCTGTTAGAGCTAATATACGTTTTGTACTATAATGAGCCAATATACTATTATGGATCTTGTGGTCAGCTCACTGTGTTTGATAAATACGATCAATACATGTTATTCCCCTCTGAGATCCACCCACCATCATCTCTCCATACTCACCTCTTGCCAGTAGTCATTTGGGGATAATTATCCCCACCAAGAGCCTACCTCTAACGTGCCCACTGTCTTTTCTCCTGCCATAAATTGGTCTGATATGGGCAATAAGATAACAAATCTAGACTGTACCGTTATTATTGCTGTTATTTTACTAGTTCCTCCATCCTGAAATAAGGGTAGCAATCTAATCATTTGCTGTAAATGTAGTAAAGTTAGGTGTGTCTAATGAACTGTTCCTCATCAGGTATTTGTGTAACTGATAATTCCTACCTTAGCCTAGAAGTAATGTCCTAAGCTTGAATACTCGTCAGCAACACTGTCTACAGCTTTTGTTCTCTTCCTTTTCTACCAGTACCTCTGAATAACTATATTTTATTTTTTGGCTTGCTTTGATTTTATTTCAATGTGTTCTACTATTCTTTTAAGGTTAATCCTAACAATGACAGCTTTCTGTGCACTTCCTCTTTTGTTTGAAGGCACTGTTAAACTCTTGATTCTCCACACTGGGATAATTTGTATTTCTACCTGTAGTATAATTTCCTTAAGCACTTGCCAGGTCTCCTGAAATACTTTTTCTTTAGACTTTTTTTCCCCATGGCATGTTTTCTCTTCATTCTCTGAGTTCACAAATGTTGTCTTTGTGGAAGTTTGCTGTTTGCTAGGCTTCCTAAGGAAAAGCAAACTCCTTGACAAATTTCAACCAAATTTGACAAATTTCACCCAACTCTCAGAGAGATGTTTCAAGACATTACATTCTTACAAGGGTCATGAAACAACCCAACTAGGAGAGAAAAGAGATTTGATAAATACCTCAGTTCAGCAAGGGCTGCTGTTAGAGCTCAACTTGTTAGGCATCAGAGAATCCAGCCAGAAACCTATTCTTGACATTGCTATGGAAAAATGGGCAGCGTTGGTTCTGCTGTTCAGAATGTTACTTGCTCATCTCCTTTCTTCCTTTCCTAAGAGTAAACTCTTACCACCTTGAGATCTCTTACTCGAGCTGCCTTTAAGCCCTGTGTTGAGAGGTGATTCCTCTTCACTGGTGAGAATGAACACAGAAGACCTCTTCCACTTTTCTGCTCTCCCCACGCCTGCTGTATCAAAACTCTCCGAGGAACCTGCCTGTATTCTCCTGCATCCCCTTCCCGAGGCATGATTGCACAGTTACCACTCCCCATTACCATCACCTCCTGCATTTCAGATGACTCGGCTTGGTCAGTCGCAGAATGGCCCAGCACACCTCAGATCTAATTCAAAGTCTATAGTAAACTGTCACCACAATGACAGCATTTGGTCTCTTCCCATTTGTTGTTGCCACAAGTTCTCAATTGGTCAGTGTTCCATACCTCAGAGAAGAGGCGCCTTATTCACTGACAAAGTATCTTCTCTCTTCAATTTGTCATCCTTCCTGAAAAAAGTTCTGTATATGTTAATGTTCAAGCCCTGCAAATAAATAAATAGAACCATGTTTCTGTTATGCTAATGCAGTCATAATTTTGATTGTACACTTAAGAATCTTTCTGTATATTCCTGTACTTACTGCTTTTATATACAGACATCTGGAGTTTTGTTCCTCCTCTCATCTTATAAATTAACACCTCCTCCTATATAATCTTTGGTTCCTGACACTTTCTGTTTCTGGGCACTGACATCTTTGAGTGCTAAGGACTGGCTGTGCACGGGGAGCTGCGCAGACCCGCAGTGCTGTGTCCAGCCTCGTTACACCGCCAGCAAAGGAACTGATGAAGCGGAGCAAATTCAGTGGAGGGCCACCAGCGTGGAGCACTTGCCCTTTGAGAAGAGCTTGTGGGAACAGGGCTTAGTTCAGCTGAGCTGAGCTGGTTTTGGAGGGAACCTAACAGTAGCCTCCAAGCACCTAAAGGGAGGCTAGCAAGAAGACCAAGCCAGGTACTTCATGGCAGCGCATGGTTGGAGGACGAGACAACATGCATGAGCTGAAGCAGAAGAGGTTCAGACTTGCTAAAAGAAACTTTTTCACACAGAGGAAAGTCAGGCAGAGGAACATGGTGCCCAGACAGGTTGTGCAGTCTTCATCCTTGGAGGTTTTCAAGACCTGAATGGATGAAGACCAACGCAACCTGATCCGATTTCATAATTGACCCAGATCTGAGCAGGAGGTTGGACTAGAGACCTCCTTAGGTCCCTTCCATTGTGTATTACTTTATGATCTGACTTTTTGCCTTCTGAGAGTGCCATCAGGCATCAAAGTCGTTGTAAAGCACTAAGTTCTCGTCTCTCCCCGCTATGTAGCACTGGTGCTACAGACCCTCCCTTGTCCTTGCAAGTCTCCTGGGTTACACTAAGGAAGCCTTTATGTTTGTGGATGTTTCTAAGGCTCACCATCTCTTCCTCCTTGTAGCTTTCTACACCCATCCTTTAGTCAAACATGATTTTTTTTGCTTTCAAAGGCTCTGTAGCTCTCAGATTCGTCAGTGTACATTATGATGGATAAATGGACCCTTTACAGCACACATGCTTGTCTGCATAGGCTCTCATGACCCTCTGCCACAGGCTGTTTGCACCACTGCCCAGAGTGCACTTAGGCACTCCTTGGATATTCATTTATCTGAAGAAAAGGGAGTACCAGTCTCTCCTGCTTTCAAGATCTACATGTGCAGACGATGGTGGGGAAAAGGAGTGTCCCAGCCTGGGCCAGTGATGCCAGTCAGTACATCTGTGGAAATCCATGAAGCCTCATATAAAAGGAGTAGTAAACTCTTCTTGTTGATGACATCACAGGTGCCCACAGCACTAGAAATTGAAGACGCAGCACTGGGTGAGGTTCCACATGACCTTATGGATTTTGCCAGGAGAAAGCAGATTTTGTTGCCCATCTCCCTTGTTGTAGACTTTCCCACTCCAAAGTCATGAGCCACTAAGCAACGGAAGCAAGCCTCTTGGGCACCCGCTCCCTCACATGTACTGGTGCTCGGAAGGTGGTGTGCTCTTTTAGAAACTCAGGGACCAGTTCCCTATAGAGATCTTCACCCAAAAGCTCTGCTTCCAAATGATAAGTATGATGTAAATGCACTAATTCATAGCTTTCTCTTGGGATCAGAGCCTCCTCATAGCAATGGAGAAGGTGGTCTCCAACACATACCAAAGGAGAAACTGTAGATGACCTTATCATCCTCGTGGGCAGTTCCATAAATAATTGCTACCTGTTCTTTGTCAAAGACATCTTCCAGTGTCTCCAGCAGCAACTCTACCTTTGCCAGGCTTCGAGGTGAGTCTTGCCCGCCACCCTTCTAGAAGATGGGCATGGTCAAAAGGTGAGGTGTCATGGCTCACAAAACCAGAACAGATGATGCAACGTGGTCACATGATGAGAGACACAGCAACAAAGGAGAGAGCTTCTCAATATTCATCTAAATATACAAACTGTCTGTACTACTGATGGCATAACATGGGGAAGCCTACAAGTTACAGAGTGTCCTGGTTTGAGGCAAAACAGAACCCATTTTTTGTTCAGTAATTTTACTTTGCAGCTAAGCCTCTTCTAACTAACTGAACTTTCTGAAATTAACAGCATATTGTGCAGAAACTGTTCGCCCTCAGAGTGGTAAAATCTGATAAATTGTAATTTATGCCAAGGAATGGTATGCAGAGAGGCTCCTGCTCATACTTATTGCTATAACACCCGAGAGCAGCTAGCTTTCTTATTTGCCCCGGTGGAGGGTCGGAAGCGGAAAAACGTAGAGGGGTCACACCTGTGGGGAGGAGTGGACAGGACAGGTGACCCAAAACTGACCCACAGAGTATTCCATCCCATCTGCCTCATGCTCAGTATAAAAGCTGAGGGATCAAAGGGTCAGCTCTCTTTCTTTTTTTTCCTTCAATGGCTGGCACCCGAGGAGGACTCAGTCTGTTTGTCTGCCTTTGATCTCGATCCGTGCATTCTTGAATCCAGATCCAGAATCCAGCTCACATCCATCACCAAAGTCCAGTCTGGGACTTTCCCTGTGCCTGTTGGTGATGCTGTCTTAGTCACCATGCTGGGAGCTCAATACTGGTTTTGTATATAGTGTATATATTTCATTTTTATTATTTTAATAATTTATGAACATTTTCATTAAAATAGTCGTCTTTTTTTTTTTTTTTTCCTAAACTCATACGTCTCTTTCTCTCTCTCCCTCCTCTCCTTGGAGAAAGAGGTGGGGGAGAGCATCTGTCATTTGTTTTCATTGGCCGGTCCAGCCCAAACTACAGCACTGAGTTGTTGGACCACCGTGTTGCAAAGACACAAACACACACCAGCCAGCGTGACACCCTGCAGCATCCTCCCGCAACAACTCCCAGTGGAAACAGAGGCAGCTCAACAAGAGGTGATTTGGCCCACGCGCTCTCCTCAGAACACTGATACAAACTGGTTGTGCAGACGTACAGCCAAGCGCTCACTCAAATAGTGACCAGCTGTCAGTGGTCACTTAAATAACGATAATAGGGCAAAAGTATCAAGAAAACTTAGCAGGTCACCTCTATCCTGCTTGGCCCACAGACTTCAGGTCCACCACATTTTAAGCTCCAATTTCTAAACAGGCAAAAGAATTACCAAAGCAGGCAAATTAATTTATCTCCATGTCCCTTGCTCCTTCTTCAGCAGAGTGGGTCTCACGCAAGATTCCTGGTTTTCTGCCTTCCTTATTTGCTGCCAGAGAGCAGGAAAACAGGAAGCAATGTGAAATTGAAGGGCAAATAATACAGGCCATATAGAACTAAGCTTCTGAGGTAATAAAGTATCAGCGCTGCCTTTATAGCAAGAGTCATAACAAGCACCGATGAACACCAGGCTCCATTAGACATGTTAGCATGCACACAAGGTACTTGCAGTGGTTACAGATACCCTAGTACCCACCAAGCGTCTATTTACGGCCCTAAAAATCAACCACTTGCCGTCAGCCAAAAACTTCGGGGGATACAGCAGAAACCTTCGCGCCTGCCTCAGTTTTGCTGTGTTCTTACCTTTCCTCAGCCTACGCGGATGCTGAAGCAGGTGACAAATCTGAAGCCAGCGTGAGGCTAGCAAACACTCTGCCATGCTCACACGGGCAGGCTCTCTGGGCTTAAGAAATTAAAAATCTGGCATTTATAGGTAGAACCCTTTTTTCCCCAACAGTAAGTTTCTAAATAAGGTATTTCATGATAGAAGGGAAACATTTTATCCAAGCTGGAAACAGCCATGGGAACAAACAGCTAGGTGTAGTTACCTCGGAGCTCAAATAAGAAGAGCCAGCTCTGAAATGATCTGTATCGTTGCTGGGGGAAAAAAAAAAGTAAGATCTACAGGTCATTAACCTTTGAGATTGACACCGTATCAACCTGGCAAGAAACTATCTTAACAAGTAAGGCCATAATCGGTATTTAGATAGAAACTCTAAGTGTGATACCTGTATATTGTGGCCCTGTGGAAAGGAAGTCTAAAGGCTCAGGGCTGACAAAAGCTATGACTGGAAAAAAGTAAAGAAGGGCAACTTAATACTGGAGACTGAAAATTCCTCACTTGATTTGAAGTTTGCTAAAAAACAGCCAGGAGGTACAACTGATGTAACTTAATTTCACAAAAACAAAATGTGTATTCCAACCGCGCCTGCCCTAGCAAATGGCTTTTTTCTGCAAAAGTATCTGTAATGGAGCAGTGTCAAGGTGCCAGCACTCTTCTGGCAACACCGGCTGCAGGAGGCGATTAGAATTTATGCCGTGTAAAATTAACTTTTAGATTAAATGAAAATTACGAACCAAAATGCAGAAGCATTTTATATGGCAATTCACCTACGCCGTTTGTTTAAAAAGTGTCAAGTGAACATAGCGCAGCACTCCGAAAAGTTCACAGCCTAATAGCTCCGGCTCTGCCAGCAGCTCCCATCCCAGCCCCATGGCTCTGCCCCCACCAGAAACCCGAGGTGTAAATACGGGAAGCCACTGACGTACCGAACTACCTTTGCTTCTTAACATTAAGCGAAGGATAGTTAAGGGAAAATTAGAAAACATGAGCTACAGAAAACTGCAAAAACTTCTCCTGTAAAATCATCAGATCTCAGGAATAAGAAATCGTACATTCTGACAGGTTAGTCAAGAATTTTTCTTGAAAAACTGTGCCACAGGAAGCTTGTCAGAATTGAGTGAAAGCATCCACCATCTCGCAAGCTTGAAATGTTCAGTATTTCACTACTCAAACTCTTTTGGTGATATATTTCACCATAGTGGAAAAAAAAAAAATAATTGGCTGAGCAGAACATTGCCACCCCAGTTCAGACCTACATTTCAGCTTAATTCTGCAACCTAAACCGATAGTCTGCTGCTGGTAATGCCCACTTCTAGGTTTTTGCAGAGTGAGATTCTAAAATTTAGGATAAAACCAAATCTAAATATACTCCCAATATTTACTGTCAAGGTACCAGCAGAAATGTCTTCCAAACTCCAGCATGCTGCTTGTTGCATAAAGCTGTGAAGCATGAGCTTTTACTCTTTCAAAATAAACTCTTTCAGCTGACCTAATGTAACTGCGCATGTTCTCGTCTATATCTCTAACTCATTTTTTTTAATCCTACTAAGCCCCTGGCTTCAATAATATCTTGAGGATTGAGCTTGCAGTTCTGCATGTCATAAAGAGCGTTTTCTGTTATTGATTTTGAAGGTGTTGCCTTTAATTTCCATCATGTTGTCCGTATCCTTGCAAAAATTACACTATCTGTTACATACCTCTGGTTTATATATACCAACTGCTGAAATAAAGAATCCCAGATACTTTGTTGGCTCTTGACCACTCATCACCCACTTACCTTTTACCTGACCTATCTTTTTGATACAGGAGAGACGAGGATAACACAGCCATTCAGAGTGTTGATACAACTCGAGTTACGAGTGTTACGGCATGTTGTTAAGCACTCCATACCACCGCTTTTTCATCATTTTGGTGGCACTGTGATTTCCAATACCCACTGAACACAAGATTTAGTGCACCAGCTGTGGAATTTCTCCTGGCAGTTGATTAACTGCATCTGAGTAAATGGGTATTATCCCACCCAGAACCTACTGCATTGTATTTGTAAACATCAGCCATTTCTTAAGTTCTGCTACGGTCCACTGCACTTCCACAAAGTTTTAAGTCCTGCATAGTCTAAGTAGCACCATTTCCACCTCATTTTGTTAGCAGAACATGTATTTATTTCTCCAGTTTATTTGGTAAATGTTAATCAGTGGTGCCAATAGAGCTCTGGCATAATTTGTTATCAATCTCCACCATTTTTTATATTTAGCGTTTATGCCTGTTCTCCCCCCCATCTTATCCGATTTCCAGTGCTTCACAGTCCACCTTACCACATGCTTTATTTTTATGGCAGTAGCTTTTCAGAGAACTTCAGGCTTTGTGAACAGACAAATAAAGATCAATTCCATCAGATTGCGCTATCATCTCTGAAAATAATTCTAGCAGATTAAGTGGCACATTTTGGTCTTTTTTTTGTTTGCTTTTAAACAAACATATCATTTAATATACTACTGAATTCTTTTTTTTTTTTTTATTTACTACTTTATCCAGTTATCTGTTCACTTCAGAAGGTTTGTTTGGGTTCATTTAATCAGCTTTCACCTTTATGCTTCTATTTCTATTCTGTTTCCGTTGCCCATGTAGGAAAATCAGCTATTTGTTTTTTAAGCTTATTCAGAGCTTCTGGCTGAATTCCACAGGACTTGCTGATGTAACAATTACTCTTAAATTTACAAAATTTACAAAATTAAGTATTGTTTCCTTTTTTGGAATCTAAAATCGGGGGGGTATTTTTTTTTTTAATAAGTTTTTTTTTTTTAAAGTGTTTCAACCTTATAAGTACAATGATATTTTTGCACTGAAGAATTTGACCCTCTTTAGTGACGAGTATTTTCCCATAAAATTACTTTAAACATTTAAAAGTAATTTTAGACAAGAAAATGAAAGTGGGACTATTTGCAAAAAGGTACATTTATCCTGCTCTATAAAGTGGCATGTTTGCTTATTTATGTTACAAGACTGTGAAGTCAATTTCATTTGAAACAGTGAGGCAGCTTCTCCCTTCTGCGAGTCATTCACAGAGCAGAAAGGGAAATAAAACCATCTGAAGAGCAAAATACAGTGGCAAAAGTCACAGCGCTACGATAACTAGAAGTCACTTAATTCATTAACTCCTCCTCTTCACTCTTTGAAAATCCGTGTCATTTCCGTTCATGTATTTGATTTGATGCATCAGTCCCCTTCTCAGGTCTTACTTTCTACATTCTACATGTAAAATGCCAAATATAACACTTTTTTACTAGTTTCCTATTGGTTGGATTTTATGTTATAGAGAATACTTACTAAAATGAACGTCATATATTGCTATTTCATCCTGGTCCTGTTGTGCATTCCTGCTTCTTTTTTGTTTAGGGAAAACTGGTTCTTTTTAAATATATAATTTTAGTAGAAATACTTTCGCATGGAGCTATCTCCTCTCAAGTTGTTCTTCTGGCATAGTATCAGAGGAATAAGGTAATTTTTGTCACCACCAATTAAAAAGTTTTACGAAACAGGACTGTTATAAAACAATTAAACCTTGCAAATGCAGTAGTCTCTAGGAGGGAAACCCTGGAGGAAATTCTGCTTATTAAAATTGCAATTTTAGTTTCCATTAAAAAGGAGAATAAGACAACAGAAGACGGGCTGGAAAGACAAATTATTTCTTAATGTCAGTTGAGCTTATTTCAAATGAGATAACATATCTACACCAGGTTGGGTTCAACACATTTTTGCCTCCTCAACTCATTTATCTAATTCAGTCATCTTGATTATAGCCTCATGGACCTTCATTTTCAGAGGAAGAATTTCGTAACAAACAACCTACACAACATGCTGATTACTGAACAGTTAATTCTAATTAACTTGGCTATGGCAAGAGAATTTTGATAAAGTCCTAGAATGCAAATACAGTTTGGTTAATCTGGCCAAACTTCTATAAAAGAAAAACCCACAGCAGAATCTCCAGATGAGACATCAGAGTGATAGGGATCTAATTTAAAGAAACAAATGAGAAAATTAAAATCACAAATAATTTATTCTTCCATTAGAATTGATGGAGTACAGTTTTAAATAGCAATGAAGTACACAGTGGTGGAAAATTGGCACAGAACCTACAAACATTTCATTCATAATAATGTTCCTCATGCCATAGCTGTTCAAACCTTGATGTGTATTTTCTATCGACTTTAAGAAAAATGTTTTCCCTTTAAAAATGATGAGCAAATTGAAAATCTTGTCTTCTACGTATAATGTCATACATATTATGAACACCAGCTGTTTTTCTTCCCCNCCCCCCCCCCCCCAACATGATTGCCAACTGAAAAAAAAAAAAAAAAAAAATTATTTTACTCCTGGGCTAATTTTCAGTTTTGTCCTTTATAAAAGTTGCCAGGAATTCTTGAATGCATATATTCCTGCACAAAAGAATATCCATTTATTTATCTGATATACAGTTGCAGGACAGTCTCAAACCCAATTTTTTGTGTACTATGCTATTGATTGAGGTGCTGCCTCTATCTCACATGCAACACTATAAGCATTAATGCAGTTCAAAACAAAATTTGGCATTTACCTCACCAACAGGTTTTATATTTGATGTTATAAGACATCCCTTGGTCTCATGTTAACCAATAAGAAAAATGGACACACACAAAAAATGCCCCCTTTCTAAAGGTATTAACTCCCAGTTAGGAAAGTTTAGATAGGCTTTACAAAGTCTTCTAGGCTATTTTGATACATACAAATTATTGAACTAAAGGTTAAAATACACTTATACAATACAGTTCTGTCCTCCATATTCTTTTTCAAGTTCTTTGCATATTCAAGCCAAGTAAAATTAACACTTGTCATTTTCTTTGTTATTGCAATTATTAAGAGGGATTACAGCTTGCTTATGCAAAGCTGTGACAAAACACTTGAGAAATAAAACCCTAACGTTTATCTTGTTACCCAAAAAATGTTGCAGAAAATTGTCAAACTATGTTAGAAACAATTTTTACAAAAATGCTCCACTCAGAAAAATTGGAAAGCTTAAAAAATTAATCTTTGCACAAGATTATACTGTCCTTAATTGCGTTCCCATTTAGATAACTGGGATTCTTATTCTTTATACATGAACCTACCAGTGATGTACGATGCTCTCCACCTTTTTTCACTGTTATCTTTATTGTACACCATTTCGAGACTTATACAATCAAGCACTTATCATGCCCCAAACCATTTCTAACAGTAGATTTCTCATCCTGCCCAGCGAGTAGTGTACTGTCTTGCATATTCACCACATGAAAAACATAATATACAAAATATTGCTGCTGTAAAAAGTGTGCATTTCCCCTTTCCCCCTACAAAAAAAATCTGTGGAAAAAATATTAGATTCCCATAACCTTCATAAACATACAAAGCTGTTTGCACCTTTCAGTCTGTAACAGTCTATTTGACATACAGTTCTCAACTCACTGCAAATTGTTATGTCACATATTTTCTGTCCAATATTGCCATCTAGAGTAGAGATTTGAAATCAGTTTCTGAGAATCTACAGTCTTTAACAATTAACCCATAAAGACTGTATACCATAAAACAGCCATGAGATTTTTCCAAAAGCTAGATGGAATGGGAGGTTCTCATCTCAGGAAGATGTCCACAGTGCTGAGGAGACAATATGGCTGCTAAGAGACACTGCCTACCGGAATGTGAGTACTTTTTCACTGTTGATAATTTCCATACTGACCCTAAAAAATAAGTTCAAAATATATAATTAGACAACAAGGCATATTTTCCTGTATTAAAAGTTGAAATCAGAAGACCATCCAAATAAACTACAATGTTAAAAGGTGGAAACAAGTAACAATACATGATAAACTGATATGAGTAAGTGGTACAGAGTCTCATTTCACTAAAAATAATTTGTGTTTTATTGTAAAAGTAAGACCGATGATATGGATTTAAAGCCAGGAACCTAATTTGGTCAGAAGAGTGTATCTAAATTCAGTAGACTGCTGTGAAATTTGCAGAACACCATCAAAAATAAAAGATGGGAATTACTTGCCACCTAAACTTTGAAAATTATTTCAAAAAGACAAGGTCACCTAAATTCAAAGTAATTTAGGAAACCAACCTGCTTTCAGAGATACCTAAAAATATTCATGTATCAAGCATCACAGACTGGACTGATACATGTACCTCAAAAATGAAGGCACATCCCAGTGAACATAAAGAACTTGTCAACATATCCTATGGAAATCAATTATTCCATAGATCCGACACATAGAATTATTACCCTTATTGATACTCTCTATTTCTTTTGACAGAATGTCACGTACTGCAGAGGAGGGCAGAGGTGAAAGTGTCAATGCTACATGCTTGCCATGATCCTTCACCACAGGGTTCAAGGCTTGCAGAAATAACTAGTGCGCCTATGAAGTGAATATTCTCCAGACTGTGGTCCCACCATTCCATGTTAAGTACCATCACAGTAAGGCAGTATTTTCAATTCCAGTTTTATGTTGCAATGTCAGTTTTTTCCATTGTAATATGACAATCAGTCAGGAAGAAGAGTTTCAGAACAACTGCCAGATGAGAATTTAAGCAGCACAATACCTATGGGAATGGCTAGTATGAATGAGCGCAGAGGTCTTCTACAATTGAGTTTCCCAGTGGAACTTAGAGTGCACAAACTGAAGGAGTAGAGCCTATCTACAGAGAGCGTTATCCACTTCTACTGCAAAGCAAGCTGAAAGAAGCAGGAAGAAACTCAGCAAATTGAGATTAAGTTTCCTTAACCCTACGTTTGCCACCATCAAAGCATTTTCCTGTAGCTTATTATTTGCAGGAAGAAGTTATTAGTTCAGTGCATCAGCATTTTGTTTATCTGTTAAATAATTCGAAGTAATTGCATCTCTAAACTACCACACTGAAAGAGTTTGTTCCTTCTTGTTTTTTCTAATTTCTATAGAAAAGAAGCCAACCGTTCTCCTTTAAAAATGTGGGCAATTGTGTTTATTCTCACTTCCAAGGGAAAGTTCTTCTTGAAAGTTCAACTGATCTTCTACTGACAGATCAGTATTTTATTTAAACACTAGAATCTCAACTTGATCTTAAGGTATATTTAGTTACTCTCCATTTTATTTATGCGGTGAAAAGTAATAGTGTACTTTTTAATGACATTTCTGAATGATTCCTATTGCAAAGATTAGATTTGTACAGTTTAGTACCTTCTACAGGAATAAAACTTCTGCTTCACCCTTTAATTAGAAGAGTAGTTTGGGTTTTTTGTTTGTTTGTTTGGGAGTTTTCGTTTGGTTTGGGGTTTTTTGGTTTTTTTTTGTTTGGTTGGTTGTTTTTTTTGTTTGTTTGGGGTTTTTTTTTTTGTTTGTTTGTTTTACAGGAGTATTCCACTTCAACTCCAGCCTAGAGTTTTGGTGGTTCTTGTTTGTTTTAAACTTGTATGTTAGTAGTAATAGGAAAGAAGCAATTGATTTTTCAGGTAACTTCTTCCCATGTTCAGTGTTCCTTTATACTGCTCAGAGAAAATCTGTGCAAAAATAGCCTTCATGTCCCCCCAACACAGCTCTACAGTAGAGGGACTTCAGTTGCACACCTGAGGTGGTTCTGCAACTGGAAAGGAAGATTACTGGATTTGTGTTTGCGAAAAGTCAATTCAACCATTTTTATTGCAAAGCAGTAATGAAGAATGATCCACCATGAGATTTAGGAACCTCATATTTCATATTAGTCATTCACCATGAGGATATGAAACAGAGCTCCTTAATTTTTAAGGTCTAAAAATATTGTCTGGAGCACCTCACTTCACAAAATTGCATTAAAGACTTTGCAAACTCACAAGAGAATTACTAATCACACCTCTAGATAAATAATTCTGGGTAACTCACCTGGAAACACACAAGAACTGTATGTACACACCTGAGAGGCCATGTCCTCAAATTCATTAGTTTAAATGTTGACAAGAAAATAAGATTATCAAATGAATGTGTAAGAAATACAACTTTCTCATCAAATGAAAGACTACCTGGTCATATCCATAAGGCCTCTGCTGTGGTGGCTGTGGTGGCCCAGGCTGTGTGGGTCTGTATGCCCCGTACTGCTGGCCTTGTCCTTGTGGATAATTGGGATACTGAGGTCCTGGACCACTCTGGGAGGGGCCTGGAGATCATTAAGATGTAAACAAAAAAACAAAATAAAAAAAAAAAAAGAAAAGAGATTGTTTAAGGTGTTAGGAAGAAAAGAAAGGCATTGAATTTTACAACTAAGCAGGGCTAAGAAGTACCCTATCTAAAAACATACCTATCTAAAATCTCTCTATTTTTCCTATCTAAAAAAATACCAGGGATCAGTGGTCCTCCTCTCACTCTGGGAAGCACCTTAGCTGACAGGGCCCAAGCTCCAACCTCAAAAACATTTACCTTTATTTATATATTTATTACCAATGCATGTAGTGCCACACGTGAGGTCATAGGACAGGGAAGAACAAGACGAGAAATGACAAATCATGAGCACTTTCCAGGATTTAGGGAGGCACCCTTCTCCTCCTGCTGCATGCTGCTCCAGTTCCAGAACTTTACAATGCCAGGAGCAGCCAGATGATCAGCTGCATTCGGCATTTGGACCTTTTGAAGAAACCAGCAGTGCCGCACTGCCAGAAAGTCAGTTCTCACACCACAGCAGGCTATCATAAATGGGACGTCAGGAAAGCAAGTTGCATGAAGTATGAGATGTGACAACCAGTAAAAGCTGTTGTGGGATGGAGAAAAAGCACCCTCTACTCCATACTACTCTAGTCATCTTAACCTTCCAGAAAAAGGATAGGAAAAAAAAAAAGAACCAAACCCAATTTTGGCTCCAGCCTTTTTTGGCTGTAAAAGGAAGCAGTTCTTCTGTGAATACAAACTTTTTCTGCTACTATTCACAGGGACTCAGCCTGTCTACCATTGGAAGCTGCACCTTACGACCACCAGGCAGTGCAGCCGTGTTCCAAAAAAAAGAAATTAACTTCATCCCTTCCTACCTTGGTGGTGTACTGTGTATTCCAGTGACGCTCCATACGGATGTTTTGCAGTGGATCCAAGTTCGCTTTTTTAACAACACCCCTTAAAAATGGGCAGCCAGGAAGAGTTGCAACTCATTCTAAGTGCTTTCTTTTAAACAAACCAACCCTTTTTTTTTCTTTTCCTCAGAAGAAACAGATGTGTTCTAGCAATAGTGTGATTCAGTGCTAGAGAGGGCTAGTTTTAGCTACAGGCACTGGACATCAAGATGACATCAGCTGGTAACTCTTTCAGTAATTCTGGATCTATGAGACAGTCAAAAAGACAACCTGGAGAAGAAAAGCTCCATAGGCTATCACCATTCTCCTCAGGCCTCAAGTCCCCCTTCAGTGTTACATCTTATGAAATAAAAATGAAAACTTCAGTATCTTGTTCTGCTAAAAATAAAAACTGAGAAGTATGCTATTTAGGTTTATGAATTACAGTGGGTAAGTTGCTCCAACAGATTTCTTCATCCCCTTCCTCTCATATTTCTTGACCTAAATTTTCAGAATAAATCAGATTTCATTTCTTTACTTAAAACATTTAGAATAGTGAGCTAGATGGACCTTCACTCTAATTTTCATCCTGTTCCTGTGTTACGTTTAGCAGAATATAAGTACATGAATATTATTTTAGAGCTATCAATTCATCCAGGAGAAAGGAGAAAACTTGCTAGATCTCAGTGGATCGTCTTAAAACTTAACTCTGTCTCAGCATCACTGGATTTAATGCGAATCTGTCATTTATCTACACAGCAAAGTCATCAGCCATGCACTTCCTCACATACCCACAAAAGTTTTAGCATTTAAACCTGCAACAAAGCTAGAAGTTAAAATATAAAGAATTATAATTCAGAGATTCCTTCTTCTGAGCTAAGTATGTACAGCTTTACAATATGCAAGCAAGCAAAACTTGACACAGCAGTATTTTCAATATGCTCTTCTGACCTCCAGTTCTCAGAATACACAAAAATTACACACTACTACTTTTAAGTTTCCTGTTTGGGAGGTTTTCCTTGAATCCAAGCACTGCATTATCTTACTTGTGGCAGAGGATTTCTCATTCCTGCCATACATCAAGGTGGCTTATACTACTAGTGCAAATTTTAAAACAAACTCTCTTGAAAGCTGCATTGGCAATGCTTCTATTAATTTCCTTACTGATCAGCACAAGAATTTTAGAAGCATGATTAATGTATGTTGGCTGAAATTTTAAACTATTTTCAAAAAGATCTTGTTCTAAATGGCACATCCAGGGATGAAAGCACATAAATGGCACTCTACCATCCTTCTGCCCTCCTGAGTCTGCGTTCACCTACAGAGGACGGAAAACAGCAGTCTTTCTGGGTCTTTCTAAATTACAGACAGACACCTGTTTTAATGCTTTCTAGCCACCCTCCTTTTCTAGGCAATCTAGGACAACGGGGTAGCAAACAGATCTACTTCCCAAACAATGCTGTCTTCTACACCTTTTCGGTTTTGCCCAGTGAAATTGCAGGCATACAGCTTTCTTGCCCAAGCCAGGCCCTTCAACCCAGGAAAAAAGGGATGGAATAACATGAGGATCTCCCTTGGTCTTTTCTGTGATTGCTGTCTTTGTCTTCAGGTTCTTACCATAACCCTGCTGCTGTCCCGGATAGCCTTGTTGGCCTGGATATTGCTGCTGTTGTGGTGGATAACCCTGCTGTTGGGGTGGTCCTTGATATGTATCTTGCTGCTGACCATATTGCGAGTTTCCTGTAAGATGATTGCAAGAAAGCAAAAACTTATAAAGGTACCTACTTTTTTTTTTTTTCCTTCTAAGATGCACAGCCAACAACACAAGAACAAAATGAAAATGCAATATTGATTTCAAAAACTGAACAAAACAAAGAAAACTCAAACCAAACAGAAGGAATTCGGCCAAACAAACTGCAGTTAAAGCCAATTTTGCAAAGTTGAACTGCAGCATTTTCAGCATCTCTGCCAAACGAGCAAAACATTTACTGGAACACCACAGTCATAAGATCATGACTATGCTAAATAAAATAAATAAAAAAAAAAAAAAAATTAAGGACAGCTACAAGAGCACAGACTAGCTACACAAGATCAGCAAGCTGTTTCCTAACGGCACTATAATTATACAAAATAGGTACACACACAAAAAGATATACAACTGAACCAACAAATTTACGTTTAAATAAAAATTTCCATTGAGGTAAAAAAAAATCTCTAGAGTGTTTTAGTCATTTTACTGTTGTTAGAAATGGCAAATTGTGGTTACATATTTTAGGTGTTTGCAAGAAATTATTCTGAATGCTTCAGGTTCCCTGCAGTTTTCAAGACAGCCAGCAACTAGTATTCTACAAGAGCTTTGCATGGGTATAAGTCGTGTTGTGCAAGAATTGTTGTTCCCGTTGCGGGTGGGGGAGGAAAGGGAATGTATGTGCGTATGTGTGTGAAGGTATATAGATACCTCCTTCGTAGTAATGTTGTGAGGAATCCTCATAAGGCCTATCGTAGCCTTGTTCAGGATACGACGGTTGCTGATAACCGTAATCATTATGACCTACATCAATTCGACAAGAGACAGGAAGAAACGTTAATGGCCTCTGAGTGAAAACCCTAAAATATTTCATTTCTCAGAAAAATGAAAAAAATTTCAAGTGGATATACATGAAAAAGAATTTTCAATTGTATTAGCCAAAGACTTATTAATATGATTTCCTTTCATATTGAATTAACGTGACAGAAAAAAAAAAGGCTTAATACAGTAGTTGTAGCAACATCACAGCAAGGGATGGTCTTAACCTTCTGATAATCCTTG
>VZSZ01006805.1:301308-336587 GCA_013398815.1 Ibidorhyncha struthersii | reverse complement strand
GGGGGGGGAGTACTTTATCTTTCACTCAAAAAAAAAAAAAGAAAGCATTTAGGCCTTTCACATGTAAATAACCTGAATTAAATTAGAATGAACAAAGAAAGCAATTATCATACTTTGTCTAACACCTGTTCTGCTGATCTCCAATTCAAAAGCATATGCTAAAAGCAGTGTGAAATATAACAAATAAAGCTCAATGAAGTTATGAACCACAGTCTACATTAAATTTTGCTTTTAAGTGACAGAAAAATAACATTCTCAAGGTTTTCCCTACAAAGAGTATTCCTGTAAGTCTTAAGAAAACTTTTCCTCTTACATTCCAGTCCTAAGTAGGATCATTACAAACCTTCCTTTTCAGAGACTACAGGCATCTCTGATTAAGAAACCAATATATGCAACAAGCCCCCACCTGTTGTTGTTTTTAGAACACATATATTTTGTCTTACAGATGACCACAATATATCTTATTGCTAACTTGATCAAGAAAACAAGCCAAAATTTTGTTTAAATTTGAAATTAAATTATACAAATTACGTAAGTTTGGAATAAAAATAAGGAAAGAAGAAAACAGTTCTAAAACTAAGTGGTGTTTGTAATTAGTTCTGCAACTGTACCATACATCATTCATTGAATCTCATATAAATACATGACCATTAAAACAAGTCTTATAATAAATTATATTTACATTCTATATAAAAGCAATAATGAAGTAATGATAAAGAATGAACCTTTAGAAGGAATAGGTTTTAGAGAAGTCATCTGCTGCCACAGAGTTGTTGATGGCAACATCAAATTGCCCTTACTACAGTAAATTGCCTGTAACTATTTAAAGTTCACGTGTGTAACATAAAAGTTCCAAAATGAAAGCTTAATAATTACAAGTTAATGCAACTTGTAATTCAAACAAATAACTTGTATCCTTTTATTTGCAATGAGTAGTTGCTTTGGCAATTACACAGCTTTGCTTTGTATGCATTTTAAAATGTTAACATCTACCACATTCCTTGAACTTCATAAGATACCATTAAGTTGCACACACTGTTATCACAGTAGTCATGAGTCAGCATCTTTGTTCTCCCAGTCTCTTGCCATTAACCTGTTTTTAGGCTAGGCACTTTTCTAACTTACAACACAATCCAATAGCCTTCAGCACTCTCAATTCCAAGAGGTAGGAGGACAGATTTATGAAATTCAAAGTTCCAGTCTTATCTTGAAAGCACTTGGGGGGGGCGGGGGAGGGGTGTGCTTCTAAAGAGGATTTACAATTACAGTCTCCTCTGGGCAGGGACCATTTTATTCCTTTGTAAAAATTAAACTAAAGGCCCATACCACGGCAGCAATAACATATTTGTGCGACTTACATGAAAACTAAGCACTAAATTAAAAAATAGAATATTTACAGAAAAACCACATCTTTTTAGCAAGTTTTTCCACTTCAATAAAATCTTTAATAAAAGGCTATCGCCCCCCCTCTTATTTATAATAAAGTTATGACTGTTTTAATTCATCTCAATTATACTAGATATGCTAAGGAACCCTCCATACTTTTAGATAAACCAATTACAGAACTTCATGTAGAAATACTAAAACTGTTGTTCAGTTTCAAATGGGACTATTACCAATTACATGCTTTAAGTTGTAAAATTAACTAGTCATAGTAACTTAAACTGTAGTAACAATTCTGAATTTAGAATGTTTTGTATATGTGAAGTATGATATCCAATTACTATTGTTGCCTCATTCCCTAATTTTGGGCATATGACTACATTAGTATTGGGCAGGTATAGAAAATGGGAAAGTTAACATTTATGAGAGATTACCATCAGGGTAATATTGCTGGTTCATGCCTTCTGGAGGACCTTGTCCACCATGACTGTATTGGTCCCCATAATAGTCTTCCTGGCCTGAGTACTGCTGTGGTGGGCCTGAAAAACCACAACCAGTCAATACGTAAATAACTTTTCTCTGTTATAAAGCCTGCTAATTTCTGATTTTAGTATGAGAAATAATTCTCAAATGTACTCCCCACCCATATCGTTGCATTTCAGACAACATATGTAATCTGATTTACTTGAAAAAAAAAAAAAAAAATCTATATCTATATATATATATACACACACACAGAGTTCTTTGGCTGCACTAGATTGAGCACATCAAACTTCAGTTTTGAGATCTTTTTAGGAGCATGTGTATACGAGACCAAGGTGTTAATAATAAAGTTTTCCTTTTCTAAANAAAAAAAAAAAGAGAAGCAAGATTATGGAACATTGTTCCTTTTTTGTAACTGAGCGAATTCAAAACCAAGCAGGTACTCTGTTCCTTTTCTGTACCTATCATTTAAATATCGAAACAGAATTCTGCATCAGCGTATCTGAGATGCTTATTTTTAGATACTTCATCAGAAAGAACTCAAAACAAAAGAAATACTTGTCTTCACGTTTCACGGTGATACCAGTAATCTTGTTGCTGCAAGAACCACCCTTAAAAGGGTTACAGAGAGTCTGCAAAGTCTGTGATGCCCAATGATTTGATCGAAATTTGGTGCAAGCAAGAAAGTAATTTAAAATAGTTTTAAAGATGGTTATTTAAAAAACACTGCAGTTAAGTCCTACCTTGCTGTGGCGGCCTGTATGGAGGAATCTGTCTCTGACCCATCATGTGATTTCCTTGGTTAACTTGACCCATCATTCCCATAGGTGGCTGCTGCCCCTGGTAATGCTGGCCACCTGCTTGGGGCATGTTGTACTGCTGGGAGGGAGGCTGCTGGTGCATCATCGGACCTGTGAAAGGAAAAGTAGCGAATATATCTTCTGTAACACAACTTGTGATTAAATCTTTCAAAAAGAACTAACATAGAAACCTCAGCCTTTAAAAATAGAGCAAAAAAGGCTCAGTATTTCCAGTGCTCTCATAAGGATTCATTGTTTCCGGACCCAGGCAAATGCAGGTGATCAATTCAGTAACCAAATTACAAAGTAGAACTCAGCCGAAATAAGGACGCTCTCTAGATCATTTTTCTTCAAACTACACAGACACTAGTTTACTTATGCACAAAGATAACTGAAATGCTTCTACCATTTTTTGTTTGTTTTAAAAATCATCTGCAAAGAACGTATCGAAAACCTGATGGTGAAACCTTGACAAGTCATAGAAAAATTCCTTAACGTTGTGACCTCCTTGGGGCATAGTTTTAATACACATGTAGTTGTTGTTACAGTCCATCAACGAGCCACTGAACTGTTATCACAAACCAAACAATTTTATTTAGCCTATAAAGACAAACCTCTTGTACCAGTGAGCCAGGCAATCACACAACAGACATTATGCAGAAAGGCCCACCAGAATACACGGTCTGCCCACCACTGAACAGTCCCAAGCAGCCTGCAACAAAAATCTTTCATACCAAGCTGCACCAAGTTTCTATGAGCCACAGGAAAAGACCAGAGAGAACAAGTAGTGTCCATGTTTTATCAACTAAGAAAATCTGGCTAAGGCTGAATTTGGAGAAATGCAAACTTCAGTAATGACAACAGACTGTTAAAGAGCACCCTACTGACACCCCACAGCAATGAAAATGATGACTACTCCATTTCATTATATGAGATCGCAGGTTAGGTTGATATAACTTGTAACAAAGAACAGCTTCCTCATTTCCTCTGTAGTACCACTTCAGAAAAGAGTTATTCCAGTATTAAAAATACAAGGAGGAAAAAGTTGCAACAAGGAGCTAAACTTCTTAAACAACGTATTTTAGTAATACATTAATTCAAACCACTTAACACATATTGCATACTTTATAATAAGCTTTATAAACTTTTTTTGGCCTTTTAAAAATAATTTATTTTATAAACTCCAAAGACAACAAGTAACTAGATCTCAGTAAAACACAAAACAAATCAGAACATCAAACTAGCTCTGCCACTCCTTAGCCCCAACCCAGGAGAAAAAGGGAAGGTATCATCTAGTTTTCTATATGCTAGACTTAGTTATATAAAAATATTAAATGCAATGGCTAAGCGCTGGAGCGCAAGCAGAAAGTCCTACGTAGAAACCGCAGTACTGGAAAATTACCTAGATACAGCCAATACTGACAATGGATTTATATAAGGAAAAGAATACATAGTCACTTAGATCTTGTCTATGTGAGGTTACAAGAGAAAGTTAAGCCAAATTAATTAATGGTATGAATTCAAAGTGCGTTAGTTAAATCCCATTAAACCCCTGTGTGGAATCTCTCAGCAAGAAGTAAAGTGGCCTTAGTTCTGTTAAGCTTCATTTTCCTCTGAAGATAAATACTGGCCACTCTTAAAATGATCCAGTTATGCTTCTATCCTTCAGCATGGCAGTTGCATGTGCTGATTTTAAAGTAAAAAAATTGTTTGAGATACTGTAATTATTTTTCACTTAGCAAAAATAGATCTCATTTTTTGATCTTGTGAACGAGTAGGTAATTTTGAACATTCCACTTCACTGCTCCTCTGTTTGGAAGTACTGAGAAACATTAGGCAGCCTTGGAAAAAAAAAAAAAAAAAACAACCCAAACTTGTTGCCATAATATTCCTAGATCTCAAGAAAGCTTGTTAATTAACAATATTAATATTAGTCACAATACAATGTGATAAAATGTGTTGGGTCCCCATGGTGCAATGTAGAGGTTTTCTGTTTGCTTTTTAAATTAGAACTTCATTAACGCTTTGTAGAGCCACAATGAGAATTCACTACCCTGTATCAAACTGTGTATTGTGTTAATAACAGAGTGCCTGGCTGCCTTCCAGTTTGGTTCACATCTCTCTCTTATTAAGAAGATACCTAGAAGAGGAACCACAGTCTCTATCATCTCATGCAACAGAACCAATTTATGCGTTAGTTTTGAGGGGCGAAGGAACTTTGAATTTGTTTTTATTTTGAAAAAATCAAGCCTATAATAAGGCTACATTTATTCATTGTATAACACCTAAAAGGACAAAAAACTAACCTATAAAAACCCTTTACAAAACTTAAGTCAAAAACTTAAGATTATTAGTCCATGATCTAAGACTTTCTAATATTTGTAGCACATATTTTTACAGTCCACTTAAAATACAGTTCTTGAATCTCCAGTCAGGTCACAACAAATTACCCTCAGTTGAAGTCATGATCTCTTCCAGATTTGGAGATAAAACTTCACACACAGAAGTTCACAAAACTGTATAATGCAAGAGAATGCTCACTGCTTTCAAAAACTCTCCTTAGACTCTTATTTTTTGGTGAATTTCTAGAACTATTTATTCCAGAGAGGACAAAATATCTGATTTATACTGAGTCAAAAATGAGTCCAAGAAAATATTGTGTAGGACTGTCCCTCAAAATATGCAAGTACACAAGCAGACTATTGTCTTTCCAAGAAACTATTTTAACTTTGGTAGTATTGAAGCCCTATAAATGTTTTTGAGTATTCAGAAGGCAGCATTCACATGTCAATATACTGAAAGCATTCTTGGGATAAAAGCCTGAAGAAAAAGATGCTAAGAAGGTCCTGTGAGGAGTGCAGGCAATTTTGGTAGTCATTAAACAGGCATTTGAAAAACGTACCATGTAGACCCAAATCAATCATATGGAGTAAGTGAACGTATAAAGCAAGCCAGACAATAGGTGAAAACTGAACTGCTCATTGTTTAATTTAACTAAAAATAGTCTACACTATCAAGAATATACATCATCTTCCTCAACCGCTCATTTCAATGTCATCTACACCTACTAAATAAAAAAACCTTTTCCTGCTCTAGCCAGCGTCTCATAAGAAGGACTCATATAGGGAAGAAAAGGTATGTGGATGTAAAAATGGGCTGGTACCTGCCCTTATAAATGCAGTGTCCTGGTGGCAGTCTCCTGACAAGAAATGACTTCAGGAAACTGACAACCTAGTCTTCAGACACATAAGGTGAACAGAGAGAAACAGAAATGCAAACTAGAAGTGGGTCCCAGATAAACCTAACAAATTTGAGACCAGCAGTGCACTGAGGATGAAAGAGCCGTGGAAAATCTTAGCGGTTTAAAAGTGTCTCCTTAGCTTTGTCTCTTCTACTGAAACTCAGATACTGGTGGCAAATGAGAGAACAAGAATAACTGCTGACATGGTTGAAACTTCGAAGAAGCAGAGAAGTGAGGAACCACACTCACAAACTGGTGGCTCTGCTGTTCCGATTAAAGAGCTATGGGAGCAGCTGGGTACAATCCAGAAGCAACAGTACAAGCTATTGTTTCTTCAGTCTTCAAAATATGTTGGTTTTGTTGCTAAGAATAGGTCTATTCTTCAGGTATTTCACAATGTGCACTCGTATCGATAAAGCAATCGAATATCCACCTGTAGAGTAACAGCAAAGTGCACCATGCCAGATTTACCATGGTTAATCTCGTCATTGTGTCCACTGTTACATAAATAACAAAATATATACCCAGCAATGCAGCATCCCTCAGCAAAACCTTTGTGTTGTTTTTCTTCATGTTTACAAAAAAATGCCTTTTTTTTTTTTAAACATAAGTGATGGTGACAACTCTTGTAAGAGCTAGCTTAGAAACTCTATGGTAGGGTAAATTTAACTTTCAATTTTCTCAAGATTCTTGACAAAAGCTACAATTCAGATGTACCTGGTCAAATGAACCAAAATCTTAAAGGTGTTTTAACGCGAAGGGCAGTTTAAACACCAGCTCAGAAGACTCTGAGGATACAAAATTTTTTGCTATTCCTAAGGTATGATGATTTAGGCTGCAAATTAAAGGTTGTAGAAACTTCTCCACGCTCACTTAATTCCACAAAGTTCTTGTCTCAAACTGAACCATAATGTCAGGTGGCATTTAAGAAAAAAATACATAAAAATAAGTCATACACAAAAAATTCTTAGTTACGAATATTGTCTTTCATGTTTTACACTAGGGAAAAAAGATGAAAGAACAAGTACTGTGGCACCTGTTTATATCTTTATAACTTTTACATATTTTTTCAAGATAGAACTGCAGCGTCTTCTACAGCTAGACATCCTACAAATCCAGCTACAGCATGATAGCACTTCAGAACGTGGAGGCAATTCATTTATTTTTTTTTTGACATCTAACCTATTGAAGAAAAATAAAGACTGCCCTGCTTTGTCCATGATATGGACATCATGGCTACCATAAGCAGTTGAGGTATTGAAACTAACAGCCTCTGCTTACATAGGAATGAAAAGATGGCAAGACGTTCATAAAAGATCCTCAACCTCATAAATCATTTTATCCTGATCTGTCTGTCATACAGATCCATGTTAAGTTTCAGGTTACAGAAAATCATGAAAAGTCAAAAATTGGCAAGACTTGAAATACTTCATTCAACTGAAGTAGCTTCCCACACAAAAGAAGAAATTAGTTTCTTCTAAGAAAGGATTTTTTTCCACATTCACTCAGCTCCTGCTAATTCCTATCTTTTCCAAAAAGGTAACCAATGTTCCTTGCAGATGTCCTAGGCTGCTACAGTAGCTTTTTAATCAAGAGTTATCTACACAATCTTCTACTTTAAACATTCTGCTTCCTTAGTCCAAAATGACTAAAATTCTTCTTTTAACTGGACTGACTGTATAAAAACAATACTGTGAAAATTTTCCCTCTCATTTAAGATATTCCTCCAGCTAGCATTCTATAAACTAGTGCAAATCAATAATGAGTACAAAGTGGGGACCGAAAGTAAATCTGAGAATGGACTACACTTTTTCATATTTTCTTACTAACACCATCTGCCTCAAAATATGTATATACAGCAAGATGTTTTGCTAGAAAAAGCACATTAAAAGTTATGCTAAACCGACCCAAAAGTTAGATCAAGCCTTTCTGCATGTTATGGTGTCCTAATCTATTATATGATAGCATGCTTTTTTCCTAAAAGTACTGGCCTCATGCAGGACACACTAGATACTATTCACTGAAAAGCTATTTCAATATTTTGTTTCTCCAAATTGTTCGCGTGAGATGCCATGCCTAGTCAAACACTGAAGACAGAATTATTAATTTACTCATGGGTTTTCTTATGGCACTCCTAACTAAAATGTCCAAATCTTCATCATGAATATATTTTCACAACACTCCTGTGAAATCAGATGGTATTATAATCTTCCCATCAGATTCATTCCTCTACAGATGGGGAACCCATGCAGGGAAAGATTAAGGTCAAAAACATCTACTAATTTTTAACAACCAACTTGAGATGCTAAGACCTTATCTTGTGGGATATTTAGCATTATATTTAGCTAGTGCTGTTATTTACTGACAGATATAGTATGATCTCTCATTTTCAATATGGATCACCCCTCTATAAGAAACAATGCATGCTTAGGGGTTCACAAATGCCTCCTGACAACAACAGAGAGGTTCAGAAAATTTTTCTTTATTTCCGCTTCCAAATGGCAGCACACGCTAACAATTACGAAATCTTCAAGTCACAATCTGTTTATTCCCTTTTTCTTTAACTGTATCTCAAAGCATTTCCTAGCAACTCAGTCTTGTTTCTTCACTTAGATGAGAAACCTGCAGTGTCCGTGCTTGGCTTGATACCCTCTACCCAGCCAGACTGGATCTTTGCTACCCATCTAAATCTCTCACAGTCTCACAGATTTCTCTGCCATTCTCTCCCCTGCTGTCCTGGAGTCACAAGAGAGGGAAGATACAAAAATATTTCCTCTAATCTGTCACCAAATCTCAAAACAAATGCAACAACTAACAGCAGAAAATGGAGGAAATAACTGTATTCAGTACACCTGATTGGGAATATTCTTAGGTCAAAAACCTTAGCTAACAATATATAACAAACATGCAAATCTTCAGCCTTAAAGACTTCTTCCCCCACAGATATTTAAAATTTGACTAATTTGGCACAATATTTTAATTGAAACAGGAAACAGCACCTTGGCACAACAGGCAGGTTTCAAAGCCTTGCTCTAAAGCAAAGGGCACCTGCACTCCTACATTTCCATATGAAATGCCCTATTTACCGATGTTTTTGTGAGACATTGAAATATTTCAAAGAATTTAATTTTTCACCCCACTGTTAGAAACGGCTCTCCAGTTCTGTGAAACTTCTGCAAAACATCAGCTGTGAAGCAGACATTTGGAATGTAAATCTCAGCCTAAAGGGTCAAAATTTGGCGAAACTAGAATTACTGGATGTAAAAGCTTATCGGGGCCCTAGGTACAGGCAATGGTACCAGCTCTTGTTCTAACTAGAGATTTCACTCTTGCTCTTGTATGTATAATTTGGTTAGATACTGCTTTATTCTTTATTCCCCAAAGCCACTTCAGTACTATTATTTGTTCAGAACAGAAACCTTTTAAGTATCTTTCTGCCTAATTTCTAATGAGCAATTTTCAAGTTTGACAGAGTACTGAAAATACAGCAGGGGAATGAGGAAGAGTAAAGAAAGCTACTTTGAGACAGAATAATCACTAGTCCTAAATTGTAAGCCAGTCATACAAAGTAAGTTGTTTTCTGGAGAGCGACTTAGTGGATGGCTCCCTCACACATACTGCTGCATAATTATTGCTAACTCTCTGCAACTAAGAAATTTCAACTGAGCATGCACAGGACTTTTCTAAAGCATCTTACAACATTTACAAAATTACTCCATCGTGTATTGCCCAGAACACATAGATAACTTGACAGTTCAGAGAGACAGCCAAAAATATTCCCACTTGTGATGGTTTCCTCTGCTACGTGCCTATCTTTTGTTTCCTCTGCTGTTAAATTTTAAGAAAAATGCCATTAACAATGTGGACGATGAAGGACTCAGACCTCCCACTTCCACTACTGGCAAGAAAACTGCAGAAATAGCTGCTTTGTCTTGACTCATTTTCAGTGTCTCATTAACCTAGTCTTTTTGTCTGTTTTGTACCTTTCCGTGATCTGATAACCAAACTGATCAGTATGACCTGGTCTGCTTGTACATCTTAGGAACAAATGATATCTACCTAACAAAGTTGAGCGTTGGTCTCCAACACGAGTATACTGCAATAAGAACAACTTATGCCAGTGGAGGATTATTTTTTTCTACAGTTACCAGGAAGGAAGCCTTAGGAAAAGAGAAAAACACGTTCTCCTACAGCATCAGAAAAGAGATTAAAACCTCAACTCGAGTCATATCCTTCAGCTAATATATTCGTAAGATTTCATACTTGCTGTAAAAGTGGCAGAAGCATTTTTAAAAAGAAAAATTCTGCAGTATGTCTTCTAGCTGGTGTCCAGATCCAGTGTAGTAATAGGCTTAACAGGTAAACTGAAAATACTGCTTGCTGACTTGTAAAGCACAATTATAATATGCAGTATACATACAAGTTAATAATTTGGTCTGTTGTGACTCTAATGCAATATTTTAATTCTGCAATGTCCTTGGCACTTCAACAAGGACCATACTGTCAACAGGATACATCATCTGTTTATGCTATGTAAATATCCTAGACACAAAATTAGTTTTGAATTTTACTTTATACACAAGGACATCTCCTGAAAACAGTGGGGAGTAACAGATTTGTTCCTAGAACTGAATTTTATTTCTTTAAGATTAACAGACATTCCACACTAAAACAGCATGCAGCAGAGAACAAAGATTAATTAGGTACAAAAATCTGAGGGCTACCTGACTTTAATTTTCCAGTTTACCCAAGAGACTGAAGAGTAGAGATGCGTTTTATCAACTCAAGAAATAATAACACTTAGAAGTGTAAAGTCTGAGAAAGATAAACAGTAGTTCAAACTTATAACTGATGAAAGCAGATCCATTCCCAGATTCTCACACAATACCTGAAAACATTTCAATGTCTGCAAATAAATAAAAAGTCACTAACGCATGGGAGAAAAGAGATGTAGAGTGCTCCAAACATGGGTACGAAAGCGTTTAGAGAAGGAAATCTACAAGAAAAGACCTCTAAAAGAAGTCCGTACCCAAGATGTTTCCTTTTTACAGAAGTTAACAAGCACCCTGCTTACCTTGGTTTGGTTGCATGTTCATGTTTGGTCTGGGACCATAGTTGCCCATCTGCTGTCCCTGGCTCATAGTCATCTGATTCTGCACTGGCATACTCTGTGAGGATGGCACTGAGTGATTATAGCCGCCCATTGACCCATGGCTACTTGAAGGCATGTTCATGGAACTGTTTGTCATATTGAGTTGGTTAGGTCCAGGTCCTTGCATAGGCATATGGTTAGGTCCTTCAGATAGAAAAACGGGGAAAAAACGTCTACATTAAGTATCACAAACCAAGGAAATACAGTCATACTCAATCACAAACCTAAATAGAAGTTATTAAATACAATTACATTAGAACAAAGATAAAACAGTTTGCTCATGATGTCCCAACTTTAATAAAAAGAATAGTTAACAACAAAGTTCAGTTCTACTATGCAATACATTTTCTTCTGTTGAGCAGCTGAAGCTAATAAACAAAAGCATAAAATATCATACAGCTCATCTCATATCCATATCATATGCAAAATGAGTCTTTTTAGTACTCACACAACACACCCTGAATTTCAACCTGAATTGCACAGTATCGGTTGAACAGCCAGCTTGGTAGCTCTATCACAGCTACACATATAATTGTTACAATAGCTGTAACATTTCTGTTTATTCAAACAAACCATACTAGATACTTTTCTGAAAGCCAACAGTTAATATTCTTTTTCCAAAATCAGGCAGTATTAACACTGACATGGTACAAATATGTGTAGAATAAAAATGGCTGAAGGCATGTTTAATATTGTTCGAACATATAATCTATAGCCAATATTCTGCAATTGTATTTACAGATTACTAGGGTGAGACATAATGACTGGAAGGACAGCCAAATTATCAGATCAACTCTCATGCTTGCAAAGATTCAAAGGAAGAGCAACCTCTTCATATACCCATGAGGACAACTACATCTCTTCACCCTTTATTTCTGCTCTTCTTGAAAACGCAGGTTGGAATTGGATTGTTCTCTGAATTAAATCTACTTTCAATGGGTATTTTAAAAAGTATAAGCAGTACAATACCACCTGATCAGTTTACTCATTACTTTAGCTGGGATAAGTGAGCAGCTACCAGGACTAAAATTAGTAAGAGGTGTGACTGGATATAAGTATGACCTGGACAAGCTCAAGAAGTGGGCCCATGTGAACCTCATAAGGTTCAACAAGGCCAAGTGCAGGGTCCTGCACCTGGGTCAGGGCAACCCCCAGTATCAATACAGGCTGGGAGATGAAGGGATTGAGAGCAGCCCTGTCGAGAAGGACTTGGGGGTACTGGTAGATAAAAAGCTGGACATGAGCTGACGATGTGGGCTCACAGTCCAGAGAGCCAACCCTATCCTGGGCTACATCAAAAGAAGTGTGGCCAGCAGGTCAAGGGAGGTGATTCTGTCCCTCTACTCCACTCTTGTGAGACCTCACCTGGAGCACTGCATCCAGCTCTGCAGACCTCAGCACATGAAAGGCATGGACCTGCTCAAGCAGGTCCAGAGGAGGGCCACAAAAGTGATCAGAGGGATGGAACACCTCTCCTTTGAGGACAGGCAGAGAGAGTTGGGGTTGTTCAGCTTGGAGAAGAGAAGGCTCCAGGGAGACCTTATCGCAGCCTACTAGTACTTAAAGGAAGCTTGTAAGAAAGATGGGGACAAAATTTTTACCAGGGCCTGTTGCAATAGGACAAGGGGAAATGGTTTTAAACTAAAAGAGGGTCGATTCAGACTAGATAGAAGGAAGAAATTTTTTATGATAAGGGTTGTGAAACACCAGAACAAGTTGCCCAGAGAGGTGGTAGATGCCCCATGCCTGGAAACACTCAAGGTCAGGTTGGACGGGGCTCTGATCAACCTGATCCAGTTGAAGATGTCCCTGATCATTGGAAGGGAGGTTGGACTACATGACCTTTAAAGGTCCCTTCCAGCCCAAACCATTCTATCATTTCTTGAAGTGAAAAAAAGTAAATGAAGTGAAAGGATTATGCATATGACAAGCATCACATGAAGAGTTTATAAAGATATGTACAACCAGAGCATGTGACACGGCCAACTGTAAAAAAGGCATGTGCTGATATACAGGGTTCATCAAGAAGATGCCATTCCTGCCAAACACGCCAAGGGTTTTTTTTTAAGCTACAAAACTCTAAGAAATACAGAAAACTTAGAAGAGGCACCTAAAAGAATCTACATCAGTAGAGCTGTAGGAAGATAGTGATTTGGCTACATATCTCCCCATGCAAAAAAAAAAAAAAAAAAAAAAAGTATCTACCTCTGTAAACTCTCCTGAGTTCTGTCTTGGCTAAAGAAATAACTGCACTAACCTAGGACAGAGCAAAGCCTAAAGTAAGGACATAGAGAGTTGTACACAAGGTCACAGAGGCAATACCAACTGACCTGCAAACAAAAAGACGCAGAAGAAAAAGGTAACAATTATCAAGGAACACAGCTACTAAAAGCCAACATGAAGAAACAGAGAATACGTTTAAGAATATATTTATCCTCTCGCCCTTTTCCAGACACCTTACTGAAAAGAACATGTAGCATATTTTATCAAGGAGAGTGAAAAAGCTAAAAGGTATCATACGGACAGTTCACTGTTCCTGCAAAACAAGGCGATGCAGAGATTGCTGAATGGTACAAAGGCAGATCCACCACAAATACAGAAAAAATACCTCAGTGAATAGGATTATGACCGTGGCAGAGAACTACAGATGCCTATAACTGTCCCCTCTTCAATTCAACACTGCCTCTCTTTTCTCACTATTACAGAGTTAGATGGTTTAGTTAGGAAAAAATTAGATCATCTCTAACCATGGTATCATCAATGTGTTAAAATACAGCTAAGGCGAAGAAAAGCTCCAGACTGTAGTGCCAAGCAACTGTGTAGGACTGCGAAAAGACTAGTTTCCCATTTTCTTTCATCAGAAAAGGAAGACCATACAGGATTAGTGCCAGAAAGTCATGGCCTGGGAGCAGTTTTGTTACTTTTTGTTTAAAAGAAGAAATTGTCAAAAGTAGATTTCAGAGAGCTACTGAAGCACACAGTAGAATAAGTTTTTAAAAACTGGTAATGTAAGAAGCAAAATGGGGAAAGCAAAAATCACCACAAGAGAGAAGTTGTTGAAAAAATAAAACATCTTCTCTAAAAGACTGGTTTACACTTCATGTCTAGGGTAGCACCAAAACAGGGAAAGTATTCATAAGAAAAAGCTGACACATGAAATGTCAGGCATGCATAAGTTCTGGGGTCAAAATCAGGTAGTTTCTTAGTCGGAAGCTAGAAAACAAGGACAGACGAAAAGCCAAGATCATAGTATCAAAAAACCTTCCAAATGAAAAAGAGTTAAGAACACAATTTACAAATCTTTTTTTTATAGTTTTCCAAAATACTTCATGGGGTTCTCATGCACATAAGGACACAGCAGTTGATTTGCTTTTTATATGAATGAAACAGGAAGAACAGAATTTGAATGAAATATGAATGAATGAGACACAAAGCGCTTATCTGCCATTAAAATAACTGCTTTAAATGCTATACTAATTAGATTCCGCATTACAATAAAGTTAGTGGAATAAATATCTATCTTGACTATAAACAGAAGTCCTTTTTCCTCTTAACCACTTATGGACAGTATCTTAGCTCTGAGAAGCTGTAAGCCAGCATGTGCATTTGAGGTTACATTTGCAGGAAGGAAAGGAGACTTTGAGAGAACTTGATGGTAATACGCAAGCACCTGTTATTCAGAAAGGTGACCTACCAGTTCAAAAACAAAGGTCAGAGAACCCTACGGTGAGTCTTATGTTTCAACTTTCTACATATGATAAAACAAGCTCAAGAAATCAGGAAGATAACTTGCCACCAGCACAACCCAGTTCATCATCTCCTTCGAAATCCAGGCTATCCTTAGTTTGCATCACACAAACTCTCTGTTAACGTAACTCTTCAGACAGTAATTTTTTCAGGTAAAAGCCATAATCCATCACAGGTACAGATAATACTCAATTCTACCATAGGCTGAAAAAGGTTCATCATGACTGTCTTCGTTGGTAAGAGAATACAGACACTCACTTATTAGGGGATGCAATTAAGGGCCTCAGCAGCACTTCAGGTCCTTTATTAACCAGAACACAAGTATGAAAAAAATCATCCTTTGCCCTTTAGGTAATGGGACAGGTCTGCGGCAGAACTTTAAATCAGCTCATGCCCTGACCATCACTAGGCAGTTCTTTTAATCCTCCCATCAACCTTTCCACCAATACTCAGTCCTGTGGAAGCCACTGCTCAGCTAAGGCCTTCCAGAAATCCTTAACTGGTATTTTTAAGAGCCTTATTTCTTCCAGGCTGGTCAGCTCGTGGGTGTCGACCCTGGTTTGCACCTTAGTGAATTTATTCCTTTTGGACAGATCATCTCTTCAGATACTTATGGTTTTATATCTGGCTTCTACTACAAATTATCTACGTAACTTTACAGTAAGTGCCCTATAGCCAGAAAGCAAACGCATACACTGCAGAAATGATTACATTTCTATGAAACACACAAAGGCCTACATACAGGTAAACTGGCAAATACTTAAAGCAAATAATCATTCAGCTATCCCCTTAACAAGATTATTATGTTTCCCCTTCTCCAACACCTAACTATGAAATGATTTTAGCATGCTTTTCTGATATTAGAGATGCCCTCTTCTTAAGCTGTTTATCTTGACATCCTCAGAGACAACCTTAAACATAGAAGGGAAGGAACAGACATTCAAAACAGGAAATATGTTGGAAGAAAGGCTAAATTAAAGCTTAGTTGGAAACTGTATTTAAGTATCTGTCTAGGTGAATACCAAAACAAACCTATTTACCTTTCACACATTTTCATAAGAGCTCTTTTCTTATTCTATCTAATTACAAAATATGTATGTTTAAGGAGTGACTTTTCTCCCCCGTGGCTCTGCAGTGAAGTCATTATGCTCACATTGTGACTTAGTAATCCTTCTCCTTGGAAAAGATCATTATAATAACAATAATATGATTACACTAGAGGGTCAAAGAGACTGATTTGTGAGAGGCAATGCTATTCTCCATGGGAGCTGATGGATCTTAGATGGATAGAGGACTCCACAACCAGAATATCTCTGCCCTACTTAGGGAACAGCATATATTGCTCTTTCCACTTCCAAATGCAGACCATGACCAACACGTATGATGAACCAAACTTCTTCTCTAGATCTTTTATTACATTTCTTATCCACAGCCTCTGGAGGCTATTCAGCTACTCTTCTCAGAAAAGCTGTCAGTAACACTATCAGGTCCATTTTATCAAGACTGGCACAGAAATTAGACCACAGCAATCATTATATTTTTTACTTCATATTCAGTTTTGCATAGTTATTTACTGTGTTTGCTGCTGTGGAGCTTATTCTTGTGACCACTGAGAGATAAATTTCCAAAGATCCTTTGACAGCAGTTTCCTTTCTTGGAAGAATCAATACCTTGAAGAGTTTTTGTATGAAAAGTTCCTCCGTACAAAAAAAAATGAAGGGGTCCTGAACAAAAGCAATCCTGGGAATGCAATTTTAAGCTGAAAGCCAATTCGCATGAAATAGGCAGTATGACTTTACGAGAAGAAATTCTGGTAAACAGCCACTACATAAAGAAGCAAGCTTTTCCAGGGCCTGCTCCATTCTTATCTGACTGCTAAAGGGAATAGTTACCCCAAAGCCAGTACTGGTAGGTACAATGTGGAATTTTATCATCTTGTTTCACTGCTTTGTTTCTGACTTCCCAAGCACTTTTGTTTTTATTACAAAAGACGACGGCATAAAAACTGACTTAAAATTTACACCTAGAACAATAATCTGGAGGCCATTTCTTTACAAATCCCTTACGATTCAACACATCTTCAATAATAAAGAACACAGAGGATTAGTGGAAGCTGGGTCACTTTCTGTATAAAAGAGATTTGATTTTTTTTTAACATTTACCCACATTCAAAACACCCTCTTTAAGATATATCTATTTTATTATTATCTAATTATTTAGCTACGATGATTTCACATTATCTTTCTAGTGAAGGATTTGCGTTCACTCAGCCACAGGCCAATACCTTTCCCCAATAAGCCTTCTAAAGCCAGCTGTACTGCACGGTTTCAAACAGACTAAATTTAGCCAGTTCTGTTCATCAGAGGAATGCTGTGTGTCAGCTACATCAAAGCCCAAGGGCAGCCTGATAAACACTGAATACAGGTCACGTAGCTCTGTAGCTAACAAACTCTAAGAGAGCTTGTACTCGGGGGCATTCAAAGCAGTTTTGTCATCAACAATCTAGTATCCCTTGAGCCCCCATGTCGTTTCAGTTGCCAGGCAACGCTGGTGTTAATGTCTTAGAGGAGAAAAACTTACCAGGCATCTGGCCGTTCATCTGGTTCTGCATGTGTGGTGCAGGAGGGCCCCCACCTACCATACCATCTGAAGACATGTTGTGGGAGCGCGGAGGTGGGGGAGGGCCGCTCTGACTCATCCCGCCCGGACCCATAGGCATATTCTGTGTGGGTGGCTGAAAGGAGACAGTTTAGTCAAACATGAGAAGCAGTTAGTCTGACAAATATACTATATGTACATATGGTACAGCAGTTGTCTATATTGTTCAGCCGGGTATGAAAGAAAGCACTGAAACGCATTTCTTGCTCTTTCGGATCCGTTTAACTCCTCCCAGTATTAATTTCAGCAGAACGCTTAATCTTTCAATCAATTTTACATGAAGTATTACACGCAGACAACACCACAGCACCTTCAAGCACCACTTTAAAATAGAAAAATACAAATCAATGCCTCATTAAAAAATTATACGCGAACAGTTTAAGATTGCTGGAGCCGCTCCCTCCCACACACACAAAGGCTTTCCTTCAAAGCAACGTTCGGTGAACAGAAAAAACAACTCCTCCATTATAATTCTCTCACATCAACAATTTGTTGCCGTTAACGGACCTTGCACCGGGACAAACCAGGTACAAGAAGAGATGAAAGCCTCTGAACGCTCACAGACTGGCAAAAATTCGCACCTGGGTGTGGTAAAGCGTGTGCGATGTCTTCCCTGCTGCCCCCCGCGGCGCTGAAGGCCCAGCTCCTAACTCCCTGCCAAACACCCCCCACAGGCTGGAAGCACATTACGGCTGGCCTCCAAAGGTCCAGAGACAGCTGCCTAGAAAGGATGTTTTTGGCAAATTTCCTAATGAAATTGTGAGGAAAATAACTGAATAACCTTGAGAGTTCAAAGAGGGAGAGCAAGAAAAACAGTAAGTGCAAGGGGGAATTTACTATTAGGTTCTACTCACAGCAATGTAAGGAGAGGCAGAAACTGTGAGTAGCCAGCTTCGTTTTCCTATTAAAAATACCTGTGAGACTCTACGGTCCTCACATACCTTAGCCAAATGCTTTCAGGGGAACAAAAATCATCTCTGTGACAGCAAACACCTGGGTTTCTGGCTTTTGAGGACCCCCTCTAATGTGCTGTAACAATTCATGCAAAACCATTCCCGTGAGACAGCCACACGAGTGTATTTTTCAACACTTCACAGAAACAACCAAGGGGGTGATCCCCAAGTTCCCGCCTAGCCCAGTCCCCCCTTACACCTACACCTACGCATCAGGAGGTCCATGAAGACAAGATGTAATACAGTAGAAAAGAGTAAGTCTTTCCAAACAAGCTTAAGGTGGGACCTCTTTCTGGCCTTTGAGAAGGCAACATCAGGGTAACACAGACACACACACGTTCACTTGCCAGGGGGAGAGGGGGAACTGCACTAATTTATTTTCTCTTTAAATACATCAAGCATGTATAATTTTCCCTGCAATATTTTAAAAATTTCGCCAAGAAAATAGTGAAAAGCTTTTTTAGCAGGAGGAAGGAAGGAGATGAAGGAAAATGCAAGCAAGCAGACGACGTCTCTCACTGAATTCCTTTCACTCCTCCGCAACGAAGGGAATGACCTTTTACAAGCCAGTTTATTCCTCATCCTATAGCAGAAGTGGCAGGAGGTGGAAAAGGTAAGAGTGAGAGGCAGCTCTTCTCTCTCAACAGTGCGAGTGGAATGCTGCTCCGCTTTGCTTGATTTTCCTCCATAAAAGAGCAACCAAAGCAAGGCTGCTTCAGCTGTCTTCCTTCCCTTCACCTTCAAAAGCTATCATCCTACTTTTGCACCTAACAGAAATCATCTAAAACTGATACACATGAAAAAAACAAATGAATAAAAAAAGCAGCCAAGAGACTATTTTTAATTTTCATTTAGAATGTAATTTTTGGAACACCAGCAAAACCAACATAGTTTGTACCTCCACTTGAGCAGCTAGAGCTCGAAGTGTAACAACAGCTCCACGTCAGCAAACAGAGCAAAGCCAAAAACCATCCAAGTTGAAATGCTTTCAGAATTAAAATTAACTTCTTAGATTCCACATACAAATCATTAGCGAATGCACTGTTCACACAACATGCTGATAATGACAATTACTATAAAGTACTAAAAAATATTAGATCATACCGAGGTTTTAGCTATCCTGCAGGTGTTATTGCACAAACACCAGCATGACCTTGTGCATAGAAAGACAGACAAAAAAAACCTCCAAAGGTTATTTGAGACAAAACTATATATTCCAACTCTGAAATTTATTCTGGAAGTTTTCAAAACAATCATTGTTTAACATTAAGACAAACACCGCAGTGATAAAAAAAAAGTGTTGAGAGTGCAAACATCCAGGGACAGGAAAAAAAAAAATTAAAGATTTAAAAAATCCCGTTAGATACAAAAACCTGCAAGAGACTTCACAAACCACGGGGAATTGACAGAACTGAGGGATTAATTAAAAACACCCAAAAAGGTACTACCAGGAAATAATTTAGCAAGAAGAGCTTCTGGATATGAAACAGCCCAAAGACCTGTGTGAACCCATTTCAGATTCTTGAAAATAATGCAAGAAAAAGGTCCAAGCTGCAAACAAATTCAGCCTTCCATTAAAATAAACTACCCGATAAGATGACTAGAAGGTAGGAGAACACTGCACCTCTTTTTATGAAAGAGTAGTAGGAACAATTCTAGGAATCATAAATCTATGAGCTTTGTTCCCCAAGCTACAAGTAAACTGATGAAAATAATTAGAGTACTACAAAACTCCAAGGATGATAAAAATAAAGATGAGTTAGTAAAGTGTCAATATAGGGAAGTCATATCTTTCTAATCTATCAGAAATTTTCAAATATATAAATTAAACCACTTAGCTGCATATTTAAAAAAAACTTCTTTACACAAGTTTTTTGACCGAGCCTTCTGGAAAAATACGTTGTCCAGGGGTACACACCTTCCCTGATCACAAACTGCCCAAAGTGAACAAATGAGCAATAATCTTAAATGAACTTCAAAGAATAAAGGAACATATAGAGGTCCCTTGAAAATACTTGTTAGTAAATGTCAAGGTTTGAAGACATTGCAACACTAATTCTTTCTTCCACAGTTTTCAGTAATAAGCAGAATTGCGCCAGGTGAAATTCAACATGGATAAATTTATTGCAACTACACTAAATTTTGAAACACTCTTTCTTCAGAAAGAAGAAACTCTTACTGCAACTAATCCAGGAAAAAAAAAAAAAAAAAAAAAAAAAAAAAGAATTGACCATTACAGTTTGGTAGGAAAAAATAATTTAAAAAAAAAATCCATAAATCTATTTGAAATACCTGTGTTCACTTTCTGATTACCTGCAGTATATGATATACCAAAAGTGAGGTACAATATCCAAGAAAAAAAATGCCATGGTATTTGTGATCACAATACACATTCGGTTTAAGGAAAGCAATCACAAAAAGATACTGTAAAAGCAGAAGGATTCCAGAGTCAAGCAACCGGTGATTAAAGATTTTGAATGTCTTTTACCTCAAACAAGTCAGAAAGGATAGGGCTTTTTTAAATACTTTGAAGCATCGGAAGAAAACAAATATAAGAGGATATGACAGAAATACAATTTAATGTATGATGCACACAAAAAGTAGATCATCCAATTTATGCTTTAACAAAGAATACCCCAGGAGAATAGTCAATAAATTGAGAAATAACATTAAACATACAAGACACCACATAAATCACATAAACCTGAGGAATTCATCAACACAAGACACTAGAAGAAAGTTTAAATAAGATTCAGAGATAATTTTACATATATTCAATCAAAACAATTATCTCATATAGGATTTTTTAAAAGTGTTATAAGCCTTCACATCAGGGTCATAAACCAATCACTACCTGATAGTAATTAAAAAGAAACATCTCCTGCAGATATAATTATTCCCTACTGAAATTCCTCCAGAGCGCTTTTCTACTGGCCAGAGCCAGAAGAAAAAAAGAAAAAACTGTTTTAAAATGGCAACTTCCCTTTTTCTATCAGAGTTGATCCAGGTTTTTTCAGTTGATAAATTTCTTTTAAATCATCTTTAATTAAAAAAAAAATAAATAATAAAAAAAAAAACAAATTAAAAAATCGCCTACAAAACCTGTGTCATTTAACCTTTTTTGTTCTTCACAGAAGTTAAGGAAATTGACTATCCCCAGTAATACACACTATGCATGACAAAGACCTTCTAAAATACACAATGACCACACGGTATTCAAAAGCCAAATAATAAAAAAAGAAAGAAGAAAAAGAAAAAGAAGCCCCCCACCCTTTCTGAAGGGAAACATACCCACCATGAACCCTACCCAATTCAGCCTAGATAAGAAGGGTGAAATGACATCCAAATGTAGTTAGGTTAACAAAGGAAAGGCTACTTTCCTCTTCCTGCTGTATGAGTGACAGAAAGGAATGGAAATTAAAATCACTGCTGATTTTATTCTAATTATGAAGTAGAACGTATTAAATATTTCACTATAGGTAAAAAGTAAATTAAAGAATTAGGAGTAAGATGTTAGACATAGCTCCACTTGCTAAACACTAATTTTTGGCTCACTTCCCCCAACACACAGATTACAATTTATAGCCGCTATGAGGATTCAAAATTTATCAGAGCATGAAAAAAAAAAGCTATTTTGTCCAGCTCTGGAAGTCCAAACTGGGAAAGACTGAAACTGATCTGCCATTGCAACCATAAAAAAAAGAGACAAGGAAGAAAACCAAACATTAGATTTTAACTGACAACTTTCAGCAAACGAAATCCTAACTAACTCGAAAGTTATTTGAAAGCATACATTTAAAACAATAGTCAAACTGCACTTTTTTGAGAGGATTTTCTTCTAAATAATAAATTAGATCAAACGCAAGACAGCAAACAATAAAAGCTGCCATGGTGGAATTGTACACCTGGAACTTTCATCTATCATCTCTTCCCTGCCCTATCAGATTTTTCTTACCATCAATACCAGGTTGAAAGATTTGTTTATAGAACATTTATTGTTATAAAAACTGAGGTGGAATACCAACTCAGTTATCAATAAAATGTAAAAGACAGGAAATACTATTAAGCACACTAAAACACAGTATTGCTAGTCAATACAAATAGCAATGATATTTAAAATACACTATCAATAATACAATTTTCTTGAAATTCTCTCAGAATAACAATTAAAAGCTACATGGAAGACAAACATAAAAGCCTGCTGATCTTTCTAAGAGAAGCTCTAACTCAGGATTTAATCAATCATCTTTGTTTTCAGTTCTCAAATACCATTTTCTGCAAAGCAAAATATCCTATCCCAGGAGGTACCCTGCCCTGCTAATACCACATTGCTAATATCACAGCACCTGTCCCAGTCTCAGAGAACAGAACTCTGTTGATAGGGGGTGATGGCACCTGCAGAGTGCTTACTGAGGTGTCAGACTGGGAAATAAGATCATAAAGGAATAAATTTTTGAGATTTGAAAGAGGTGAGATTTATTTAACTGGGTTACAACTCTTCTACAAGGTGCAGAGTATTCTAGTACTGAGACTATCTCAAACAAAAAACAAAGAACCTATATCAATTCTCAGGAAGTGTAGTATTTGGGGGTAGGGAGGATTTCTACATGAAAAGCATTTGCAGTCATGTCTAAATAGTGAAGTTAATTACAAATGCAATTTCTGCTCCCACTGTTGGAGTACTAGTTGTGACATTAGCAGTAAGGAATTCCAAGTTTAAAATGACAACCAGTTTCTAAATCTTGATTTACATCAGTATCTTAAAAAAATAAAAAAAATCAGAGAAACTGACTTAATATTTGAACAAAATGTTAAAATAGTGCATAATGTAATATGTAAGCACTTTGTTTAAAGAAGGAATTGGAATCTTTAGTTGTTTCAAATTGCATATATCACTGCATAAAAACATTTCACTGTACAAATAATCTTTAGTATAATTTTAACAACCAGAAAATTTAACCCTAAAGTACTTAAATGTCCATGTAGCAATAGCTCTTCTGATACTTAAAAAATAATCACACAAAATTCTTACTGTGATATAACTAGAAATTATTTAAATCAAAAATACAAATTTGGATGGTTTTATTTTAAATGACTAAGAATAAGGTAACTATGGACATTAAGTTGAGGAACACACTGAGCTATAGAAACAAGACAACTTCAGAGGTGCTCTATAATTCCCCCGTAAAATGCAGTTCATATCTGTCCTGAAAAGCAGGAGGTTTCTGCACCACAGCCATTTACCTCCTGCCTCTTTGGCTTTTAAGATGGTTTAATGTCTGGTCCAGTATTTACAGCTTTTGCTTGCATTTAGTAACCTAAGAGAAAAATCCCACTTCTGTTCCAGCTAGAATGCCTTATGTAAACGCAATTAAAGCGGAAAGAATCCTGCAGCACCCTCAGAGCATTTCACTGGGGAAACAGCAAAACCATACAGGCTAAAGGACTCGGCATCTATGTTACCAGACTGCCCAGTACAGCTCTCGGCGAACTGCCTAGGGCTGAAATGGGTATTTATTGTGCAGATACTGCACTACAGAGAGGAAAATCACACCTTCAAGTATGAAAGAATTACACTTTAGAGCATACTTTAATTCAATTCGGCTGCTATTTTTACTGATTTCTAAATCAGCCACAGAAGTTAGTAGGCAATATAAGTAGTTTTTTGTGTACAGTGCACTAGCTCCCCATGTGGACACACCTGATTAGCAATACATGCAAAGTAGCTTACAGAAGGTAGAATGATCCTCTTATTTAAACTGGAGTACATTAGTGGCCTATGAATTCCCCCCTAACATACTAACAACTTAAATTCCTGTATTCTGATTATTTAATTTTTTTCAGTGGAACTGCTGGCTTAAGAAGCTCCCCCCAACGGCTCTCCGTTTCCCAATACTACCCTTTCAGTTGTGCCAACACAGCCATTTTACATAGCCCTGCGGTTAATCTGATCTAATCCAGCATGAAAACATCCCCCTTTCCACCTAATTAATCTGGACTGATTCTCCAGATTGGTTTATCATACAACAACTTGAAAAAAATCACACAGCAGAATTGCAGCTGACGAGAGCACGGCTCTGGTTATGTCAGCATAACCATTACCATCAAAAGGAAATCTTGTTTGACAACAGCCAAACCTCTTTCCAACATTTAAAAGCCTCTCTGGAACAAAACGAACAACCTCGAAAAGCAATTTTTATTGTAAGACCATGGCATACATGGATAAACTGAGGATCCACAATCTGAAAATTCTTTTAAAAACGCAGCGTACCCAATTCTCTTTTCCTAAAGCAGAACGACACTATTAGCCATAAAAGATGCATATCAACACAAGGACTGGCGGCGTTACAAAGATTCAACAAATAGGCTAGGGGAGAAACAACCCAAAAAAACTTAAATCATAGCAAATTCGGTTGTTTTTTCATTTAAGTCTTCTAAAAAGCTCTTACTACTGACAATTTTACAATATTTCCTTTCCATAATGAGTAGTTTTTCAGTTTCCTGGCATAAGCAAGGAATGTGTTCTTTCACGCTCCACAAAAAAAAAAATAAATCTGGGTAGCTATTTGTAAAAGTAGTTCTCTTTTGCTTAATATCCCATAAGCATGTTTTTACATACAATGAACAGACAGACAAAGTGTTCACTGAGAGATCAAAAGTAAAACAGCATCCAAAGCCTCAAAGAAAACAGATACAGATGACCATGTGCTGGCTTTGAAGCAAACACAATTAAGTGACAGAGACACACTCAACCTCTCTGTAAGCACTTATACAGCCAAATCATAATGCATTGCTTTTATGACGAGTTATTGCGGTCATACCTAAGAACTAGGCTACTGTCAGCAATAAAGAATTAAATCTCATCTCTAACAGACCTTAATACTGTACAATTTCAGGAAAAGTCTTATTTACCATGTTATTCAAAGCGCTGAGTCTCCTAGATCACTCACACTCAGTGGTAATGCTGAATTTTAGAATAATGTGGTACTACAACATGAACCTAAGCATTTCACATTTCCCATCTTCAGTGACAAAGCCTAACTAACTGTGGGCTAGACTATTACCAAAGAAGGCTTACCCCCAGGTGTTTCTTGCTGACAAAACACACGAAGTTTTTTTGCTATACAAAATCCACATAGCAAATAAACAGGTAGAGTATGTGGAGTTGGAGGAGGGAATAATTCAAGAAATTATGTTCTTTGGGGAGGACACAGGGACAAACAGATTAGCTTTTATCAATTATGGATTTGGATTAGCTTGATAATTTCTAGTAACAGTACAGGAATGTGAAGCTTCCTTTCTTTTGCCCATCCCAATCACAGTGGCTCCATTTGCCTCTAATTTGAAGAGTAGCAGGCAAGTTGCTCTTTTGGTTAAGTTACTCTAACGTGAAGTTCCACACCAAACAGAGAAGCATTCAAATTTCTTGTTTTAAAGAACACAATGACTGCTAGTGACACCATCTAGAAATCCTCCTTGGAGTGTACTTGCATAATATGGTGGGTAAGAATGCAACATCTTTCCTCCCTTTCTCAAAAAATCTGCTGCCTAATCTTTCTCTTTTAAAAAGTCGTTAGAAATTATTATGATTTTTGAAAACTGTTTAACAAACATTTAATTAGAGCAATTATTATTCTTCTAAATCCAAGCTCCACTTCTGACTAATAGCTCACTTGCCTCTTGACAGGAAACATTCAACCTTTATTTTGCTCTGTTCTCTATTCAGTTTACAAATAGTTGAACTTGAATTTGGCATGCACTTGTGTTCTGAAAGGCTAATGAAGAATAATACACCATACTGCTTTGTGTATCTGCTTTAAAACTAATTTAATTAACACACTACCATTCACTATACACTAAATTAAGCCAGAGGTTTAAAGACCTATGCCGGCTGTGATCAGCAAGAAAGCAAATACCACTAACAGATATTCTGCTATACTACCAGGTATCAGATTTTTCCAAGCATTTGGTACATAACTGGACAAGAGTTTTATTAATTTAGGATTTCTCTCATCTTCAGTAACAGGAGTTTTACTTGCAAGTTTTATTTTAGGCTATTAAAACTGAGCCATATTTGTCTTTTCTGGATGCCATCTTGCTTTTTTTCAAAAAAATAAAAAGCAGTATCAAGTTAATATTTTAGACAAGTTTTATTTTCAGAATAAAGGCTAGTAAAAAAGCAAAGTGCGCTGTTCAGTTTCTAAGACTGAATTGTTTCTACATACTAATCACAAGTACACTAAAATCAGATTGAGCATTACCCCTTTGCAAAGTACTAAAGTGTATTTAAGATTATATGAGACTTTCCACCGTTTGAGTAAAACCATTCTTGCATTTAAGACTTCTATTTAGCCACCTGAACTCTGCAGCTTTAAAAAAAAAAAAAAAACACACAAAAAAAACCCCAAAACAAAACAAATGTCTTCCAATAAGGAACTTGAACAAAAAGTTTTAGTCAGGCACTAGTAATGATGTTTAACAGCTCTACCTCTTGAAGAAGTTTCTTTGAAAGTAACCAGCATTTCAGTGTTTGTTGATGTTGGGTGTTTATAAAAAGCAATGACCATTTTATATAGGAGTGTTTTCTAACTAAAATGGCATGAACTCTGCCCTAGTCTGTGTGACAAGTTTGGGAACAGCACAGATTAAGGGATTTCACAAGTCCTACAAAAAGCAGTAGTATTGAGAGAGGTATCTCAAGCAAGAAAAAAAAAATCATTTTTTTATTAAGAACTTTATTAATAAATCTTCCAATATTATGAAGTTACAAAAAATAATTTAATGATATGTGCACATTTTTCTACAACTCAGATGCAATAACTTTTCTCGGAAGTCACTTCACATACAGTTTAGCTTTGCTACTGGAAGCAACTGGCACCTTCAGTATGAAAGAAAACTGGCACACCATAAGCATGACTAATAATCATAAGCCTTAATTTTCATCACCTTCTTGAAATACACACTGAAATCAAGTGCTCTGTGTGCTCACAGAAAGCAAGTTGCATTATGTAAGAAAAACTCTGGAAAAAAAACATCACTTTTTCTGCATTCAAAAAACCCAACAAAACAAGTGTTCCCAATTAAATAATTCCTTCAGACCTCAATATTCACCTGTTATAAAACTAATGCCAAAATGAAGAGGCTTGAGTGCAGGACAAAAATTCCCCTCTACTTCTTCCAATACAATGATGGTCATAGCTTGTTTTCCTATAAGTATTTGGCAAAAATGAAGACATATGGGGGAAGGAAAACATCCAAGTCAAAAAGTCTCTTTTCATTCAATATTTTGCAATGACTTTTTAATGCCACTAAGACATTCTGTCTCAAGAAAATAAAAAATAGAAGTCAGGGAAGATAAGATACATGTTCTGCAGTTTGAGATTTAATGCGTTTAGAAACACACATGCAATACTTCACTACTATCTTTGGGCGTTCTCTTGGAAGTCCCAGTAACCAACTCTAATTGCATCTTTGCTCTCTACAGTTCAAGGACACTAATTCTTTGCTGCTGCCTACCTCAAAAGTAGCACCAGTGGAAATCAAAAGAATGCAACAGTGTTGTGGTCCTCACCATACAAGCTTTTTTGGGAAGCTAGCTTATTGCGTATGGTGGTGGTAAACAGACTTTCCACTGCTATCCAACAAAGAGAATACCTCCCATAACTCAGAAAGCGGCAGCAAACAGTTGATACAACTTCACATGCAGACTTAGCAACAGCTCTCGTCAAGCTAGGAAGACAAAACAGCCCTGTCCCTAGTAATGCTGCTGTTCACCCAGCTGAGAAAAGAATGGTTGACACAAGAGGATTAACCTCACATTTCTCTCGTCTTCTGATGTAAAGGAAAGCCTCTTACCCCAGAAGTCATAATTTAGTACTCTACATTTATCATGCATACAAAGATAACAGGAGCTCTGTTAGGACACCGAAGTTTCAAAGTCCTTCTAGTTCTCGTCACCCACAGCCTGCAATGCTCACTTCACCTTTTCCTCGCTTCCAGGCCCTTTGTAGAAGCATTCCTCTGCACAACACAGTTGGTTCACAATACTTTTGTTTAGTGTAAGATTTATCTTGTTCTCTACAGGCAACACCACACGTTCAGAAAGGATACGCAGTCACTCGTTTAGAATAGCGCATTCGAAAAGATGTGGTCAGAGAAGGGAGGCAGAGAAGCTGACTTATTTTTGTATTAAAAAAACACATTTATGCCCAATGCAAGAGACAGGACAAAGGCAGTAACCATCTTAAGTAATACTGACAGAAAACTTGAGGGAGAACATAGTACATAGCATTTTTCTCAGCAATATGAGGCATTAAGTGTAAGGACTCCTGGGAGAGGACACAACTAAGTCATCATCAGGTCCAAGTCATTTTAGCTTAGACTAAAAACTTCAATGAACCTCATCATTTAGCTCTTTAGTCCAGTGTGAATGCTATCTTAACAGCAATATTCTCATTTCAACTTCATTTTATTACACAAAACATTTTATAAAAACTAATAGTCAAGTTATGAAATTTCTTGAGAGTGTATTTACCTGATAAAACAAAAACAAGGTAAAATTTAAACAAAAAAGTATAGTTTCCTAGAAGGACAATCTTCCAGATATGAATAGATCAGATACAATCCAACTTCAGAAGCTATTCAGATTCAAGCCTTCCTAAGTTATGTGGGAAACTACTGCAACAGTAGTACCTTAAATTTGATGTATTTTACCATTAAAAATAGTAGATGTTTACACACACAGTATCTTGCTCCATATTTAACTGTTGTCACCCACAACCCTTGAATTTAGTAAGACTGTTCAACAGCTGACACAGAAGCACAGCAAACAGAAACATAATACTTCCAAGTCAACTAGAGCCTCATCAGTTCTTAAATGGAAAGTCAATAAAGGAGGAGAGTCTGAAGTAGTTTCTTGTATTGAAAAAAGCAGTAGCTCACATGTTTCCAAATTCTTCTGGCTAAAATTTATTGGGAAAACAAAGATTCTAAAGAATATTTTTTAAAAACTCCAACAAAAAGTCATTTTATCTGACTGTGTTACCACATTTCAGGCAAATCTTCAAAGATTTGACTTGGTAGGTCAGAGTGTCTACACTTCGGTAAGACAGAACATGTAAATTTCATTTTTTACTTTAGTTTGAAAGAAAAACTAAGAAGCTACCTTTTTATTCCCCCCGCAGTTGTCCAAAGGGGATTCCCCCCACATCAAAATACACTATGCTGTTGTCTCACTACTGTGGAATATTCCTTACATACAGGATCAGAAATGCACTTCAGTCCTGATCTGCAGAAGTCTCTCTCAGCCCTATCTTCATTTTCTTTTAAGAAGAGAATGTCATCACATTCAACTTTAAGAACAGTGCTGTTCACCAGGGACTAGGATAAGGTCAAATTCATTTCCACTTGTCATCAGAACCAGGATATGAATTAAGCCTCCAAAAACGTATTAGTTGAGTAATACACACAGCCCTCAAAGGTTTCTCTCCCTCCCGCTCAGCTACAAGCATGGATTTATAAAAAGAGAGGCCTCTACAGGCACAACAGGTTGGACGTAATGAAGCACTGTTTCTATAGTCCTCTAGGTACCAACTTGAAAGGATGCTTCGCTAGTAGCAATGATTGGAGAACACTTCTCCAGAGACTAAAGAAAAAGTAATTCAATTTCAGTTGGTGAAAACTAGTATCTAGGAATGGCTGTTTTATAGACATTCTTTTTAGCTTCATATTACAGATATGAATCAAGACTATATTAATTCAAGAAAAGTCTTATTACCAAAAAACAAAGAACTCCTTGTGTTACTCACAATGAACTCCCCAAGCTTTCCGATTAACACAAAAAGCAAACAGCAAGCTATTTTAATGTTTGTTGTACCTTTCCTTACTGCTTTATAAACAATGGAAAAGAAAAATTAGAGGTATCTTATAAAATAAAGAGTTCAGGAATACAGATTCGGAAAACTCCAGATTACAAAAAAAGGACAGCAAGTATTATCCAAGAAATGCTTCATTTGTAAAGCGATGCAGTGTTCCAAGTTAAGCCTGTGAGACCTTATTCCTTGCATATTATCATTATCACCTTAAAAAAGGTTGCTTTCTGATACAGGAGAGAGGCAAAGAATTTAGGAGACTCACCTAGAGTTCAGAAAAGCAAACAAAGATTTACCAAACCTCATTCCCCTGAGGCAGAAGAATGGATGATATTACAGAAAAAAAAAAAATAATAAAGAAATATCCCTAATCCCCTACCTTTCCTTAACTTAAGAGGAAAAAGAGTACTGTTATAGGAGCTAAGACCCATATCACTAGAGTTCTTAGCTGAGGAAAAAAAAAAAAGACTGTCTATAAGGCAGGCCAGATACTCTGAATTAAAGGTGCAGTGCACAGGTTATCAGTCTTCAGTTAAACAAGTCAGATTTTGAGCAAGACCTAACCAGTGAGATTACTAGATGCCAAATGCAGCATTAAGAGACACTGCGTCTTGTATTCACTGTACAGTAAATCAGAGGCTAAATGTTTGGTCGTTATCTCATACACTTCTGTGTGGTTTTCGGTTTTTCGCGTTTTTTTTTGCCCCTCCAGAAACCACAAATGAAATCTATTCCCTACTTTTACACGATTTTGTACTTACTGCTGGTAGTAGAGACTGCATGTTCTGGTTGGAGTCAGCTATAGTAGCTAGGTAAACCAAGTTTGTATGCAGCATCTGCTGGTATCTATCAAAATAAACAAAAGCAAAACAGATTTAAGTCAGAAATACAGTAACATCAGAATTTACTTTAATTCTACACATGTGAAGAAAGTTAGCTATGTAAAACAAGATTCAAGAGACTTACAAGAGTATCATCATTAGGAATCCTAGGCCTTTCCCCTCACACTTACCTATTATCCAACCTTTTGAAATGTCTCCAACAAATCTGTGCCTATACCTTCTCTACAACTTTTGTCTTGCTGTGAAAGAAACTAAAGCTGGGTGACACTGTTCTCACCTGTTTCACTTCCTGCCCCAAACTAAGTCATCAGGAGACATATGGAGCATGTGTGTGGCCATTTGGTGTACTTTCCATCACAAACACTACGGAAAGAGAGCTCCTTATATTATGTCCCCAGACACAAGACATCACAGATTTATGTGAGTCGTGACCAGGAACAGTGCAAACAGTTTATGAGGACCCTGAGCTTTGGAAGTTTGGTATAGAATCATTTTTCTGCTAAAGAACCACGTTCTCAACGTAGTCTCAACACCTAGCCCATAGCCACACAATAACCTTGAAAGCAGGAACAGATTAAGAATACGTAACTACAGGCTTGCAAACAGCTTAACACAGTAACTGTGCTACAATAAAAGCATTCCCTTAAAGCAAAAATTCCTAATATTTATTACCCCCCTTCTACCCCTAGACTACCCGTTCTCTTCCTAAGGGCTCAAGAGCCATATCGTGATGCCCTGTCTATCACACGACTCCGTATTTGTCTGATTACAAGAGTGCCATGATCATCCCATGCCAGAAAAGAGTAATGGAAAAATAATATTCCTTAATAATTCACTCATTCCACAGTTCTCTCAGATCACTCTCCAGAGAACCCACTAGACAGCAAGTCCACGTGAGATATTCTGGCAAGCCGAATGTTTAAGACAAGCCTGTTTATTCTTGGGCAAGCGGTAAGCAGGTAGTTTTCAAACATGCTGTCAGGAAGAAGAAAGGTCCATTCCTAAATGATTTTGAAACGTTTGAGAAGAAAACTACCTCTTTCCCCAAGTGTAATTATGATGCAGAGGAAAGATCTTGGTTATACAGTGCCCATTTTTATGAGCACAATTATTATGACATCAACTTGCAGTTGCAACCTTTAGTTCAGTGATAGACACAACAGTCATATGACAAACAGAAAAATCAGTTTTAAGTGCGGTATCTGCAGCAATACTTCTCTATTCTTCACAGCAAGTTCTCCTACAATACGAGCTAAACAAATCCAAGAATGGTGATCTAGATGGAAATTCACCCAGTCCACAGCAGATTTGGATTAATGTCTTACTGAGAGCATTCAGACGTCTTTCCTTTGTTCTGATAGTCCATTATACACTGAATAAGATGGTTATTTTCATCCAACATCTGAAACGACAAAGAATAATTTTAAAGTAAGTTTCACGAAGGAACTGAAGATAAATTGAGCCTTGCTCCTCTTCTCAGAGCTTTTAAAAATAAAAAAAAAAAAAAAGTAATATTCCAGAAGTTCTACATTAACAATTTATAGAACACTGTTTTGCTCCCATCTCCCTGCCCCCTCCGATTAGTTTTAACAGCTTTCAGTTTCAGGGTTTCAAGTCACTATTATAGCTAGATTGGTGAAGCTTCCCATTCAAATACCTACACTTGTTGTACACCAAGTTCTTACAAAGTTTTCAAAGTTTTGCATTTCTTCATTTGATCTCTACCAAGAAATTTACTTAAAAATTTGTGCTCCAAATGTCATTTCTCCTTCTAAAGCCCACAACTGTTCATAAATTTAGTAACAAAAGGTATTGAAATTGCTATTGATAAGAGACTGAGCTTACCAGACAGGTTTGTTTCAAGGAAATGCAATGGAAAGTTATGCCATATTTACATTAAGAATCTCTAGTTAAACTGCACTTTATAAATACTCTATATAATGGGCACAATAGATCTATTATACTTCAGAAGTGTCCAGAAATACAAACATATATGGATTACTTTTCTGGCAAAAAAAGTAGTCCTAAGATTATGGGAAATTGCAGATCTTGTGGCTTTCTACAAAAAGCTTATGAACTCAAGGCGATCCAAGCCTATGAATGGGGAAAAAAAAATAAAGCCTGGTTTCCTAGAGCTGTACATCCCCAAATCCATTTCTCTTTAACCACTCTCCCACACTGACCTCTGACTCTGCTCAAGAGTCAGCAGAACCATGGCTAATCTAAGCTACTAGCCAAGTCACCCAAGTGAACTGAACTAAATGGAAAATTTACTGCCAAATGGAAAATTTTGCATTGATTTCTCCCTTTGCTTCCTCTCAGTGGAAAGCTATTTAGATTCCTTTATCCAGCTGCTGAATTTCACATAACTAATAGGATCTTATCCGTCTCCAAGACTCCTTCCAAATATGGTTGAGACTATCCAAAAGGCTCATGCATCTACATGGAAAGCACAGTGTTACCACATCAACTTTATTTCCCTAGAAATCCAACTGAAACAAATTCTATAGGGGGAAAAAAAATAAATAAGAACTGACACTTTTTTTCTTCTGACTAATCCATCTCTATGAAAAGGGTATGGAGTCAGAATCCTTGTGCAGCTCACTCAGGACTTACATCCACGTAAGAATGAGCCAACCAGACAAGTCTTCCTAAATTCAAACCAGTAACTGACTAGAATGAACACTGAGCAATTATTTCGCCTGAAACTGCTGGATCTGGAAACACTGTTATTAAGCACTAAACACAGAACTGCAGTATTTTGAGTTACTGTCTGAGCCTCAGAAACTAGGCAGAACTGTAGTTGCACACTCTGAAGAGGACCATGAACACACTGCTACACAGACATAGTTCACATGTACTAACATCAAGTTTTATAAGAAACACAGTGGCCATTTTCAACAGGAAAAAAAAAATAAGGCAAAAGGAACTAATAGCTTTGATACCAAAGTCTCATGGAGCACTTGCCAAGGAAGCCTTGAACCAAGGCTCTCTTCAGAATGTCTCCCACCTTCCAAAGGAAGGTAGCAGACACTTAAAGCTTAGCAGACAGGCAGACCTTCAGACTGCCAGTTAGATGCATTCTTCACTGTTGCCATGTAAGCTGGACCTCTTTGGGGGTTAAAAAAAAGGCATTCTAGGGCCAAGGGGAAAGTAAATGAGAAGGAATACAACTGTATCTTAGACGGGGCTGCAGGCACTGTTTTATACAAGTTTGATTGAGCGGTTGCTGATAGAAAATTGAAATAGCTCTTTGGAAGAGTTATAAACACCTACCATCAAAAGAGAATTTAGAGAATTTAGTTTCCAGCTGGATGAAGACACCTCCAGGGCTTCTGACAGCTTATGTACATTACAAAGATTCTTCTGCTTTAACTATACTGGGGTTTTGCCAGCAAACCACCATCAAATTAATGGTTTGACTACAGCACAAGAAAAACTTAATTGTCTGCATTCTCCATACACACCCCAGTGACCTGAAGTCTCTACTGCCTACCTTTAGACAGCTTTCCACCCAGTGGGTATGTATTTTTCATCTATCCTTCTCAAGAACTGACTTCTGCTACGCTACCCTGGAGGTCTCCATTGTAACTCTGGGGTCATCTTTGATCCCTCCAACACCTATGTTATTGACACTCTGTCTTTATTAAATCAGAGGTTAGCTATATCTACATGAAAGGCTCCTACCCAAGCAGCTTGTAGTGATCTGAAATCTGTATGATTCACGTTTATTCACATTCATAACAGTGCGGGTCTTCAGTTAAGTTTCTAAATACCACCAAGTTACCAGCGAACTTGAACACGCTCCTTTGCTTCTGCTGATACAAAACATCGCGGATTATTACAAATCCCGTACGTGCTTTTCTCAGCTTGCTGCAGCGAGTTAACGTGCTCCCTCCCACGAAAGCTTAAATGGAGTCGCTGTCATGGGCTCCGACCATGTTTCTTCATTAATAACATTTAAAAGTTTAGAGGCAGCCCTACTACTAAGCGGGCCGCGCTCGGGAGCTGTAGCCGCCGCTTACCCCGCGGAGGCAGAGCCCAAAGTTAGGCGGGCTTCGGCAACGACCCGACCCGACTGCAGTCGCACTCACAGACGCCGCTCACGGGAAGGGCTGACTCGACTCCTCCGTTTCCCCACCGTGCCAGG
>VZSZ01006805.1:273814-300445 GCA_013398815.1 Ibidorhyncha struthersii | reverse complement strand
CCCGGGCGGCCCGCTCGGGCGGCCGCGCGGGGCGGGGCGAAGGCATCTCGGGCGAGCGCTGTGAGGCGGCGGTTGCGGCGGTTGGCTCTGCGCTCTCCCGGCGAGGCCGCGGCCGTTTCGGCGTGGCACTATCGGGCCGGTCCGTGAGGGCAGTTGGCAGTGGCAGGACGGGTGCTAACCGGAGAGGGGTGGTGCCACCGCGGCGACGCTTCCGCCGCTTGCGGTGCCGCTCCGTCGGCNCTAAACCGTGAAGAAAAAGTTGGAGGGCAGCAGCAGCAGCTGGCGCTGTGCGACCCCCGGCTCGTTGGCGTGGGGCGGCTTTGCCTACCGACTTGGGCGGCCGCCGCTTCCCTGTCGTGAGAACGACGCGGAGCAAAGAGAAGCGGTTACTGCTGCAACTTTAAATAAATTGCAGACGCTGAAAGTGCTAAAATCAGCCTTGATTTTTTTTTCAGTGCGGCCGCTGGAGGGAATCTCGGTTTGGCCAAAGAGCCCCGCGTACAAGTTTGCGAAGTCTTAAGACTATTCTTTACAAGGATGAGAGTTTCAAAGGGTAATGGTGCGGTAAAGTTGAAAGTCCCCAACTGAAGCATTTTCAGCCTGTTTTTTTCCCCGGGCGCAACCGTGCTCAGCCTGTGTGCTTTCCAGTGCTGCACTGCCGGCTGTGAGTACTGTCTCCTTTCCAAGCTGTGGCCTCTTGTAAACTGATTTCTGCTCCTGCATTTGACAGGAGCGTGTGCTGCTGTGGCTGATGGGACGCTACTCGGTGATGTGACACCACACCACAAAAACGTGAATCTCATTCCTTACTCAGTGTGTTGCTTTCTCTGTTTCTCAGCTGTTGCTGGCTGAAGTCCCTGGCTCTTCCCTCAAGCCCTAACCTTTCTGGATACAGCACACATTTGTCAGTGGCATCCGTGGCCACCCCGTGGCTGTACAGCTGCTTCCCGACTGGCATGTGCTCTCCTCGGACTGTTTCTAGGCTGGCTTTTATTCCCCAGCCCCATAGAGATTGCTCATCCTGGCTCTGCTGTCCTAGGATTGACTGTGACTGCCCATCACCCCCTGCTTTTTTCCCATGACAACCAGTTCCCCGGCTGCCGGCTCCAAGCTGTTCTTGCATTCCTACAGCATCCCCTTCTCCGTGGGCCTGCCACCTGGGCCTGATGCTCTCTGTTACCAGAATGGTGCTGCTTCTGCCCTGTCTCTTCAGATTATACAGGACCCTGAGTTGACGTGATGCTTATCTGGCTTGCTCTTCTCTCCAGAAAATGTCTCTGGCCCAGTCCTTGCCCTGTAGGTCATGCAAGGGAGGAGGAGTGATGCCAGCATATGCATTAGGCTGTATGTGTTTCTGACCATTTCGCTTATCACCATGGTATCTGGATCCATTTTTTGTCGTAGTAGGGGATTTTTCTTTTGTCTCCCACACACTTTTATCATCATTGTTATTACTATCATACTTGTAGGAAACCAAGCACAAAAAAAAGAAAAGGTTGAAGAAACCTATTTTTTCTAAAGTTGATATTCTTCACAGTGATTCATGGTTATTCTATGTTCTTGGAGTGAACTCCTAGAATAACTTGTAATAGCGCTGTGCTGAAATTGATACTATTTCTATTTATTACAAAGGACAACAGAGAGTCCTAGGAATGAAGAAGGCAAGTTAGCCTTGGCCAAATCAGCATATAACCAAAAGGTACCATCTCCTAGCAAGCTGTAAATAGAATGATGAGGAGTTAACTTCTTTAGCAGAAATACATGCTTGGCTCTGGAGAACTGGTGAGGTGCCTGAAAGTCCAAAGCAGCAGGCATCTTCAGCAACTGGAGGGCAAACGTTCTTATGAAATACACTGGGAATTCCGTAAAATTTTTTTCTCTTCCCACAAGTATAACTTGTCTTGCTCTTATCCTCCAGTTACCCAACCACTGTTTATAAAATAATTCACACTGGAATGTCTTGGTGATAACAGCGTTTGAGACAATGTGCTTTAGATGTCAGCCATATAAATACCGCTTTTAAGATCTGAATGTTCCGTCATATTCTCCCACATTTTCAGGTCAGTTTTGAGTAGACGAGAAAAATAAGCTTGTGGGGTCCCACAGGTGAGGAGCCTTAAAATGAGAGGAGGAATTGCCCACTGTATTTCCCAAAAGTAGTCAAAATTAAATATGAGAAACTTTTTAGTACATTCCTATTTCAATGCAAAATATGGGAGAACAATGTTTGGAAATCAGCTGGTTTTAGAGGAAGATACACACATAATATCATTCATTCATAATGACTAAAACCTTTGCCTAATTTTGTCTGATGATTAAATCCATTTATTTCACTTTGTGGTGATTTTTCATTCATATGTTTAAAATTTTGGACTTCCATATTCATAAATAGCAACAGATATAGAGAAACATTGAAAAAAGAGTCTGCAGCTCCATTTTTTTACCATGGAAAGGGAAATTCACACTTAAAATCAACATTTAAATTATGGCACAGATGCATACAAGCAGGGAAATAGATAGCTACAGTGGAAATGTGCCACATGTCTCAGAACACATAACCACAACAGGGTGTCTCTTTTATGACTTTCTTAATGCACTGCAATATGCCAAGATATCAAAGGACATATGGTATATTTTCTCTTTAATTGTACATTTCTTTGCTCTTGTGAGTTACTCACAACCTTATTTAATCGTAATTCAGATGCATAAATCTAGATCATCACCGAGAGTTTCAAATGCAAATGTGTTTCAATCAGATCTTCTTCCACCCCTGTTCCAACTTTTGTCAGTGTAGTGTCTTTTTTTGTTGACGTGCATTTGAGTATGCCATATTTTTTTGAGAGAAAGGAATGCAGATAGAGAAGAATGGACCCTTTTCTGAAAGATTTTTTCCCCGTGTTTCCAATTCATATTTCTCAGTAATAAGTAGTAGGTAAAAATCTAGTTCCCGAGACTAGGGTCTGGAAAGAATTAACATTTAGTTCCTGGAGAAAGCTATCTGTTTGAAGCGAAGTGCTAACAGTAGAGCGATTTTAGTCTTCTCAGGATCGTGTCAAAATTCCTCATTGCAGAGGAAGTCTTTTGGTTTTGGAGAAAACTATAACATTTGCAGTGATCCAGTCTTCCAACAATTCTGAGAAAAAATGGTAAGTGATCTTCAGTTTCTGGCTGTATTTTCTGCCATTTTATTATCTAGTTTTCCTTAAATTCTCTGGAATGGAGAGAAATATGTAAGAGGAGGAACCTGCAGAAATTCCCATCCACAAGCAGGAAAATACAGAATGCCGATTCATCGTCATTTTCAAATTTACAACTAAAATTAAAATTTCAAACTTGGCATTTACAAAGCTGTATATACAAGAAAGAGGACAGCAAAGAATGTTAAGCACCATCTGCTTAGACCTGCTTGACTAAAGGTCTTGGTATCAAAATTGAGAATGATTCCTGAGAGTTAGACTGTTTCTCAAAGCCTTTAACATGCTGGTGATAGCACCTCATTTTGTGCATTCACTTCAAGTTGACAAAAAAAAACCTGCTTTCTTTACTGCAGTAAGTATGATAGCTCAGGATCTACTGCTAATAGGATGGCAGGGTGAATTTGAGCCTCTTTTTCAGGATAGACTACTTTTTCATCTTACAATTAAAAAAAAAGGGGGGGATGTTTATGCATGTGTTTTGGAACATCAGCAATACAATCAGGTAACAGAGCAGATCCCAAGGAAGGAGTGTCTTTTGGTAGATGTAAACGGAAGACAGGAAAAGAAGAAGTGCTGGGTTTGTTTTAGTATTTCTTCATCAACTGAACTTGGTGTGATCTCGTAACTTTGTTGGGATTTCCTATGTGCCCAGTCTCCGTGTTAATTCATCTTGTGCATCTGTGTAAATGGTTGAGTCTTGAAAACAGTTCCAGTTCTGCTTATTTGTTAAGTGGTAATTTTTTATCAAAATACCCAACAATATGAGACTATTGGTGGGGTAAAATGGTGCTTTTGGCTTCCTAGAAGAGATCACACTAACAGGATAAATTTGTCTTGAATTTATTCTGTCAGCTTCCTGTCTGTTTTTTTCAATTTTCTCATTTATATTCTGCACTGGCGATTGTAGAGAATATTAATAAGAAGTAGCATCTAAGATGCAAGCCTACATGTTCTGATATAAAGTGAAGTACCCAAACAGCACTGCATGCTACATGGGTATCAGTGGCTCTGCCATGTTCCAGAGGTGCAATAACAAACCCAGAAAAAATCATTGGGATGCTAAATTTTTATTCTAGTATCTGTCATTTTAGTCTGGAAATATAAATATTTAGAGTAAAGAAACACACAGCAGGTTCAGCAGTTTGCACTAGTGGGAGTAAGTACAACAGCTGCGGTGAGAAAATCTTTCTGTGTCCTGATTTTATTCTTCAAAAGGGAATCTCCGGCTACTAGGAACGTATGCTATAAATAAAGAATAGCAGAACATCTAATCTAAGCCTCCTTAGAGCTGAAAATTCTTCAAGAGTTCTTAGCAGTTAGTATTTTATTTTAGGACACAGAAGCAAAGCACTGTAGTTCACTAACTTCCTCATTTTTTGAATGTCAAAAGCAAAGCAGAAAAGATAAACATGAGAAGGCACTGCCAAGAAATGCTGAAGAAAAGGTAGCAATGATCCTGATGATCATTGAATATTCATACCTGTTAAAGGCAATACATTTGCAATGGAAAGGTATACTGTTCTTCTGGAGATGCTTCTGTGACATCTGCATCATCTTCAGCTTCTGCCTTCTGAAGACTCATGACTATGAAGGACAGAGGAGATGACTGAATGGCTACGGGACAGTACTTCTACCTTATCCTCACAATCCTAATCAACAACTTGCTGAGCTAATATAGAAAGATAATTACATCAAGTGCAATTTTCTTTCAGCGAGCCTGATCCCATGACTTAAATGAGACTTCCCTCATTCTGCTCCTAATGCTGCCCAGGATGCTGTTGGCATCTGCTGCAAGGCCACATTGCTTGCTCACATTCACCTTGTCCACCAGCACCCCCAGGGCCCTTTCTGCAAAGCTGCTTTCCAGCTGGTCAGCCCCCAGCATGTACTGGTGCAGGGGGGTGTTCCTCCCCAGCTGCAGGACTTTGCACTTTCTTCAACTCGTTGTGGTCCCTCTGAATGGCAGAACAACCATATGGTAAATCAACAGCTCCTTCCAGTCTTGTAACATCTGCACACTTGCTGAGGGTGAACTGTTTCCTGTCATCTAGCTCATTAATGAAGAAGTTAAACAGTGTTGGCTCCAGTATTGACCCCTGAGATATACCACTACTGACTGGCCCCCAGCTGGACTCCATGCCACTGACCACAACCCTACGAGCCTGGCAGTTCCGCTAGTTTTCAGTACACCTCACTGTACACTCATTTAACCTGTACTTTAGTTCACCTATGAGAATGTTATGGGAGATAACTGTCTAACACCTCACTAAGGTTGAGATAAAAAAAAATCCACTGGTCTGCCCTCCCTGCATGGTCAGACACTGTCTCTCTATTGCTCCAAGTCACCCGCCCCTGCTTCCACCTCTGGCATGTTTCCTTTTTATGTTTGTTTTTTTTGTTTTTTTTTTTTTGTCAGGAGCTCATTGTTCATCCCTGCAGGACTCTCTCAATTTCCTGCAGGTCGGGGTGGACCATTCTTGAGTTTGAAGGAGCTGATCTTTGAAAACTGACCGTCTCTCTTGGATCCCTCTTCTCTCCAGGGCCACATTCTGTGAGACTCTTTTAAGCAGGTCCCCAAATGGGCCAAATTCTGGTCTCCTGGAATCTGGGGCTGTGATCCTGCTTTTTGCTTTGTTCCTTCCTCTTGGGATTCTGAACTCCACCTTCTCATGGTCACTGCAGCTTCACATCCCCAACCAGTCCTTCCTTATTTGTAAGTGTGAAATCCAGCAGAGCACCCCTCCTTGTTGGCTCCTCAATCACCTTTGTTAAAGATTTGTCAGCCAGTGCACTCCCCAAACCTATTTCATTGCTTGCACCCTGCTCTGCTGCCCCTCCAGCAGGTATCAGGATGGTTAGAGTCCCTCATGAGCATCAGGGCCTGCAAACATGAAGTTTCCACTAACTGTCTGAAGAAGGCTTCTTCTACTTCTTCCTGATGAGGGTGTCTGTAGCAGACACCCAGGACAACTTTGCCCATGTTGTTCTGCCCCAGGAGCTCCCAGTTGACTCCTCACCCATCCCAAGGCAGAGATCCACGCTCTGTTCCTGCTGCTGTCTCACATAAAAGGCATTTGGTTTTGTTCTCTTCTGTCTGTTTTCTTTGTTGATATACTCTATATATTGCTTTTTAAATCACAGAAGAGCAATAAATAGCCATTAAACATTGTGTTCTTTAACTTGCTATACATAGTGTATCTCAAAGTCACTGTGTATTTTATCAGGTGGTCTTAAAATCTTAAAAGGTTAATTCTTTTGATGAATAAAGAATAATAAATTATACAATGAAATACAAAGCAGTAAATACAGTTATATTTGACCAAAAGTACATTATAGAGATAGTCTTGTCACTGTTAATAACCAGCGGTGCCATTTCTCTTACACGGCACCTCAGTGACAACAAAGCTCAGCAAAAGAAACAATATACTCACATTTCTGCAAATATGCTTTGTGAGTATTACTGTGCTTGAAACCAGTTTGGGAAAATATACTCTAACTAAAATCTTGTATTGAATGTACATTTATTGTTTTCCACTTTTAATGTCTGTGGGGTTCTTGCTTCTTGCTTGCTTTCTTCTACTTTTCAAGTATTTTCAAGGGCAAAATTATGATGACTGGAGATCCAGATGCAGAGTGAGGCTCTATAACATTGCTTATACACATGATGCATGCATTTTACTCTTAGCTTGGAATGACAGATACAAGATATTCATATTTTACAATGTTTAAAAAGGAACCAAAATAAACTTCTGTTGAACACATACTGCATCAGTGTTTGTACCATGGTATTCATCTTTCCAGATGTGGCCCCATTTCTTTGTCCCTATTTCTGTATTTGGTATGTATGCAGTAATTTAATCATGGGGGATGCTCGAAAGGCCCATAATTCACTGGAGGCCAAAACTCCTTTCCTGTGAAAGTTTACTCAGTTATACCTTTCTGTCCCCAGTAGTCCCATCATCAGTGGAAATACAGTAACTGAGTATGTATGTATATTCAAGAGCCAAGAAAATCACTACAAAAAAATAACTAAGACAATTTGAATTGTTTCCTTTATCTAATCCAAATTTCTGGCATAGACTGTGCAGGTACAATGAATGGTTGCTTGGAATGTCACTGTCTCTAGCTTGCATTACTGTAAACATATATATATACAAAAAAAATATATATGTATAATACATATCTATGCATGTATGTTTCTTTCCAAGCAGGAGCAAAAGGGAGGAGAAGGAAGATACTTCGTGTGAGTGCAGTCTGTGAGAACAGGGTCCCAGGGTAGAGGAGGTCCACTGTACAAACTGGGAGGTTGCATCCATGGGTAGAAGTTGGTATCCGCAAGGTAGGAACTAAGGGCTTTGGTCTTCCCTTGTTTTAGAATGACAGCAGCAAGGGCTGTGTGCTAGAAATAGGTAAGCTGCCTTTGAACTACCCTGCAAAGAGGAACTGAGTATAATTTTCTCTAAGCAACATAAGAAACCAAAAAAAAAAAAAAAGTAACTGTTGATTTCTAGTATTATTTTGCTTTAAGAATGTGGCAATGTTTTTTGCCACTCTTCATATTTTCCTTTTATTCAGCATGAAAATTTAAAGTATTACTCTAGTAATATACTAGAGTAGATAGATACTCTATCACAGTGTTATTCCATAATTGCTATATATTCTTTTGCAAATAAAATAGCAGTGTACCTTACTATTAAATCCCTTTGAAAATCAAGTTGAGTTTGCTCTGGGTATCAGCAAGAAAAATTCTAAATTAAAAGACTAATTAGAAGCCTTGTTGATGGAAACATGGGCCGTAATAGTACCTATGCCTCTCTTGATTGATTTTACAGGAATTAAAAGGAGTCTTCTGTTCACTAACATAATCTATACTTTATTATTAAATACTACCAGTCTTTGATAATGATAAAATGTGATTTTGCATAACTTTCTAAATATGTTCACATATTAGTGTGTATATATTTTTGCAGGACTAAGGTACTGTTGCTCAAATAAATTAATTATGCAGTTTTCTAAAAGCTACATTCTTTCCTACTCATTCCAAGTGGGCCTTTGATTCTGCCATATGTAACGCATCATTTTACCCTGCTGATTTAGCTATTGGGAATAATTCAGTTGGAATAGTTCTGGTTTGTAGGATTCAGGGTTTATGTGTTTATTGAAAATATTGAGTATAGATTTTATTTTTCGTTGATGTTTGTCTTTCTCAGACTTCCTCATAGTGTTTGGTCAGCATCAACTTGAAAAATTGATTAGACACTGGCATGGACAAGAAATTATAACCCATGAATCAAGAACAGAGGTAATTTTTCTCTCTGGGGATAGGAAACAAAAATTAAATTCATCAGAAATTATGACGAGAAGAGCCAAGGGGAAGAGATAGTGCTCAAATCTGGTGAAGAAAAGCAGATGAAACCTCCTATGTTTATTGATATTTATTGGTTCAGATCTAATTTTTGTAAGCAAAGTAATAAATTGTAGGGCTAGAACAGAAGACAAAACTTGTAATGGATTGAAAATGTAACAAGAAATTGCCTATGAAAACTTTTACTGGCCTATTCAAAATGGAAGTTATATGAGCTCTAAAACAAGTAGAATTGATGGCTAGATTTTATGTACCTGTTGGTTTGGGTTTTTTTAAAGAGCAAACATTTTATAGTAGATGTATGAAACGTTATTCTTCCTAAATGCCTAAAGATAACAGCTTATGTCTTTTTAAAATAATGTACAGTTTTCTGCATTCATTTATGTAATATTTTACTCTCTCTGTACTTTATATAAAATAGTCACAGAAACTGAGAAGTTTGATGTTGGTTGTGATGTAGCAAAGCTTTGGTCTTAGGTAAATGATAAGGAAAATATTTATCACAAGGAAGTCATGTAAGAAAGGGATGAGTTTTATATGTACTCAGTTTTTCTTTCTTGAGTGCTGGATAAGATGATAAGTTTCTGCAAGGAAAGGACTATTTGTGTGTTCCTGTAAGCCCTTTTTTGCATCAATTCCTTAGTGTTGGTAGGAGAGCATCTTTGAGGAAGACTGAGAGAGTAAAGGAGGAAGGGGATGCTTATGTGCTATTTTGGTCATGCTTGAGACTTTCAGCTCAAAATCCTAGTTTATTTATCATTGATCTTATTGCTCATTTACTTTCTTCAGAAAAGACCTGACACAGTGCTGGTCAGTTTTTCTTTCCTTTTCGGCATTCGTTAATTTGTGTGTTCTAAGAAAAAGGTTTTGTGAGGGGAAATGCTGAGTTTCAAACCAACTGAGAAAGAAACAAAGTTCTTGAGATGTTGACCTTAACATCCTTTCCATTAGTCTTTCTTAGAAGTTTTCAAAACAGCTGTCTACATCTTTCTTCCTATCTGTGGATGTGAAAGGAGCTTATCATAAATGTCCGTGGTACGTCATTGTCTACCTTCAAAACTCTTCCCCACTAAAATACCTATGAAACCAGTGACAGCATTTAAGTTGCAGCCTGGCATTATCTTATAGCTCAGTAACCCTCACAGCTAGCTGTTATCAAAAGCCATATTTTTCCTTCAGCCCCCTTTACACTCATGGCCACACATTCCCACTCTGTCTCCTGTGCCACCACTTTTACTCATCTGATCTTGCAGTGAGATGTTTAAGGGAGCTAAATTAGTAGAAAACCAATTGCCTTTCTCTAAAAGCAGTTTTCTGCCTGTTGAGTTTCACAAATAGGGAGCAGATGAGTTTCGATGTCAAAGCAAAGGAAGACAATTACTGGGACACAAGAGTGGAGCAGCATTACCCTTCTTTGTCAGCAATCAGCTGTTAGATCAGCTTAGCCATGATTGCACCTATAAACAGAGAGTATACTGAGAATACTGCTTATCACATTGATCTGTGTTGTCTTGCCATCTCCCTGGGTTCTTGTGTCTGTAACCACCTTATTTCCTTTGTTTTCTACTTTGCCTGTAAGCCTTTTGTTCAGGGGCTGCCTCTCTGTACTGTATTTGTAAACCACAACTTTTGCAAATTTGAAACTTTTTGCTGTGATGTTTACCACAACTTATCATTTTTCCTTCCTAACAGATGTCAAACATTATTATTTATTGTTTGGGGAGAATGACACAGTCTCCACATAGCTGTTTGCTGATGTCCGTGTGAAAGACTTAGTATAATAACATCTCCTCTGCATAACGTAAATAAAGTTAATATTGGAAATAAGAACAATTTCTTTATTCTCATCTAACAGATTGGAATTTGAAGGCTAGATACAGCTCTGTTCGACAGAAGAAAAAATCTGTCACCAAGCTTCAAGAGGAAAGAACTGTGAGGAAATGTATGCACTTGATCATGTCTGTTTGGTTTTTACAGCTATCGTTCCTCTCATTATTGCTCCACAGTTCATACCATTGCAGATATGGAGTATGTAAAAGTCCTTTAAGGACTGAATTTATGAAAAACATTGTGAAGGTAGACCTGGTGGTTTGGGACATATGAAGGCTTGTGTTCCTACATAACTGATTTGAATATAGCTGAAGGATTCTTATGGGACCAGTGGAAATTATTTTGATTTTTAAAACTTACTGGTTCCTCTTTTCTTTTTTTAAATCATCTTATGTGGGTCATCAGGGACAAGCCTCTTGGATAGCAGAAGCTGCTCTGTATTGGTTGCAGTGACAACAGACAGACTGAAAGGAACAAGAAAGGCAAACCTGGAGATCAAATTCAGCAAAACAAACCAAGGTGATATTGGAAATATTCCTGGAGAGTTGGAAGACAACTTTAGGCTTGAATCTGTGCTGCCGTCCTCCTCCTCTTCCCTAGAAACTACCTTTTGACATGCCTGTCTCATTGGTGAGACCCCTGTTCCATATATGAACTAACACTTGTGAACATTTGCCTCTGCTGGGAATATTTTCCTTCAGATGAGGATTGAATGAAGGTAAAACGGAATGGAAACATAGCAAATTGTTTAGAAAAACTGCTTAGAGCATATATCTCAGCTCAACGCACAGTTCCATGTGACCGCTAAACTGACTGGTCATGGCTAGTTGCCACTGCAAGACAAAGGTGCTCTTCTGTTGTCACTTTTGTGCTGGCTTTGCTGCCTGGCTGAAGCATGGTAAGCCAGGCTGGAAGCCTGCCCTGCAGAGATGTAAGCCAGGAAGAAAAAGTTTCTTGCAGTGTCTGATCAAGATCAGGCGAGAGCCGGTAGAGGCTCAGGGAGCAATTCACAGAGAGATACAGTAGCACTGACTTAGATCAGTCTAAACTCTCATACAAGTGTGTGCTCTTAGTGGTGCTACTTCGTCCCCTTGTCTCTGCTGTACACTAGGCACTTTCATCTCCTCCCTGATGCCCTTTCTGATGCTTCTTTGACCCCTTGTGAGTTGACTCAACTCACTAACCTCACAGAAAAGAAACCTCTTTATTTGCTTGTTGAACGGATTCAGTGTGCAACTCTATGAGCCTCATAACTCTGAGGGAAGGGGGGAGTGATGGAAGAAGTTGGCGGAGGAGATGGAACTGTCCTTTTGTGATGGTCAAACCATTACTAACATCCACTGAGGGTACAATTTGATGAAGGACCTAACCTATTGTGCATGCAAGCTGCTACTGAAGAAAATAGTCCTAAACTCACTGATCTGATGCAAAGTGATTTTTATTTTTTTTTTTGGTGAATTGCGACAAAGTTGTGTGATTGTTAAATCCAATTCAGGGGAAGCTGCAGGAATGTCAATGTGGAAGTGGTTGGGAAGAACAGACTGCTGCTTTTTGTGACAATCTCCATTTAGGCCATTCTATCAGGATGTGAAACTGTGCTCATTGCATGCTTTCAGAAGGGATGAAAACAAAACTAAAAAAAAAATTAGTAAAACAAAAGGTAGTTTTGAGTAAGGTCAACACACTGATCCGATTTAACAGCTGCAGAACAGCTCATCCTAACACTGGGAGAGAATGAGATGAAGCAGTGAGGGACAAGAGATGGAAGATTCTCTCTTGAGAGCAGTGCGCTCTTAGATTGGCTGATGTTGAACATGGAGCTGCTCCCCAAGAAGAGGATTCCAAATGACAGAAGAAATTTTCAGCTTTTTGTAGTAAATGGCTCACCAAAATGATCCAACTTAAAAAAAAAATAAATCCTTTACTTTTGGAAGCTGAGTGTTTTCACTGGCCTCACAAGCAGGTGAATTTGTGGGAGAATGGGAGGATGAAGAACTACACCACTGAATGAGTAATTGACTGGGAAAGTGGGAAATCAGGAACCTACTCAACTGGCTTTACCATCAGGAAAGTTATAATATGAAATGTGCTTTGGATTTTCTACAGTAGCTTGTAATGAAGAAGAATAAGGATGTACCTCAGCAACTCTCTCTTCTTACCTGCTAGTATGGTGCTGTAACCCCAGTTTCCTGTGGGGTGGAGGGAGTTGTACAATACCAAAACCATGACGTGTGGTACAGTAGGGAGCAGGGTACTTTTCATATGTGGTTTTGGAGGGGATAAATCCCTATTTAATTCTGTAAGGTTACTTTATGTAAGCTTTAAGACTGTTATGGCCTGAAATTTATTTAAAATTGCTGTTTCTCAGTTAGAATAAAGTTACTTCTGTGTGCTGGTTTGAATTTGTTTCTGTCTTCCCCTACATTGCTTTTTCAGCAGTTTCTGACTTATAAAAAAAAGTTGCAATGGTTTGCTCCTTCTTGAATAATAATTTGTTGCTAGTTAATGAAAGAGTCTTTGTAATGACTTCATCATTATGATTATGCAGACCTGACTGCTGGTGCCAGAATAGCGATTAACAGCACCATAAACTGTCTCTTGAGGGTCCAGTCACAGCAGAATACACCACACTGCTTTGCAACTTCAGCAGGTAAGCAGTTTGGCACTTTTAGGTTTCCGCTTAAAGCGTCAGATGACCCTGAGTATTGAAAACAAACCGATTGTTTCTATTATTATCTGTAGAAAAAGGAAGTCAGGTTAAGTTTCCTTTGCATGACTTCATTAAAAAAGTGAATATCACTTGAGAAAAATAACTGTTGCTTTTTTTTTTTTCACAAGAAAATAATCACCATTATGAGCTCTTTTATTTTAAGGAGCACGAGCAAACATAACTGTTCCTCATACGTATAGATCTGTGAAAAACTTTTGTTATATTTTGTTTTTATGTAGCCTGGAGAAGAGGAGGCTGAGGGGAGACCTTGTCACTCTCTACAAGTACCTGAAAGGAGGTTGTAGAGAGGTGGGGACTCTTCTCCCTAGTGACAAGTGATAGGATGAGAAGAAATGGGTTCAAGTTATGCCAGGCGAGGTTTAGGTTGGATATTAGGAAAAAAAAAATCGCTGAAAGGGTTATCAAACATTGCAATAGGTTGCCCAGTGAGGTGGTGGATTCACCATCCCTGGAGGTGTTTAAAAAAAGGGTAGACGTGGTACTTGGGGATATGGTTTAGAAGTGGTTTTTGTCAGGTTAGGTTAATGGTTGGGCTTGATGATCTTAAAGGTCCCTTCCAACCTCAACAATTCTATGATTCTATAATTTGGAAATAATAATCCTGAGAGACCAAACAATATTACTGTATAAAAAAGTTGAGATAAAAATATAAAATTAAAAAGAAAATAACAAGATCCCTTACAGAAGACAGCAATGTGAAAGGCCAAATTGAATGTAAAACTCACAGATGCAGATTCTTATTTTCAAATACTAAAGACTAGCTGACCACCTGTGAGCAGGCTGATTGATTGCAACCATCTGAGTTGTTCCTTCAAATCTGTTCACAACTGTGCCTGAGATCATGTTAGAGAATAATCTGATTAAACCTTAATTTCTGTAGTCTGTGTGGTTTTACCAGGGAGTAGATTATAGTGAAACCTGTTTTGCCTTAGTTACTTGTGTGTGACTTGAATGGAGTTGTGCAACTGGAACACTGACCCCGAACTGATTTCTGAGGATCAGAAATAAGCTGTTGATGAATTGGAAATAAAGAGTTTTATGGAGAATACCTGTATCCAGCCTTTTCAGTCTTGTGCTTTCCTTGCATATTGGCCCAGTAAATGTATTAATTTTCTGGGATGCTAAAACTGGCCAGCTTTCCCACAGTGCTGCGCACAAAGCAATGGCTTTAGACCTTTTGGTATGTCTGCCTTGACTGTGGGCTTCGACAGCAGTGGGAGTCCTGAACTGCACCAGACAGATCCATCTGGTACCTACCAGTCTTGGAAGGTAAGTGTCAATTTAATATATATATTTTTTCTGTAAGTATCTGAGTACTTACATGTAAGTACTGCATATATAGACTGTATGAAGAATCAATTTTATGCATTAAAATTTTTTGCATAGTCAGTGCATGTCTCTGACATTGGATATTGAATTCTGAACCAAACAACAGGATCAGAAGGAAGGTTCAAGCTGACTAAGTCACTGAAACATACTTGGTTTTGGAAATAAAGTTATAATAAGCTATAGGGAAAATACATAAATAGATACAAAGCCTTTATAAAGGCTTAATAATTGCTGCAAGAAATGGTAGCCTTTTCATACAGAAAAAAAAAATCATCTGAAATGTGTCTTGTTTTTATTTCTGATTCTTTTGTTCACTTGTCGCTTTTTATAGAAAAATCAGCTGTACTTGAAAGAACACAAACAGCAGCTAGGCCATTATTGTAGTTTTTGTGCCAGACAGTTTTGATTCGTACCTTGCTCTTGATCACAGGTTTTTGTCATTGACTCAAGCAGGACTGGAACAAATACGGTGAACCCTTCGGTATATGGTCTGCTCACACTAGAAGCTCTCCCTGTCAGCGTTGCAGCTGTCCTGCTGGAAGCAGTAGCAAGAGAGGAATCTGGATGATTATACTTAGACTTCCATTCCAATTGCAGGGAAAATATTGAATATGTTGGTTGGTCATGCAGGCAATGACCAAGAGGAGTATTATTATTATTATTATTATTAATTTATTATTAAATGGAGACAGGTAGAGGCATGGCGGAGGAAGTTCTCTGGGTAAAGGAATGGTCACACCTGACTGCAGCTGGTGTTGTCCATACTTTGTACTCAGTCAATCAGGTATTTGCCACTTTAATTTACTGGATTAATTTCATTGCTGACTTTGTGCCAAATGGTTGCTGAAAGCTCTTACAGCACATGAGCTGATGGGGTACCATCTTCGTTAGTGAACAAAACTGCCAAAGGCCACTTTTTGTCCTTGAGACCGTGTTTGTACCAGACCCTCCTTGCCTCCAAAATGGACTAGCTGTGTCCTGGCTGCCTGCTCATGATGTGTGCCAAAGACTATTGTAGCAATGGAGATAATCAAGCTTCAGTGTCTGGACCCGTGCGGTGACGGCTTTTCTGTTCTGGCATAGGGGTAGGTGAGGTAGTTGAAAGCTACAGCAGTGGATTGATCTCTGCAGTGCAGACAGGACCGGTGTCCACCTTTACTGCTCAGGTGGCTTTGGATTAATTCTCTTTGAAAACAATTATCTTCCAAACTCAGTAGGAGAAGAGGAGGGAGGAAGATAATACGCCAGAATGTTGTAATAGCTTCTGTGCTTTGGTTACATGTAAATTGGAACAATTTTTCTGTAGAATGGATGTAAACTCCCCCAGACCTGTAAGTGTATGTGCCATGGTGAAGGCAAAATCACAGATCACATTTGCTTTGAGGCAAAAGACTGAAGGACATAAGGATCCTTTTAAGTCTTACACTACTCTTCTGCATGTTCTGTGTATTTTCTTAATTTCTCTCTGTCTTTGGCCACCAATGAAATAAAAAATCCAAAGAGAAAGTTGAATGTTGAATATCACTTTTGTATTGACTTATCTTTGTTTCCAAATGGATAGTTTTATTATATAAGTATTTCTCATTACTGTGTTGATAATGTAAGTGCTAGTTTTATCAATTTGATATTTTTGCCATTTTTCTTACAGCTCTTAATTCTATTGATGGCTTTAATGTAGCTTCTAGAACTGGCAAGTAAGCAAACACTTTGCATTGTCTTCATTTAAGAAACTTTGTGGGGAAAGATGCCTTTTAGATAATTTGTCAGGTAATAGCCATTCTTGCTGTTAGCATTATCTTTCTTCAATTCTCTTTTGCTCTAAGTATTGGGCTCTTAACTTGGAGGTTATGGACAAAAGGTAAGGAGAAGCCCAAATGTCTTCTTTCCTCCTTTTTTAATTATTGCATGTTTGTTTGTTTGTTTTTATTTTTCCCAAGGTGAGCACAGAGTAGCAGTTACCTACCAATGCAAGCAGTAGTGTTTTTGCTTTGTAGTCTTCTATTGTTCTATACCATGATGTGCCCATCACACTGCATTTTTGGTTCCCTGTCCTGCTGGGACGTGCCTGTAGTTGCTTCTTATTCCCTAGTTTTTGCCTCAAGGGTGTAGTTAATTGGATTACAGTTCATGTTCTCTGCTTGATTCCCAAGAGCCAGAAAGCAGGGAAGTCCTAGCCACCATCTGCTTTTCCCCTGTCCTGTGGATTTCTTTCATCTCTAATGAACTCGGACCAAAACACAGACTGCTGTGCTCATGAGCCATCACAATACTTCAAAGGCGTTTTTGAGCTAGCTGGGAAAGAATTCTGGGGCATGCAGATAGATGTTGGACAGATCAAGCAATGAGCTAAGGATTTACAGACTCTGACAACTGGTTTATTAATGACAGTATTGTAAACATGAAAAGAAAAACAACTTTCTGAATGTACTTTTTTCACTGTAAACAGTGCAATACACCATTCTTGCCATTCTCATTTTAATTTGAGAAGATGCTGATGGAACATTGTCTGCAGGGTTGGCAGAGGTGTCCTGGCTGTTGGGCCACCAGGGATACGGTTAGTTGACAAAGTCATGGCACGGGTGGAGATGGTCATAATCAGCTTCTCACTAAACCCAGATGAAACTTCTGCCCACCTTCCACTTCCCTCTTAAATGAACAAACATTAGTGATTTTTAAATTATTATTACATTATAATTTTTTTATTATTATTAAACTTCAGAGAGGGGAAGAAAATCCTTGAATCACTACAAATATTTATTTGCTAGTTACTGTGAGAAAAGACAATAGCTTCAGCACTAGAAGCAATTCTTGCACACCATACCCCGTGGGCACTCCTCAATTCACAGGGAAGCTCTGCTAGCAATTTAGATGCTAGTGAAACTGAAAAAGTTTTGAATTCCATTTGAAAGAAACCCTGTGTATGCTTTTTTTTTCCTCTCTGAAACTTTGGCAGTTCTTCCAAACACACCTTCTTGGCTTTTAACTGAAAAAAAAACCCCACAAACAACATGGCATTTGTAAAACCCTGAATACAGATCTACACTGTTTAGAGAAGTATTCTACATCCTGGCTTACTCAGAATGCTTCTCCAATGGACAGAATTTAATTTGGGTTTCTTCAACTATTTTTCACAGGACTGTGTTAAACGGTTTTGAAATTTGTGTCCTTCCCCTGGCTCTACATCAGAAGAGGTTTTAGCAAAAACAGAGTTGCTAGAATAGTTTAGATAAAGAAACGTGTGGCATGAAAAAGTTGAACTGCTCTTCTCATATATTTATGTTCCCATAGACCCTAAGATCAAGCATTGAAACATGAGCAGAGTCTAAGTAGAAGCTGCAAGGGGAAATGATTGACCTGGCAGACAGGCGAGTTGTGCACTTTGTATTACATAGTGACAGTGAGGGAGTCCCGGTATGAAATGTACAAAAGCCTTTATAAGATTGATTACAGCAGGTAAGATAATGTATGTTGTGGTGAGATATAAAACTTCCTTTCTGAACTCCACAGGCCAATGCAATTGATGGCAATGCTAAAACTGGGTAAGAGGTTTTGGAAGAGAATTGCCCAGAAGAAGCTACAGGAGCTCAAAAGGACACCATCGAATTAGCAAGCAGCTTTTCTAAGAAGTAATGCAGTACAAAACACGTGATAAGTGCTTCAAGAAAAGCTTGGGCTTCTTTCCTTCATGAAAATGTGAAATGCGTGATAAATGTACTTGTTTTAATAATTTCATTGTACGCTACGCTGTGAAATCTGGTGGAAAAAACATTGAACTTGCTATAGTAAGGAGAAACCAGCCACCACAGGTATGTGTTAATGACTTTATAGGAAACAAGTATACAACCAGTATACAAAATCTTCTTACAAAAATTATTCCAGGTGACACCTGTGCATTCAAGTTGATGTATGAAATCTCCCCTAACATCTGGTGGTATAATGTTAGGTGACTTCTGCAGTGTCTCTGTAGATTGATAGTGCTGGGAGCTATAGTGATTGCTGCTAATTTATAATAGTGTAAGATGCTGTTGGGAACATTTTGTGCAGGAAGCAGTGTAGGAAGTTGTATGGCAACATGCTACTTGTGTGGGTTGTATAAGACATTATCGTTGTCTGTGAAAATGATGAAAATGATAGCAATGTTTTCTCCTGTAGTGATCCTTATCACAGTATTTCTGACATGATGTGGTCTCTTTGTATCTTAATAGCTTCTGTTTCTCTCACAAGTGGAAAATACAGGCTTTAGAGTATATAAAAAGAATTTACATTAAAAATATTATCGGAGTACAGCATTTTCATTTTTTGGAACAGTTACTTTAATACTTATAACATAGTACAAAGTATTGCCAGCAGGTCAAGAGAGGTGATCCTTTCTCTCTGCTCAGCACTGGTGAGGCCACACCTGGAGTGCTGTGTCCAGTTCTGGGCTGCCCAGTATAAGAGAGACTGGAGACAGTCCAGTGAAGAGCCCCAAAGATGACTAAGGGCCTGGAGCATCTCTCCTATGAGGAAAGGCTGAGAGAGCTGGGACTGCTCAGCCTGAGAAGAGTTGGCTCAGGGGGATATCGTGAATAAATACCTGAAGGGAGAGTACAAATATGACAGAGCCAGGCTGTTGTCGGCGGTGCCCAGTGACAGGACCTGAGGCTACAGGCACAAACTGAAACACAGGAGGTTCCCTCCGAACATCAGGAAATACTTTTTTTTTTTTACTGTGAGGATGACCAAGCACTGGGCAGAGGTTGCCCAGAGAGGTTGTGGAGTCTCCCTCCTTAGAGATATTCATAAGTCATCTGGACATGGTCCTGGGCAACTGGTTCTAGATGGCCCTGCTTGGGCAGGAAGGGGTTCGACCAGAGGACCTCCAGAGGTCTCTTCCAATCTCAGCCATTCCGTCAGTCTGTGATAGCTGGTGGAAAAAATAAAGACATCTTCAAAACTGTGTTTGTTGTTCCAGCTCATCATGTTTTGGGGTTTGTGGTAGTTTTGTTTTGGTGTTTGGTTTGTCTTTTGTTTTTTTGTTTTTCCCCAATAACACTCAGGTGTGGATGGAGAGAAGGGGTGGACTCAAATTTACCTGGCCTAATTACAGTTACCTTGGGTTTCCTATTGACTATCTCTAGGCCTTCATCTTGAATAACAAATTTTAACAGTGCGTGTGTGCTTTGAAATTCAGTGTGCATTTCATCTCTCCCAATACAATAGCACAGTAAGTGATTGCGACTTGGATGTTTAGGAAAACAGCATAGAGAAAATGCGGGAGGGAGCAACACGTAAACACACTTTCCCAAACACGTAAAGAAGTTAAGCAATTAATTTGCTTTGCATTAATGCTTTTGACATTAATTAGACTAATTTTTTAGCTTTAACAGTTGCTCAAAGTTTAAAATCTCTCTCTGCCCCTTCAAATATGTGAACAGGGTAGGGGGAGAGTAAGAAAAAAAATCTTCACCTTTTTATTATTCACCAAAAGAAATAAAAATATAAATCCATGTGTTTTTTGCAGGAACTTTTTATTTTTGATCAAGTAAACCAGTCTGATTGCAGTTCCAGGGTCAGAAATCATGTATTTCCATGCTTTTATGCTTTGTGTGTGTTAAGGGAGAATCAAATTATGAATTCCCAGTGGAAAGCCAGCAATTCAGCTAAAAAAACATGTACCTGCTTAATCCAAGATGATACACAAGCACAGGGAGGTGGAAATTAAACGCATCACTCCAGCAATAGTTTCCTACAATGTGATGCTTCTGAGGATGAAGGAAAACAAGGACACAACCTTGTCATTTGAAGGAGGATTCATGATTTGCCCTAATTAAGGTGATTTGCTATGTCCTTTTTCTAGTCAGTAATGGATTTCTGGTTTGGTTTGTTGGGTTGTTTTGGTAGAGAAAAAATAACTGTGTTGCAGGCTTATTTTCCCAACAAAGCTGGAATACTCATCAGTGTTAATTCTTGAGCGTTCTGTTTTCTCTTAGAAATAAAAATTTCTAATAGCTGGCATAACTACCTATGTGTTTATAAAATGCTGATGAACACAATTAAATAGAGTACTTAAAAAAAAAAAAAATTTTTGGAAAGCACCTAGTGGAGTACAGCTCCAGCTGACACCTGAGCTTGTTTAATACTAGGGCATGGCATGAAAGAACAGGAAGACATCCTATATGCTAGAACAGAATTCCAGTGTCTGTTTATGGAGGCAGGTGAACACCAACACCAGTTTTAAATTGGCTGCAGCTGGACTTCAGATTTTGCTGGCGTAGTTCGTGTTACAGCTTTCGCTCAGCCTTAGCGTGGCTGGTGTTAAGCGGTGAGAAGGAGATGCAGCCCCATTTAGCCTCTCTGGTAACTCCACTGTTGGTTGCCAGCGGTCTCTTAATTCACCATCATCTGATTCATCAGTCTGATTCTGACTGTTTGCGTCGCTTTGAAGTGCTTTACAAATATTTAGCAGCACAATTTTTGCTATGGGATATAACTAAAGAGATTATAGCATCACAATTGGAAATCAGTGGTATTAATCATTTTGTCTTACTCAGATTTTTAGTGCAAAAGATATTGTAATTCAAGTTGCAGAAATAGAGAAGGGAAAAAGCATCTGAAAAGCAAAAGAGAAAAATAGCTAAGTTGCAGAACAATTATGATGGCTGTTATAATGTTTTTGAAGTTCTAAGAGGCAGTAATTGTCTACAGCACACAGAGCTGCTGAATGAACTTGGTGCTTCCTAAGCTGAGTTCTGAAGTTTTCCTGAAACTCGGTGGAGCTACAGGTGTGCTACACCCAATGTGCTTGTTCCTCCTGCACTGTGCAAAGAGGCATATCTTCACATCTTCCTCTTTTTTTTCTTGTACATACATTTGCCACAAAAAAAATATTAACATGTTTTCCAGAACCTGATGGTTGCCCCCAGTTAGTGTTGGTACAAGATATGTAAAATCTGTCAGCCCTGCCCCCCCCCTTTTTTTTCCTTTTCTACTGTAACTTTTTGCAAAAGTAATAATTACTGCTCAGTGGTATTATGAGTCCAGAAAAGTTCTGATTTTTGTTCTGTTTCCTTTACTAAGCATTACAATGCTGTTCATTATTCATGAGAAGTAGATTAGCAATGTCACTTTATGCAATGCTGTATTATTATAGGCCACTGTGGCTTCGGTGATAAAACTGCTTTCTTTTAGTGAATTTTACCAGAAAGCAAGTGGTATCCAGTACAACTTCTTCATACAGTTATATAATTCTTAAAATGTTAAATCTTAGATCAGTTGGGTTTTTTTCCACTCTCAGTGTTCCATTGAGAATACATTTGTGCCCAATGGCTAAGCCTTTAATACTGTGAATCTTTTTCGCAGAGGCGTTTTACCTGTAGCTGTTTCCTGTTACTGTATATTTTCAGCTATGCATTTCTATTGCTTGTGCCCATTCCTCCCTTCTTTCTCCCTCCGTTCACTTAGTCTTCTGATCTTTCTTCCTCACTTAAATCCTAGTTTGTGATGTTTGTGTGCTTCCCTGACCTTCCCACCTCATCAGATCACTTGTGTGGCTTCGTGATGTCGCTTTGGGTTCCTCAAACCAGCAAGAACTGCAGATGCACCTCCAGGTAGGACTTGGGGTAGAAGTTGGGGTTGTTCAGCCTGGAGAGAGAAGGCTCCGGGGAGGCCTTACAGCTGCCTTCCAGTACCTGAAGGGGGCCTACGGGAGAGCTGGGGAAGGACTTTTCACAAGGGCATGTAGTGATAGGATGAGAGGGAATGGCTTCAAACTGGAAGAGGGTATACTTAGATTAGATATTAGGAAGAAATTTTTCACTGTGAGGGTGGTAAGGAACTGGAACAGGTTGCTCAGAGAAGTTGTGGATGCTCCATCCCTGGAGGTGTTCAAGGCCAGGCTGGATGGGGCTTTGAGCAACCTGGTCTGGTGGGAGGTATCCCTGCCTATGGCAGAGGGGTTGGAACTTGATGATCTTCAAGGTCCCTTCCAACCTAAACCATTCTATGATTCCTCGGCTGGGACTTAACATGCCTCACTGTATGGATAAGCTCCATGTCCGGTTAGCTCTCTTTTTATTAGTAGCTCAGAATAGTCACCCAAGCTTTATAGCTTAGAACAACATATGCCTAATTCTTTTGTTGTGCCTTCCTGTTGTACTTTTAAATGTTTCATAAGGTTTTGAAGCTGCAGTGTATCGTATCTCATGGAACAAAGAGTTTGACTTATTTATGTAAGTGTAACATTTGGTTTGGCATCTTTCACCTGAATGCCCAAAATAAAGAGGCACTGCTGTAAAATATCATCAGTCAAGACAGAAAAAATGGGGGAGACTGACTATAAATTTAGAAAAAAAAAATGTACCCAAATTGCAAACTTAATGTAGAGGTGTGGTTTCTGAGCATAGTAAATAGCCAGTCGTGATTTCACTTGATAGTTTTCATCACTAAATAAATTAATATTTTTAACTCTATTCCCATTACTTAATATTTTTAATCATATCTTCTATTACTGCATTTCCAACTAGCTCATTCTCACTTTTTTTGGGTGTTGAAATCTTCTATTCTCTGATTTTTTACTGCTCCTATCTGCAGTATCTCATTTTTTTCAGCATCTTTTCCTGAAGAGCTGTGTTCTTTGTTACTATTTAACATTTCATGGTAGGCTTTTCATTTTTCCTGTTGAAATTAACTATTTTAACTAATGAGATTAAATCTTCACACATATTTCTTCCCTTCATGTAGCAGTTACATGCTTAAGTGAATTCCGTAGCGCTGCCAAGTCTCTGTCATTTAAGAAAAGCTTAAGGCAAATATTACAAGTTTCTCATTCCCGCTAATTTGCTGTTTGTATTTAATTGATGATTTATCAATTGGGGAGAAAATAAAACTTTCATAAAACGGATCACTGACAGATTAAAACCCCTAAAGCATATTAGATGGAATTTATAGGCTTGCAGGACACTAAAATCGAAGTGTTGGATGTAAAACTGACATAAGATCTGAGGACTTTATAAAGGTCTGTCTTTGGAAGAGTTAAGGCCTGCTCTCAGGACAAGAATTTTGGAGGGTGGGTAGTTGTTTTGTTTTTTAAGTACCCTATTTGAAACCCTGGGGAAAGCTTAGTACAGCAGAGACCAATTCAATGTGCACAGTATAAGTCTCAGCTGTTGGAAAAGGGTTATGCAGACCAAATTATGGGCAGTATATAACCTGGGAAGGAAATCTGAACTGCTGTTTACAGTAATGCTTTCCTGTGCCTGGAAGGTAAAGAAGATACCTCTACCTGAATATCAGATGAGTCCGTTCATGAGTTATTTGAAGTAGTAAAGCAGGTCAATTCTCCAAGGCTGGAAATTCATGGAATGAACAGCTAGATATATCTTCAGCTGACTTTGAAAAGCAGTTACCATATTTATCAGTGTGTCCTGGACAAGGTCTTGGGGAAAAAAGCTGTAGACAAGAATGTTGACTTAACTCAAAGTTTGTCAATGCATGGGTTTTTTTGGTGGTAGCAGTCACCCAAGAAAATAATGATTAAAAATCCCCAGACTCCAGGTAGTGATAAAAATAACTTTCCTTACATGTACTGTAATCTGTCCAGTTATGAAAATAGCTTTAAAATTCCAGATTCTTTGTTCCTTGTTATTCCAACTGACTTTTTGCATTCCTTTTACTCTGGGTAATGAAGACTGCTTACTGATAATATTCAGTCTTCTATTACAACACATTTTTCCAGTGTGAAAAAAGGACCTTTCCTTTTATTTCCTATGCAGTTTCATAGAATGATGGGTCCATCTGCTTTGTTTGGAAAGGAGACTTAGGGCACTTTAACATAGTCTGTATCTTTTTTTTTTTTTTAGATATGCATAATTCTAAATCTTCTGGGCTTTTTTCAGTGGGTTTTTTTCTCTTTATTATCATTGTGCTATACCTTTTCCTTTGTTGTCTTTCATATCGCTTCCTTTGCTCCTTTTGCAGCCTCCGTATGTTTTTCTCTCTATATCCTATATTTTCTGCTTCCTCTTTTCACGCTCTGCTGTGCCTCACAGCTTTACTGCCTACACGTCTGTCTTCTTCAGCTGTTTCTTTTTGTCTCTTCCAGATACGCTTTCAATTCTGAGCATTGCATGGGAGCCTCAGAGATTCCTTCAGAAGCTGAATCGCCCCATAAACAGAAAAACTTGTTCTTAAGTAAGAAGCCAATTCTGTTCTTCCCAAAGCCCAAGAACAGTGGACAGCGTGCCTTCCCTTGCATCCTTCTCCTTCTGCCATCCCTCACTCTTGGTCTTTGCTAGAACTGAAGTTTCCCTCTCTGCTGGTCTCTGAGCATCCTTTGGCATGTGGGAGGTAACTCACTGTACCCTGGCTGTTGCTTTGTGTGTGTAACACAGTGTAAGAAGTGATGTAAATTGCTCAGACTTAGCAGAGCTCTAAGGGGTACAGAGACTGCCTCCCTCCCGTGTTCTCACATCACCTCCTCTTCCACCGTCTTCCTCGCCTGCTCTCATACTTGGAGACTGTAACCATTGCTGCTGCTGCCCCTTTGGGAATTTGGACTGTTTGTTCTGGAACGGTTGGCACGCTGAGAGCAGAGGCAAATCCTAAATAGGGTTGGGTTTTTTTCTGTGTTCTTGAATATAGGCTTCTGTGGCACTGTGTTTCTTACCTGGTATGTTGCAAATGCAGGTGCCATAGCTGTGCTTTCTGCAATCCATTAAAGCCATCGGTGTAGTAATAGTGAAAGCATGGGAGAATGAACTTTACATGCACATAAAAGATAAGGCACTTATCCAGCTAGTTCATGCAACTTATCCTTCATGCCTGTTGTTACCTGTAGTAGCGGAGTTTCGGAGGGTACAGTCACCTGTGTTGTGACCATGCTGGAAATTAAGCTGTGGCCATATGCTTTCAGTTGTCACCTCAAGAGATTTCTGTTCTGGAGCTGTTCCGGCTGCTGCTGACAGCATTTTAAAGCAGCAATACTGTGATAGTGAGCAAGGTTGTGAATGGAAATGGTCAAAAAGAAGAGCGTTTCCTTTGCTCACGTACTCTGACAAACCTGTAAGCAGTGGTGCGTGGAACTATCTATCAGGGCGTGGAAAGAGTTGTATAATTTTTTGCATTCTGTTCATGTTTTATGTGGTTTTTCAGTGTATCCTCGAGTATTAAAATTTCTTGTGTACATTTCTAGCTGAAAAGCAAAGGATGCTTAATACGAGAGTAATTAAAATAATTTTCTGCTCTCATAACATTTTGTTGGATTTTGTGCTTTTTATGCCACTATAATGAACTGTACACCAGGCCTTGGTTTTTGTAATCACTTACACTGTGCTCAACTTGGGCAGATGAGCAACACCCCTGGAGTTCTATGGGTAAAGAGAAGCAAGTGCATAAATGTGCTTCAAACACCTCTTGAAACTTAGCCCAAACTCAGCTATGATAAGTAAAAACCTCAAAACAGAATTACTGAAGGTCATGCCGATACCCTCATCAAACGAGCAAAAGGATTTCAGTTATGCTGTGAAAATTTGTTTTTTAAAACATGTGTTGTATGTCTCATGCAATGATTACACTTGCTTTGTGAAGGCAGCGAGCTGCACGTCGTCCCTCCTCAACCTTTCTTCAGATCCAGCTCTGGGCACCAAGGTCAAACGAGACAACTTCATCCCCTTCGTCCTTACAGGTGGGCAGCTGCTCTCGCTTTTTCGTCCTGCCCGCAAGTTCAGCTCCGCTCCAGAGCTGACGGTGATGCAGGAAAACTTCTTGCACTTGCTGGAGCTCCTCTGGTTTTTAACGGGAACCCCGAGGACACCTGCAGCCCCCAGGTACCGTCGGGGGCTTCCAGCTCGGCAGCGATCACCCACGCTTCGCCTCCTCCGCGGACTGAACCCGGGGCTCTGAGAGCGGCCGGTGCTGCCCGGCGGGGACGGGAGCCGCGTCCCGCAGCGAGGCGGGGACGGCGTCGCCTTCCCGGCGGGGCCCCTCAGCCTCTCCCCGGGGCGAGACCCCCTCTACGGGGCAACATACCCGCCTTCTCCTTCCCTACTGGGGTGGGGGTGGGGGTGGTGGTACCCTGAGGTTGCCGCTAACTTTCTCCTCAGAGCCGGGCCTCGGGGCCGACGCGGGGGTCCGCATGGCTCTACAAACGCGGCGGGCGGGGGCGGGCTCTGAGGGGCGGCGGGGCTGGGCCTGGGCGGGCG